>VCMS01000161.1:0-122447 GCA_022539475.1 Gracilaria domingensis | reverse complement strand
GTATCTTCAGCACTAGTGGTGGAGCGTAGATGATGCCCGTTGATCAAGGAGGGAGGTAGACATGTGTGGTGTCTGTTTGGTGACGTATCTAGTTTGGAGCTTAGAGTTGTGTGTGCAGACGTTGTTTGGTGAGCTAAGCCACGTATACGTACAAGCTGCGGCACCCGGGCACAACGCTTTCACCACAAACTCACCTAATGCTCTATTCATTTACTCTATCAATCTCTTCTCTATCTAGTAATCCTCTCGATACTCTTTGTATTAAGCTTCTTCTGTTGCTAGCTCATATGTTGGTATTCATTTATATAGTATATCTCCTATATGGCTTGTTGTGGCTTACGAGTCTACTCGGTATCTATATATGTTATTATCTGGATGTTTGTGATGTGTATTACATTGTGTCTTGGGTACGTGAAGCGTGAATCTTGTTGTCATGCTATTAGTACTGGTGTAGGCTCTCTATGGGTAATTGTTGTGTGGGCACTGTCGTGTGCATGTGTGGTGTCTTTGATGTTGTAAGTTCGTTCATGATTTATTGTCTTTAGTTGTGTGGTATGTTGTTACCGATTGTCTATTCGTCAGGGAGAGAGAGTGATTATTTAGGTATGATTGTCTGTTTAGTCTAGTCGGGTTTGGTATGCTTGCTGAGTGAGAGTCTGCGATGGTGCGTCTAACGTTAGAGAGTCATAGATTTTCGTCTGCGTTGACTCGTTAGCACGCATCTAATTAATTCTGTTATGTGTTGCGTTGTAGTGTGTTCGTGTTGTGGTATTATCTTCTCTTGATATATTCTTTCTATTTCTTGCTCTTGTGTTTCTGTCTGTGGTATATTCTTCTCCTCTTTCTTTCTTCAGGGGTTTCTTATTTATTATCCTTTTCATTCTATGTTATTGATGTTTTGTGGTCATATGTCTCTTGATTGATCTTCTTCTGTCTCGTTATCTGCTGTTTGTCAGCTATTAGTTCTTCGTTCTTTCTTTTCGTTTCTATGGCTTTTGGGGCCCTGTTTTGTTTTTTGGTTTTCTTCCTTGCTTCGGCCTGTCAGTTGTTTCCGTTACTCTCGTTTGGCTCGTCTTCTGTCCCGTATGCGTCGGGTGTTGTTGACCCGTGTTTGTTGGTTGATGTTGATCTTCTCCTTTCGGTCTTGCGTTCCTCTCTGAGGGCGTTGTGGTGGTAGTGGCTCGACGTTGACTCTGTATCGTGATTGTGTTTGGGCGCTCGTTGTTGCCCGTGTTGTCGATCGCTATCCGTTTCGTTTGGTTTCCCTCTATCGTTGTTGTTGGGATCCCCGAGTCGTGTTGCCAGTTCTGATCCGAGAGGTTGAGGACCGTTCGTTGTTGAAGTCTGTGCACTGCGTGTGTGTTCAGCAGTTGTTGAAGTCTGTGCACTGTGTGTGCTCAGCGTTTGGGGTTGTCATCTGAGGTCCAGCGACGAGCGGTTGATCCGAGCAATCGGGGACGTTAGTCTGGCGGCTTGAACCAAAGCGGACGTGCTGTCTAGCGGGCTCCCACCGGTCCCTCGGGGCGGATAACGGTGTCGGTCGAAAGACCTGGTAGTACCGCGAATGCTGAAGTGAACGGGGTGCCGTGACGCACTGTTGGACTTGGGTGGCTCACCTTTGTTGTTGTTGACCGGACTTTGTGTCGGGTTCTTGATCTGTGGCGAAGGCAAACCGAAACGAGCTTTTGATCGGTGCAACCTCGGTTGAGCGGGGAGGCAACGTACCGAATGCTGACCTCCTTTTCAGGATCAGGCCGCGTGTGGGCATTATTGTCTGCTCTTTAGGAGCGTACCTTGGTTTGTCATAGTAGCTGCAGTTTCAAGGTCGCGCAAGTTCTTGCAAGAGGCCAGATTGGGTTAAGTGGTGAAGATCTATCTTTGGTCATTAACCATCCTTTGGATGCCTCGTAGAGAGCAACGCGCCTTCTCCTGGAACGCAGGAGGTGGTAGACTGCAGAAGTCGTTTCCTACCCGGAGGGTCTCCGGGGGTCAGGGGTCCGATCCCCTAGGGTACTGGGAATTTAGTTCCTGCCAGTGGTCCCGACTATTGAAGTTTTTGTTGTTGTTGTTGTTGTTGTTTTTTTTGCCGTTGTTGTTGTTTGCAGTTGTTGTCGTCTGCTGCTGTTGTTTGCTTCTGTTGTTTACTACTGTTGTTTGCTGTCGTTGTTTGCTGTCGTTGTTTGCTGTCGTTGTTTGCCGTTGCAGTCTACCTGCCACCGCCCTATTTGATTTGCTCCGCTGTTTCCTTCATACAACATGGATTCGTTCCGTGCGCTCAAGATCGAGAAGTTGTGTGAGGATAACTTCCACATAAAGAAGCAGAAGATTCAGTACGTACTTGCGCTGGAAGACCTCAAGAACCATCTCACCACTTCTGCACCCACAGATGAAGAGGAACTGGCGAAATGGCAAATTCGAGACGAAAGGGCTAGAGCGATCATTGGACTCACGCTTGCCGACGAGCACTTGGATCACACTCGTGACATTGACACTGCCGCTGACGCATGGAAGACCATCTGCAATGTGTTCCAACGCAAGACTCTTCTGGACCGAATCAACGCCAGAGGTGCTTTCTACTCTGTCAAAATGCGCGAGGACGAGAAGATGTGGCAATTCATCAATCGTGTTCGGCACTTGGCCTCCGACCTCAAGAGTATGGACGTCAACGTTGAAGAAGAGGACATTGCTATGGCTGCTCTATGTGGACTTCCGGAACGTTTTGAGCACCTTATTGTTGCAATTGACACCACGATCGGAGATCGCGAACTCACTATGGAGTTTGTGAAAAGTCGTCTGTTGCAAGAAGAGCAACGTATGAGATATCGTGCCAAGGAGGAGTCTGGTGGTGATGTAGCACTCGTGGGACGCCAGTTTCGTAAGAAGCCATTGAAGTCGGTTGTGTGTTACTATTGTGGCATAAAGGGTCATATCCAGAAGAACTGTTTCAAGAAGCAACGTGATGGGGCTAACAAGGATCAGATCGATGGTTCTCACCCAAGTGTACATACCGCGCTCAACGATGAGCAACGTACGGGCGGCACCGATTCTCACTTTGTAGGCCTCATTGCAAATGGTGCCGACAAGGCCACTAACAGTGACTGGATTGTTGACTCTGGAGCTACTGCGCACATGACTTATGATGACTCAATGTTCCAAACGTACGAGACAAAGGTGTCGTCGGGTGTGAGTATCGGCAATGATTCCAAGTTGCAGTCTGTTGGTCACGGAAGTGTGGAGCTCGATCTGACAGTTGAAGGTTCCAAGCGTAAGTGCAAGTTGAAACAGGCGGTACACGTGCCCAACTTACGGTACCACTTGTTGTCTGTGTCGCAGATATGTGATCTGGGCTGCAAGGTAGTGTTTGACAAAGAAAATGTATGTGTGTACAAGGGGTCAAAAGTGGTTGCCGTCGGGCGCCGCGTCAAAGACCTCTACTACCTTTGCACTGCTGCAGAACAGTTCAGGGACATGGACAGTGCGCTTCTGTCAGACTTGTCTCTTTGGCATGCTCAAATGGCTCATGTGAATGTGGAAGGCATCAAGCAGATGGCTCGAAATGGCGTTGTGTCAGGTCTGAATGTGGATGTGGCTCAGGAGGTGGATGTGTGTGACTCATGTGTAGTGGGCAAAGCAACTCGTGCTCCGACTCCCAAGCAAGGGAGGGAACGAGCTGAACACGAACTGGACCTGGTACACTCTGATATTTCGGGTCCAGTGAACTTGAAGTCCTTGGGAGGCTCGCACTACTTTGTCACATTCATCGATGACCACAACCGCTACTGCTTTCTGTACATGCTCAAGACGAAGGATGAGGTGTTCCGGCCTGATCAAGCCTGATCTGAGCAATCTGCGTGTGTTTGGTAGCCGTTGCTGGTATAAGGTGATTGATCACAAGTTGAAGAAGCTGGAAGATCGTGCAGTGGAAGCGATCTTCATTGGGTACACCTCAGGCTCCCACGGATACAAGTTGTGGGACAGCCAGAAGAAGAAGGTGATTGTGTCACGAGATGTGAGGTTTGACGAGTGCTCTGGAACTGAAAGTGACGAGCACTCTGAACACGAGGACTATGCGGAAATCGACTTGGTCGACAAGTCGGGAGCTGCTGAAGCCTCAACCTCTGACACATCCACCCATGATTCTGAAGATGACCCTTCTGCACCAGCTTCTCACGAGAGTACCACGAATGCCAGTACGGATGAAGACATTACACCAGACACACATGATGAGCCAGGAGTGACAGAGACGCAGCCCCTTCGTAGATCCACACGTCAGAGAAAGACGACATCCTCATGGTGGCGTGGTGCCAGTGATTTCCTTACAGCCAGTGATGATACTCCTTCGTCGTATGGTGACGCAGTGTCACGTCCTGATTCCGAAGCTTGGAAGAAGGCGATGAAGAGTGAGTATCAATCGTTGATGGAGCACGACACGTGGGATCTTGTGCCAAGGCCAGCAGACAGCAACGTGATTTCGTCCAAGTGGGTGTATGTGCAGAAGTATGAGGCATCGTCATCTGGTGAATTGACTGTGCGTTACAAGGCTCGTGTGATTGCAAAAGCCTTCCTACAGATCGAAGGTGTGGACTTCTCAGAGACTTATGCACCTGTGGTGAAGTTCACATCCATCAGAATGATCTTGTCTGTGACTGCCGTACGAGATTTTCACTTGCACCAGATGGACGTGAAGACTGCGTTTTTGAACGGTGACCTTGACGAGACAGTGTACATGGAGCAGGCAATGTTGGAAGTCATGCTGTCACTGACATCAAGAAGTTGAGATGTGTGGAGTCTAGAATGGTACCTTGATACGTGAAACCGAGATTGATGTTGTTCTGTTTGGTATACTACGTTGCTGTGTGGTATACTCAGTATGGGTTGAACGTTTATGGCTACACTGGAACGCTATCGTTCAGCTGGGCAGCTGGGATGACCACAAGGTACAACGATGACAGGTTGTACAGTGGTCATGAAGTACAGGGTTGAAGGCTATGTATGTTCACACAAGGTACAGGTGGCAGCACTGTCAGTGTTGTGAAGTTTACACCATGTTTGAGTTGTGCTACATGCAAATGTGTGTGTATGGATGAATGGAACATGTTGCAGCTAAGTGACTGACGTCATGTGGTTTACAGGTACTTGTTGATGATGTGGGACTTGGGTATCTGGCACGTACACACTACGGTGTGGTGTACAGATTACATCGTGCCAGCAACACGTGAAGTGTGATGTGATGTTCCGTAAGCATGGCTGGTCATGATGGTGAGGTGTTGCATTGTGTGTATGCATGGTCGTGTTACTATGGTGAGCTGTCATATTGTTGACTGCGTTGATGTGTGGTGCTCGTGGTGTGGTGTAGAAATGTGTCGGTACACTGTCAGGGACGTGCATGGCTACTACATTGGTGTGCATTGTTGTGCATTGTTGTGCACTGCTGTGCAGTAGTGTACGGAATTGTTGTGCACTGTTGTACACTGTTGTGCGTTGTTGTGCACTGCTGTTGTAAGCAGTTTGGCACTGTTACCATGTTATGTCTGTAGATGATTGGTAGTATTGAGTGTCTCTGGTTAGTGAGTTGCATGTTGGTCAGAGTTGGAGTCCCATGATGGAGTAGCGAAGAAGTGCTATATAGGTTGTGACTCAAGCACCTCTAAGTAAATCTGAGCCAGAGCTGGCGAACTTCTCTTGCATCCCCCCATCCTTCCTCATGTCAACTTTCCTATCCCAGCTATAACCTCTAACAGGTTATGGGCCCAGCCCGGCTGACCTCTGCCGTTTGTCGTTCTTCTTGAGGTTTCCCTTTCCGCCGCTCTCCCTCACCGCCGTCCGTGTTGTTGAACGCCGTTGTTGATGTTTTCGATGTTTTTTCTCCGTCGTGTTTCTTGTCATTGACCGGTTTGGTGGTGTTGTATTTCCCTTTTGGTTTGCGTTCCTCCCTGAGGGCGTTGTGGTGGTAGTGGCTCGACGCTGTTCTACTTTCGTGATTCTGTTTGGTTTCTAGTTCATTTTCGTTTTCGTCGATCGCTATCCGCTTTGTTGGTTTCTCGCCTCTGTTTTCGTTGTTGTGATCCCCGTGTCGTGTTTGCGGGTTCTGATCCGAGGGGTTGAGTACCGTTGTCGATGAAGTCTGTGCACTTGTGTGTTGTGCTCAGCATTCGTTTTTTTCGTTGAAGTCCGGGCACTGCCTGTGTGCTCGGCATTTGTGGTGATCACTTGAGTTTCGGTGCGACGAGCGGTTGATCCGAGCAATCGGGGACGTTAGTCTGGCGGCTTGAACCAATTCGGACGCGCTGTCGAGCGGGCTCCCACCGGTCCTTCGGGGCAGATAACGGTGTCGGTCGGAAGACCTGGTAGTACCGCGAGTGCTGAAGTTGAAGGGGTGCCGTGACGTACTGCATCGAACAGGGGTGGTTCACCTTTGTTGTGTGTGACCTGACTGTGTGTTGGGTTCTTGATCTGTTGGGAAGACAAACTGAAACGAGCTTTTGATCCGTACTGCTGCGGTGGTGCGGGGAGGCGACGTGTCGTAGGCTGACCTCCTTTTCAGGATCAGGCCGCTTGTGAACTTGATTGTTTGCTTGCTGGAAGCGTACCTCGGTTTGTCATAGTACCTGCAGTATCAGGGTCGCGCAAGTTCTTGCAAGAGACCAGAGAGGGTTTAACTTGGTGAAGGCATATCTTTGGTCACTAACCATCCTCTGGACGTCTCGTAGAGAGCGACGCGCCTTCTCCTGGAACGCATGAGGAGGTAGACAGAAGAAAGTCGTTTCCTACCCGGAGGGTCTCCGGGGGTCAGGGGTCCGACTCACTAGGGTACCAGGAATCTTAGTTCCTTATGCACCCGATCGCTTGCAGTTTGTTGTTGTTATTCTCGCTACAGTTCAGGACGTGGAGTGTTTCCTGCCTGAGACTGTGTGTGTGAGATTCGTTTATGACACTTCCTGGGTGTTTGTTGTTGAACATGTCTGAGCTCTTCTTTGTATCAACTTTGGAAAGTTGCGATGTTACTTGTCCGTTGTTATCGTGACTTCCTTACGCAGGCTCAGAAGGTTGTCATTATGTATGCCCGGGATGTGTGCTGTGCTCTTCGCTTTACTTATGTTGTACCGGAAGGTTGCTATTTGTCTGCATGTCCGGTGTGTACGGAAGAGCTGTTTGACTCAGGAGGTTGAGTGTTTCATGCCTGAGTGTATTATTGATCACTTGTGATGTGTGTTTTGCTCTCCATGTTGTTTTCATGTTACCGGGAGGTTGTTACATGTATGCATGTCTGGGTTATGGAAGAGCTGTTCGATTCAGGAGGTTGAGTGTTTCATGCCTGAGTGTTTGTTTCATTGCTTGTGATGTTTGTTATGCTCTTTGTTTCAGTTTGTTGTCACTGGAAGTTTGCTATGTGTTTGCATGTCCGGTGTGAATGAAAGAGCTGTTTGACTCAGGAGGTTGACTGTTTCATGCCTGAGTGTGTAGGACATCATTTTGTATGGACGGGGCCTGGAAGGTTGTCATTTTGCAAGTCCAGGATGCCTGTGTTGCAATTCTCTTTGTGTGTTATTCGCGGAAGGTTGCTGTGATTTTGCATGTCCGCTGTTTGAAGAGATTTGTTGAGCTGGAAGGTTGCTCTCTTTTGCATGTCCAGCTGTTACGAAGGTGATGTTGAACTGGAAGGTTGCTACTTGTTGCATGTCCGGTGTTCAGAAAATCGGTCTTGAACCAGAAGGTTGCGTGTGTTTGCATGTCTGGTTGAAGTACTGTGATTAATGGTGCTCCGAGAGGTTGTTATGTGTTACATGCTCAGAGCAACATTTGTTTTCGGTGTCTAGAATGTGGTCACTTGTGGACGTCTAGATCCCTTTTGTGAAGGACTCTGTTGGATGTTGACCCTGTGCTGTCACTGAAAACCAAAAGTGCTGGGGAGCATGGGCTGTTTTGGAGGGTTCCGTTGAAAAGCGCATATGCGCCTCTGCGCAAACTCAACGTGAAACGGGCTTCTGATTGGCTACTGCAAATGGTCATATGCATTGTGGTTCGTACAAGTGTTGTGGCCCTAATGGGTTGTTTCCGGGGTACACGTGTGTAGCTAGTACACTGGGCATACTGTACATGATGCACAGGGTACACACGTATGTACGTGGACATGTAGGACAGCTTGATGTGACTTTGGCACTATGGTGAAGAGTAGATGCGCTGTCAAGAGGTTTACACTGTGGTATTGTTGGTGACGTAGGACTTGGAGTGAGTTTGTGGTGACGTGTTAGTTGGTGAGCTTGTACGTAACTGTTATGGTGGCGTGTACGGATTACAGCGTGTTGGCACTATGTGAATCTGTGCATGGTCATGGTTATGTGTAGGCACGTAACTTGATGTGCACGGTTGTGCACTGTTGTGCGTTGTTGTGCTTTGTTGTTGTAAGCTGTCATGATAGTGTGGCAGTGTTACCATGTTATGTCAGAAGATGATTGGTAGTATTGAGTGTCTCTAGCTAGTGGTTTAGGTATTGCTTGGAGTTGGAGTTGTGCGATGGTTGCGCAAAGTAGTTCTATATAAGCGGTGACTCGAGCACCTCCAAGTAAATTCCGAGCCAGAGCTGGCGAACTTCCCTTCATTCCCCTATCCTTTCTTCAACCTTCCCTTTCAGCTTCAACCTCTATCACTGCACTGGACAGGAGGTGGTCCACCTTTATTGTTGCTGACCTGACTTTGTGTTGGGTTCTTGATCTGTGGCGAAGACAAACTGAAACGAGCTTTTGATCCGTACTGCTTCGGTGGTGCGGGGAGGCGACGTGTCGTAGGCTGACCTCCTTTTTAGGATCAGGCCGCTTGTGAACTTCATTGTTTGCTTGCTAGAAGCGTACCTCGGTTTGTCATAGTCCTGCAGTTTCAGGGTCGCGCAAGTTCTTACAAGAGACCAGAGAGGGTTTTACTTGGTGAAGGCATATCTTTGGTCATTAACCATTCTCTGGAAGTCTCGTAGAGAGCGACGCACCTTCTCCTAGAACGCAGGAGGAGGTAGACTGCAGAAGTCGTTTCTTACCCGGAGGGTCTCCGGGGGTCAGGGGTCCGACTCCCTAGGGTACCAGGAATCTTAGTTCCTTTTGCACCCGACTATTCATCTTTATTGTTGTTGTTGTTTGTTGTTACTGTTGTTTGTTGTTGTTTGTTGTTGTTTGCTGTTGTTGTTTACCGCTGTCGTTTGCTATTGCCGCCTGTCTGCCACCGCATTATCTGGTTCGCTGCAGTTCCTCTCTTACATCATGGACTCGTTTAGTGGGCTCAAGATCGAGAAGTTGGGTGAGGATAACTTCCATACTTGGAAGCAGATGATTCAGTATGTACTTGCACTGAAAGACCTCAAGAACCATCTCACCACTTCTGCACCCACGGATGAAGAGGAACTGGTAAAGTGGCAAATCCGCGACGAAAGGGCTAGAGCTATCATTGGACTCACGCTTGCCGACGAGCACTTGGATCACATTCGAGACATCGAGACTGCTGCTGATGCATGGAAAGCCATTTGCAATGTGTTTCAACGTAAGACTCTTCTTAACCGAATCAACGCCAGACGTGCTTTCTACTCTGTCAAGATGCGCGAGGACGAGAAGATGTTGCAATTCATCAATCGTGTTCGGCACTTGGCTTCCGACCTCAAGAGTATGGATGTCAACGTTGAAGAAGAGGACATTGCTATGGCTGCTCTATGTGGACTTCCGGATCGTTTTGAGCACCTCATTGTTGCCATTGACACCACGATCGGAGATCGCGAACTCACTATGGAGTTTGTGAAGAGCCGTCTATTGCAAGAAGAGCAACGTATGAGAGATCGTGCCAAGGAGGAGTCCGGTAGTGATGCTGCACTCGTGGGACGCCAGTTTCGTAGGAAGTCATTGAAGTCGGTTGTGTGTTACTATTGTGGCATAAAGGGTCATATCCAGAAGAACTGTTTCAAAAAGCAACGTGATGGGGCTAACAAGGATCAGATCGATGCTGCTCACCCAAGTGTACATACCGCGCTCAACGATGAGCAACGTACGGGCGGCACCGATTCTGACTTTGTATGCCTCATTGCGAATGGTGCCGACAAGGCCACTAACAGTGACTGGATTGTTGACTCTGGAGCTACTGCGCACATGACTTATGATGACTCAATGTTCCAAACGTACGAGACAAAGGTGTCGTCGGGTGTGAGTATCGGCAATGATTCCAAGTTGCAGTCTGTTGGTCACGGAAGTGTGGAGCTCGATCTGACTGTGGAAGGGTCCAAACGTAAGTGCAAGCTGAAGCAAGTGGTGCACGTGCCTAACTTGCGGTACCACCTGTTGTCAGTGTCGCAGATTTGTGATTTGAACTGCACGGTAGTGTTTGACAAAGAAAAGGTATGTGTGTACAAGGGGTCAAAAGTGGTTGCCGTTGGGCGCCGCGTCAAAGACCTGTACTACCTTTGCACTGCTGCAGATCAGTTCACGGATACGGACAGTGCGCTTGTGTCAGACTTGTCTCTTTGGCATGCTCGAATGGCTCATGTGAATGTGGAAGGCATCAAGCAGATGGCTCGAAATGGTGTTGTGTCAGGTCTGAATGTGGATGTGGCTCAGAAGCTGGATGTGTGCGGCTCTTGTGTAGTGGGCAAAGCAACCCGTGCTCCGACTTCCAAGCAAGGGGGGGAACGAGCTGAACACGTACTGGACCTGGTACACTCTGATATATCGGGTCCAGTGAACGTGAAGTCCTTGGGAGGCTCGCACTACTTTGTCACATTCATCGATGACCACAGCCGCTACTGCTTCTTGTACATGCTCAAGACGAAGGATGAGATGTTTCGGATGTTCATCAAGTGGCTCAGGTTTGTGGAGAACCAGATGGGCAGGAAAGTGTTAACCATCACCGCTCGCAAGAGTGTGTTGCGTGCATTGCGCACTGACAATGGTGGTGAGTACTTGTCCAATCGGTTCTCCGAAAAGCTTGAGCAGTACGGTATTGAGCATCAGCGAACTGTGCCTTACAATCCACAGCAGAACGGGCTAGCCGAGAGGTTCAACCGCACACTCATGGACTTCGTCAGGTCAATGTTGCATCACAAGAATGTGCCAAAAAGCTTTTGGGCTGAGGCTCTGAATGTCTCTGTGTATGTGCGCAACAGAGTGACCTGCAAAGCGCTTCCGAGTGACGTGACGCCGTTTGAGCTGTGGCATGGACAGAAGCCTGATCTGAGCAATCTGCGTGTGTTTGGTAGCCGTTGCTGGTTCAAGGTGGTTGATCACAAGTTGAAGAAGCTGGAAGAGCGTGCAGTGGAGTGCATTTTCATTGGGTACAATTCAGGCTCCCACGGGTACAAGTTGTGGGACAGCCAGAAGAAGAAGGTGATTGTGTCACGAGATGTGAGGTTTGACGAGTGCTCTGCAACTGAAAGTGACGAGCACTCTGAACACGAGGACTATGCGGATATCGACTTGGTTGACAAGTCGGGATCTGCTGAAGCCTCAACCTCCGACACATCCGCCGATGATTCTGAAGATGACCCTTCTGCACCAGCTTCTCATGAGAGTACCACGAATGCCAGTACGGATGAACACACCACACCAGTCCCACAAGATGAGCCGGAAGTGACAGAGATGCAGCCCATTCGTAAATCCACACGTCAGAGAAAGACGCCATCCTCGTGGTGGCGTGGTGCCAGTGCTTTCCTTACAGCCAGTGATGATACTCCTTCGTCGTACGGTGACGCAGTGTCACGTCCTGATTCCGAAGCTTGGAAGAAGGCGATGAAGAGTGAGTACGAGTCATTGATGGAGCATGACACATGGGATCTAGTGCCGAGGCCAGCAGACAGCAACGTGATTTCGTCCAAGTGGGTATATGTACAGAAGTATGAGGCATCGTCATCTGGTGAACCGACCGTGCGTTACAAGGCTCGTGTGGTTGCAAGAGGCTTCCTGCAGATCGAGGGTGTGGACTTCTCAGAGACTTATGCACCTGTGGTGAAGTTCACATCCATCAGAATGATCCTGTCAGTCACTGCCGTACGAGACTTCCACTTGCACCAGATGGACGTGAAGACTGCGTTTCTGAACGGTGACCTTGACGAGACAGTGTACATGGAGCAGCCAATGGGATTCACACAGCAGGGAAAGGAGGACTTGGTGTGCCGACTGAAGAAAGCGATCTATGGGCTTAGACAAGCACCAAGACCGTAGCACGCCAAGATATACGCCTTCCTTGTTGGTGAAATGCACCTCAAGCCGAATGACGCAGACGAGTGTGTCTACACCGGGATCATACTGGGTTTCTTGGTTATCATTGCTCTGTACGTAGATGACCTGCTGATTGCAAGTCAGAGCATGAAAACCATGGAGCGTGTGAAGGCAGAGCTGTCAAGTCGTTTCCGCATGAAGGACCTCAAAGAAGCTCGCATGGTTCTTGGATTTGAAATCCATCGTGACAGAACCAAGCGAGAGCTGTTTTTGACTCAGTCAGCGTACACCAACAAGGTCATGGAGCGATTTGGCATGCAGCTGTCGAAACCAGTTGACACTCCTATGGAGTGCGGTGTGGACTTGTCTGTTGAGGAGGAAGTGCTCAAGCATGTACCGTATCGTCAGGCGATTGGCTGCCTCATGTATCTGTCTGTGGGAACTCGTCCGGATATCCCATATGCTGCGGCTAAGCTGGCCAAGTATGTTGAGAAGCCGGGCAACACTCACTAGAAGGCGGTCAAGCGTGTTCTTCGCTACCTCAATGGCACTACCATGTTCGGGTTGACGTATGGCTCTAGCACTGATTTGCAACTGCACGGGTATGTGGACTCCGACTGGGCGGGTGATGTTGCCAACCGCAAATCCACCAGCGGATACTTGTTCATGATTTGCGGTGGTGCTGTGTCGTGGTCTTCTCGTCAACAGGAGGTAGTGGCTCTGTCCAGTGCGGAGGCTGAGTACGTGAGCTTGTGCTCTGGCACGAAGGAGGCAATCTGGCTTAGGCGACTTTGGAACGGCATTGGCAGTGAAATTGGAATCGATGCAGATGGGTCTGTGAAGCTGCTGGTTGAACCAACTCCCATGTATGTTGATAACCAGGGCAGCATTGACCTTGCTCGTAATGGAGTGGTGAACAGGCGAACCAAGCATATTGACATTCGGTTCCACTTCACTCGAGAAGCTCTGCAGGCCAAGTCGATTGTGCTGTTCTACTGCCCAACGGATTCCATGGTTGCCGACATGCTGAATAAGCCGCTTGCGCGAGTGAAGCACGAGAGGTTCCGCGAAGCCGGTGGTGTGATTCACATAGAAGTTTGAAGTCAGTGACAGAGGGGGGGTGTTGGATGTTGACGCTGTGCTGTCACTGAAAACCAAAAGTGCTGGGGAGCATGGGCTGTTTTGGAGGGTGCCGTTGGAAAAGCGCATATGCGCCTCTGCGCAAACTTAACGTGAAACGGGCTTCTGATTGGCTCCTGCAAATGGTCATATGCATTGTGGTTGGTACAAGTGTTGTGGCCCTAATGGGTTGTTTCCGTGGTACACGTGTGTAGCTAGTACACTGGGCATACTGTACATGATGCACAGGAAACACACGTATGTACGTGGACATGTAGGACAGCTTGGTGTGACTTTGGCACTATGGTGAGGAGTAGATGCGCTGTCAAGAGGTTTACACTGTGGTATTGTTGGTGACGTAGGACTTGGAGTGAGTTTGTGGTGACGTGTTAGTTGGTGAGCTTGTACGTAACTGTTATGGTGGCGTGTACGGATTACAGCGTGTTGGCACTATGTGAATCTGTGCATGGTGATGGTTATGTGTAGCCACGTAACTTGATGTGCACGGCTGTGCACTGTTGTGCGTTGTTGTGCTTTGTTGTTATAAGCTGTCATGATAGTGTGGCAGTGTTACCATGTTATGTTAGAAGATGATTGGTAGTATTGAGTGTCTCTAGCTAGTGGTTTAAGTATTGCTTGGAGTTGAAGTTGTGCGATGGTGTCGCAAAGTAGTTCTATATAAGTGGTGACTCGAGCACCTCCAAGTAAAATCCGAGCCAGAGCTGGCGAACTTCCCTTCATTCCCCTATCCTTTCTTCAACCTTCCCTTTCAGCTTCAACCTTTATCAGAAAGCACCTCTGGCGTTGATTTGGTTCAGAAGAGTCTCGCGTTGGAACACATTGCAGATGGCGTTACATGCGTCAACAGCAGTCTCAATGTCACGAATGTGATCCAAGTGCTCGTCGGCAAGCGTGAGTCTAATGATCGCTATTGCCCTTTCGTCTCGGATTTGCCATTTCGCCAGTTCCTCTTCATCGGTGGGTGCAGAAGTGTTGAGATGGTTCTTGAGTTCTTTAAATGCAAGTACGTACTGAATCCTCTGCTGTCATGTGTGGAAGTTATCCTCACCCAACTTCTCGATCTTGAGCCCACTGAACGAATCCATGTTGTGAAAAAGAAACAGCGAAGCAAATCAATTACGGTGGTGGCGGGAAGGCAGCAATGGCAAAAAACGACAGCAAACAACAGCGGTAAACAACAGCAACAACAACAGCAGCAAACAACAGCAGCAAACAACAACAACAACAATAACAACAAAAACTTCAATAGTCAGGATCACTGGCAGGAACTAAATTCCCAGTACCCTAGGGGATCGGACCTCTGACCGCCGGAGACCCTCCAGATAGAAAACGACTTCTGCAGTCTATCTCCTCTTGCGTTCTAGGAGAAGGTGCCTTGCTCTCTACGAGGCGTCCAAAAAATAGTTAATGAACAAAAAGTTCCGGATACGAACTGCACATGCTCATTACTGGCTTCTAAAATCACAGCCTTTACATAATTGCCCGCGGCGCATGTCGTACAAGTACATTTCACAATTCCAAGATGAGCTTATCTGCCAGAGGTCCCCGACAGACACACGAAAAGTGGATATCAAAAACTTCACTTCACGCGAATTCATCACATCCTTCGAAGCTGAAACCTCTAAAATAGAACCCCGGACGAAGCGGACATTGCGAAAAGCAGTCTTCAGATATCCAACATTTATTCCCTATACAATACGAACGGTTACCCTAGGGGAATCATGTTTTGTCCGAGGGTGAATACGGGGTGTGCACGGGTTTATATGGAAAATTGGTGTTCATTTACGGGGTGTCCAAGGTACGCGCACGGGGTAGATTGCAATTTTGACCACCCAATTTTCCAAATAGACCCGTGCACACCCCGTATTTTCCCTTATGATTCTACTAGGATTACCGCTCGATACAAGATGAGTACCGATAGCCCAGTTTGTCTCCTCATGCACGCATTCTTCATGGAACTCATCGGGCACCATTTATTGAGAGCATGGTTCACAGCTTGTTGCCACATGGTCTGTAGAAACAGTACCACTGGGGCATCGAATGCACTCGACGGCATCAGACTTCTAAGTGAAGTGTCATGCGCCAAAGAGCCTTCAGAAGCGCGCAAATTTTGCCTCATGTACATATAATCTAGAAGCAAAGCTGCCATTCACGGCAAGTATATCTCAATCTCAATAAATCCCAGGCATGCAATGTTAATTCTCCACTCTAGCCCGGAAAACTTCGGCACATAGTGCGGAGTGTAGGTCCTGACCACGTCGAAATTGTAAGTGTTCCATTATAAACGTAAACTCTGATGGACACATCGATTCAAGTCACGTTACAGCGAAGACATTGACAGTGACAGTCACAGCGACTTGTGAGGCAGAGAAGCCTTGTAACTTGCGGCTGATGGCTCAACTTAGTCTTGAGCAGTGTCTACCTTCACAATATTAAACCCTTCATAATCCAGCCCTTCATGAAACTGTCAGTCCTGCATGAGTCGCAGATCTCCTGCATCACTGCTCCATTACGAGAGGCACAACATAGAGCATGAAGTCACCACGTTCTTTCTAAGAAGAAATCGAGGATGCAAAAGATGAAAGAGAGTAGCGGTATGAGGAACGGCTTGTGTTGTCCGAAACCTATTTCGAAGGTTTTCGGTACAGAACATGCCACGCGTGTAGGATCCTTAAGGATAGCCCAATGGTTACCCCTAGTTTAGCTCCGTTCTATTGTCCTAAGTGTGCCTGGATTCGAAGCCCAGTAGATATGAAGTCCATTACCCCTGGGCACCATGGTTGACGTGTTGTTATGGTCTCGAGGATCTGTGTAGCAGCGTTCTTGATCGCCAAGCAAACCGAGCGAGCAACGGCGTTAAGGCGTAGTGTTTCAGCTTCGCATTCATTCATTGCAGCTCGAGTGTACGCCATGCTTTGGTACGCTTAAGTGAAAACTCGAAATGTATCGGTGTAGAAGGATACCAGCAGCGTGTGCGCTCTCTTGGCCGTTGCAAACACGCCAGTATTGCGTGCGTGGAGATGATTTAATGAAGTTCGAAATCGTTTCCGTACCAGTAGGTGACTAAAAAGGTCACAAGTCTTGTAATACTTCCCGCGGGAAAATACGTCCGTCATAGTAGATGCGAATCGAAATGTGCTTCCAAGTGATGGAGTTTTCTCTCTAGAAGAAATTTCTTCAATTTTGCGAGCGCATTTGGAATGCAAATTTCAATGTGCTAAACCTTCAAGTGCACTCACATTGTACGCCATTCACGTTCCATTTGGACACCCCTGTGACGGCAAATCAATATTTTAAATAGTTTATTTCATTATTCGGACTGCGCGTCGAGCGCAGTCTCACAACGCGGGGTGCCATATGGGAGCAATGTGGGCGCAAATGCAGTGAAAAGTTTTATCGCTTGCAATCATAATTCCCTCCATCGGCATGGCGCATGTCGTTCATTTCGACACCTCAAAAGTGAGCTAACGGGCATCGCGCGCTCGCCAAATGAAGTCCACCTGGCATTCAAGTATCATTCATGAGTGCCAATCAACCCCAAATTGCGCTCCTCTTCTTCCAAACATTTTTTGTAGGGTGCCGAAAGGAAACCAGAGCAGAAGTTCTTTGCTCGGTACGGCTATCAATTATTCCATGCATTTTGTATTGGTTTCAGGTTTTCGTCACTAGGGACGTTTGGTCGCCTTTGACATCTCTTTTCCACTCTAAAGTCACATCAAGTGCATCATCATATATTTCATGTACCCAAAGAATGTATGCCCTCTGAAGTAAAACTGTTCATGTTATCCGAGAGGAAAGGCAGTCAGTTGAACAACTATGATGAGATATGGAAAGATCCCAAACAATTCCTTACGTACCCTTGGAATGCCTGCTGATATACCGTGGGGACCACTTGAAGCTCACAGTATGGCTGTCAGAGCCTATTTTCAATCCCTGGTTCAGCAGTCTCTATCGAATACTGCGGGAGGTTCTCAAAGGGCGAACGAGGCACGAATTGGTATTGTTTCACACGCTCAAGGCAAATCACAAGAACGTAAAGAAACATTCACAACGAATGGCGCCAATTCTGTATCTCATGAGGACCTCGCTATAAGAAAAAATCACGGCAGCAATAGTAAACAAGAACGAACCGAAGTTGAGGGAGAGGCTCTGCTTTCACCAGAGTACAATGACACAGGCTCACATGATCATCCATCCCAGGTAAATGTTGAAGTACAGCCATTTGGTACTTGCGATACTCCAAACGATGTTGATAAAATCCAAGCTCCAGAGACTGTGGGAAGTTCTCTCGAGCATTTTCAAGGTGGTTTTGGTATAAATGCAGTTCTACATGGAAAAATACTGCCAGAACAAGAAATGATACATGAAGGGCATATGGTGGATCCATCACTCGACCATTTCATCACAATTCATGACCATGATACGGGTCGAGAAACCTTTGAAAGTATTAAAAATATTCAAGATGCGAACGAGCAGGGAGGATGCTTAGAACAAGTTCTCTCACCTTCTCATTCGTGTCAGCCTCTACTATCAAGCTCTTGTTTGGGTTTCATTGATTTAGTTGATGACGAGATGTACATATCAGAACGAGCGGTATGGGAAAGAGATCAACTCAGTCCAGAACATACCATGCTTGCATGAATCAAAGCATTTTCCGTGTATGGGTTACAGAAGAAAAGCCATGGATCGACCTGCACTTCAGGAATAATGCGAGTCAATTCGTTATGGATGACATTCTCAAGAACATTCATTCGCCTTACAAATGCTGGAAAACAGTCATTTCCCGTATTTTCAAAGAGTCCGGGATCTTTGCTGGTGTTCTGAAGTTTCCGATGTGCTCTGGCCACATTTGCGTTTATGTCAAGACTGTTGAGAAGTCCACTGTGTTTGAAAATCCAAGAACATCGACTGAAAACGATACATCACACTACATATCTTAGATTACACTCCGTGGTAGACTGCAATCAATGTTAATGGAGGAGTATCTTGTGCGAAGCTCGTTAATTACTTTCATTCTAGTGTTGAGAACAATATTGATATCATAATCGATTTTGTTTACACCCAGTCGTTTCGAAAGATTGCAACGTGATACCGTGAGATACAGAGTTTGAAAGACGACATACTTTTTGCGGTTGCAACAGATCATTTTCAAGCGTTTCGTTAGCAGACCTATACAGTGTGGCCTATTGCTTCAGTTATCTGTAATTTGGCACCATCTGAACGTTTTCTCGTGCGAAAAATGCTTCCATTTCCTTTCATTCCTAGACCGGCAGAGCCTTAGGATCTTCAATCATTTCTCGGCCCTCTTGCTCACGAGCTGAGAACGTTGGAGAACCACGGAGAGGGAACAAGGTTTGTGTTATACGACGGATCCGATAAAAATGTCAGGGTTCATCTGCTTTGTTTGACAGGGGATCTCCTAGTCGTGAAGAAAATATCTGGGGTAAAGGGGCATAATGGTAAAGCACCATGTCGGTAATGCACGATACAAGGGTTTTGGTCTACTTCAAGAAGGTTGTCTTACTTCACAAGCTTCTTTCACACGCTGGATGGGGTGCAAAAGGTATTTAATTGCCTCAATCTTCCATTAGGCACTGAGAATCAATTCAGAAGTACAATACGAGAAATCACCATCAGATTGGGTCAGCAAGGAGGCGATTGCCAAAAAGAAAGTGGTATAAGCAAAGAAAGTATTCTGTTCCGACTTTCCACTGCTGTTACATATACTTCTTTCCCAACTGATATCATGCATCTTTTCTATAACATTGGGAAGGACTTCATTTTTCTATATGTACACCAACCGGAAAAGCCATTTTCGCTTAGCAAAGTGTCTCTTCGCCAGATCGATGAAGAGTGGAAACGTTTTGGTGACGTCATACCAAGCAATGTTTTCTGTAGACTAAGGCAGTTTAGTCGATTTGCAGAATGAAAGTCTACCGAAGTGTAGGCTTTTATTCTTTCATACAGCTTGGTAGTTCTTGACGGTCATCTTCCAGAGCCGTACATTTCTGGATGGAGAGATTTTGTTGAAATCGTAGACATATTCTGGCCAATACGATTGACTGAAGCCGATGTTAGGAGGCTCAGTATTTTTTTGCAGCATTTTTATGTGCATTTTTAGGAAAAGTACTTTCAGGGGAATCTCGATCGCGTTCAAATGTGCAAGTACAGATTTCATTTGCTCCTAATTCTTGCGGAATGCGTAGTTGAGTGTGGTCCTCCTCCGAACTACTTTCAGTATTGGACGGAGAGGTGTACAGGATGTATCTTGGGTCGCATGAACGCTCGAGATCTTGCAGCCGCTTCCTTGCTGAATGATGCAAAGTTTGTCGAAGCATACAAACATTTTTCAGCGAAGGCTTTATCGATGAAGAGAATGTGTCTGTTGATGATGGTTCATATGTCGGCTTTTATCTGCGAGGTCGTGCACACAAGTACGCTGTAGATACATGCCCCGATATTGATGATCTCTAATCCTGATCTCTTAAGAACTATCTCCTGAGAAAGTACACTTCGCTATCACTATCAGAAGCTTTGACGCTACTGGAAACGGTTTCAGAAGCCAGTTTCCGACCCTGGATGTTGCTCTTCGACGGACGAAAAAGAAAACAAGCTAGCTCTAGAGTTTTTCCGGGTACTATCAACACTAGGATTTCACGGTCTCGACAAAACCGGCAGGTAGCTTGAGAATTGCTTGATGAGCACTATATAGAAGTAAACGATGGTCGAATTTTGATGCTCATTGACTTTGAGCTAACTGCTGATCTCTCCAACAAATGGGATCATTGGCAGCAAAATTAGGAAATAGGCTTATTTGATCGGGTGCCAGGAATGGAACTCAATGCACAAGGTCAAGTGCTCAATAGAGGTCGTTCCACTGAGGCATTTATTGCAATAAATGTTGAGGATCTTTCCATCATGGACTTATCAGTGTAGGTGACCATGTGGTTCCCTCGCCAACCACACAAAACCGTGGTCGCCAGATGTGCTCTTTCATGAACGATAGGCTGATCTTTGATTGTCCAATAGAAGAGAAAATTCTATCTAGGGACGGCTTGAATGGAATCCTTTGCGGACTTCGAAGCTATGAATGACTTTGAGTTTGATACCATCATGTGCATCTTGTGCGACAAGGGTGGGGGTTGAAATGTTACATCAGCAGCAATTCTACGATAGCGAGATTGCAGCGGATGCATTTTATTTTCAATATGAGAGAAATGTTGGTTTCATTTCTCATAGATGCACCAACGTACTGGTGTGTGGGCATGACATTATGTTTGCGACCGTGATTAAAAGAAAACGGGAACCAACACTATGCCTAAGTAACCTTCGGAGAGGATAAATACATTGCAGTTTAGGCCAAAGGCTCAGAGTAACGCCACTGTGGCTGCTTGCAGCGTAACATACGAAGACAACGGTTACAAGAAAGTAGACCATATGAAGTCTAATTTACTAGAGGCGCCTTGGAAAGCTTGTGTACTCATATTGGACATCATATGTACTGCAGAAGCGCACTCAGCAGTATCTAAAGACTTGGTGCCGTGCGAATGTTTTCAGATGAGAAACGTTTTTCGGTTTAAATTCTTCCCGGGATTGACAGAGCCCGATGAACTTCAATCATTCCTTTTCCCTCTTGTTGAAAAGATGGCTTTAGAGAACGATGGGAATGGCACTAAGTTCGTGTTTTATGATGGGTAGGAGAAGAATGTGAGGGTACATCTCATTTGGTTCATCAGAGATCTGCCTACAGTTAAGAAGGTGTCTGGGATGAAAGGCCACAACCGTAAACCACCATGTCCGTATTGTACCATACAAGCCATGTGGTGTATGCCACGCAGGCACTTTTACTTCCCAAGCTTTTTCAGCACCTCAGATGGGTTCGAAAAAGCTTTTGACATCTTCAACTTGCAGTTACGTTTAGAATCTCAAAGTCCAAGAGCAATAAAACAGCTGACGATGAGGTCAGGACAAAAAAAAGCTACAATTCAAACAGAAAGTGGTATAAGTGAGAAAATTATTCTCTTTAAACTTTCTCTTAATGTCCCATACACTTCTTCTGCCATTGATACTATGCATCTATTTTATAACATTGGCAAGAATATCATCCGTCTGTGGGTATACGATCAGCACGAACCTTATTCCGTTACTAAGGTAACTCTCCGCCAAATTGATGAGGAGTTGAGATTGTTTGGGTGTGGAATGCCGAGCTAAGTCTCAGGTAGACCGAGGCCACTAAGTCGTTTTTTGGAATGGAAATCAGCAGAAGTTAAAGCTTTCATTCTTTCGTACAGCTGAATAGTCGTTGACCTTCATCTCGAAGAGCCATATATTTCTGGGTGCCGGGATTTCGTGGAGATCGTTGACATATGCTGGCGTCCCCGTCTCACACATGCCGATGTTGAAAAGCTCAGCTTTTTCCTTCGACGCTTCTATCAACACTTAGATCAAAAGTACGTGAGACGGATCTTCAACGTGTTCATCTCTGCAAATATACTATTCATTTGCTTCTACATCTGGATGAATGTGTACTAGAAAGCCGACCTCCAATAAACTACTCATAGTACTGGATGAAGAGGTACATCGGATGGGTGCTGAGCGGTATGAACTCACGGAAGTTTGCAGCAGCTTCGCTTTTTAATGATTCCAAGTTTGTCGGAGCGTATGAAGCGTCGTTCAGTGAACTTTTTGAAAATGAAGAAGACTTGTATCTGAATGGTTCGTTAGATACTTCTTTTGAGCTTCGGGTACAGGCACAAGAGTATTTCGTCAGGAGCTCTCCGTACCTCGATGAACTGCTCTCTTCTTCTGTTCAGAACTATCTGATGAGAAAGTACGACAGTTTTACATTGACAGAATCATTGAATATGTTGGAAACAGTTTCCGAACTTAACTTCCGACAACTATTATCAGTTTCAAATGGTGTGAATGGCCAGCAGGCAGATAAAAGACTCGTTACGGGCACGTTGAGCACTTTAGCGTCGCTTTTGCCATCAAATTGGCACATAGCATGTGAAAAGATTGTAGAGAACGAGGTGGAAGTTTACTACAGCCGTATGTTTAGGCTCGTGGAGTTTAAAATTGATGCAGAATGGTCACACAGGTAGGCGCACTGGCAGGAAAAATATCCACTTAGAATATTTGATTTAGAGCCAGGATTAGAAACCAATGATCAAGGTCAAGTGTTTAAGAGAGCTCGATCAACAGAGGCATTCAATGCAAGATCTGGTGAAGATCTTTCAATTGGGTCATGCTAATCAGCGTCGTTGATCACAAAGTTCCGGCTGAACACAATCCAAACCATGGTCGGTAGTTGCGTTATTTCATTGGACGACAGGCTGCTTTCTGACTGCCTTTTCGAGGAGTCTACTACATCGATGAACGACATGAATCCAGTTTTTTTCTGTTTTTCGAAGTAGGTCATGATACAAAGATCGAAAAGGGGTTTTTACATCATGCATTTTCGGTCTTCTGTGCTTCAGGGTAGTCTACCTGGAAGTAAACCAGACACCTTGCTCTCGTAAGCAACTGGAAATGGGAGCGTATGGTGTGGGGATGTACTCCGTTTTAATCAGAGAGAGAATAGATACAAGGTCTCAGTTAATAAGTGTATTTCTTTCAGTTACTGCGAGTGAATTCGGAAGTAAACTACAAGCCACTCGTTTCTAATCATGTAACTGCCCAAGGATTGCAGTTGATAGAATGGTAGTTATGGTCCATTTCGAGTACGTGGGTAGTGCCCATTTGGAACACGATGTGATTACAAGCTGAGTGCAGTTGGAGTGCCGTACTCTTAATGTGCGCTCATCTTGACCTCCATACTTTGAATTAAATTACCGATGCAAATTTCGCACCATTTCAGAATCGCATTTTCACTCTACTTGCGTTCCTAATTTTGCAACTTTTATTTCAGGTATACATAAGGCTATCACTCATGCTAGAAACGTCACGATAGAAGTATTCCTTCGGCTGTAATATGACTACTGCATTTCCTTGCTTCAAAATTCTCGATACAGAATCTTAAGAGGAGGACTGTTAATACAAATAAAATTGAGGAGGAATACGTCGGAGTTGAACCATGAGGCGATCAGTTGCAGCACGTGGATGCCACTGCTTTTCATGAATGAGAATATTTTCCGTTGTTGGGCCAATGTTGATTGTATTATCTATCGGAGACACAGATGTTATGATGATGGTTTCATCATTGACGTAAACTACCACTCCACTCAGCCGATCTACATAGACTCACTATTCCTTTTTGTGCTACCAGGTCAACATGAATTCCAAGTGCACGGAGATGAAACTGATTCCAAACTCGACTCATGGAGAATGTATCCATGTGTAACTAAATACTGCCTCGCATCTCTAGATGAGTTTTCTTCAATGCTCAGTATCCTCTTTCATTTAAATGATAGGGAATATATTTGCAGAAGGGAAACTAAGATATCAACTCATGCAACGCTTTCGTGAAGCGTCCGACATGTCCTATTGCTCCCCAGCGATGGAAAACCCTATGAAAAATTTTTGGAAGAAGGGGAGTGCAATTTAAGGTTGGATTGCACCAATGGATGATACATGGATGCCAAACGGATGGCGCATTGAGTGCGCGCAATGTGCGACTGCAGCCTAATTTCGCGGTGTCACATTGGAGGACGCCCGCTAAGCACATAGAGCGCACTTGGAGTGCACGCGATACATGTTGCACTCCATCTGCGCCCACATCGTCCGTACTTCGCCCTCCACGATCTCAGTTTGCACTCCACGCACACTCACAATAATGAAATAAACTATTAAAAAATTGAAATGCCCTGCCAAGGGCGTCACATTGAAACGCGGATGGCGTACAGGCGGAGTGCAGTTGGAGGCTAAACACCCCGAAAGATGCACTCCATTTGCACTCTACAAAAATGAAAAAATTTCTTGTAGGGAAAAATACTTTGCCCTTGTTCGTTCTGCACAACCGTCACGCTACCACATTTAATGTTTCCCACGGTTTTAGCATTCCTTTCAAAGATATGAAAATAACGTCTCAATTCATACATGTCCTACACAACCACAATTTTATACAATCGCTGGCTCTTTTCCATCGCAGATTTGCTGTTACTAGTGATCCTCCCTTGAATCTCCGCAGAAGACTCTGAACCACTTATTCTAACATTTGACGAACTTGACTGTTCATAGTTTCCAGACGTTCATGAGTGACAAAGTTCTCGTGGCCGTTCATTAATAGTCTTCTTATGTCTAGTACGATATCTGCACTGTCACTTTGCGCCTGCAGTTTGAGAAAACGGGTTTTCAGTTTCTTTTGCTTTTGTACTGGTTGCACAGATCCTCCATTATGCTCAACTTCTACTTGATATGATGGAAACTTCTGTTCATCACTTTTGGCTACATGGAAAACCTTCCAAGTTTTCCGGCACAGTACGTGGTAGCCATAGCTTTCACATATCTTCCCGAGATTGATTAGCAGCTAAACCTCCACCATCATCGAGAGAAAAAATAAAACAAAATACTTGAAATGTAGACAACAATGAGTGAAACGCGTCTGGGAGGACTGAAGTGTTTCTATCATTTCCAATATGCATTGAACACGTTTCTGTAGAGCATGTTGTGCAAACAACATGAATATAGTCCGAACATGTAGCGCACCTTATTAAAAGCTCCTGATCATCAGAATTTCAAACTCGACATAGTTCTCTCTCAAACTCGACATAGTTCTCTCTCAAACTCGATTCAAACGCGCTTCAATGACTGCTCCACACCATTCAATAGGTTATTACTTTCGATGACCGTTTCGCGTTCTTTTGTCGGGAAAAAGTCGGCACTTACTTGTTCCCGACAAGAAAATTATGGAACACGAAGAGTTCAATTTGAGGTTGATTTGCACTCATGGATGATACTTGGATGCCAGATGAACTTCATTTGGCGCGCAATCGATGTCTGCTTGCTGCTATATTTCGAGGTGTCCAAACGGATGACATGCGACATGCCGGTGAGCAGAACTATGAGTGCAAGCGATAGACTTCGACCTCCATCTGTGCTCACATAGCTCGCGTGTTGCACCCAAGGTTGTCACGTTGCTCTCCAAGCGCACTCCAAATAATGAAATTAACTATAAGAAAAATTGGTTTGCCATTGCAGGGGTGTCCAAATGGAACGCGAATGGCGCACAAAGAGAGTGCATTTGGAGGTTTAGCAGAGCGAAATTTGTACCCAAATGCGCTCACAAAAATGAAAGAATTCTTCTCCCGTGGAGGTAATATTTGGAACCGGAAACGGCTTATAAGTGCACCAGTGTACGATTATGATTCTAAACCTCTCCAGTCATGTCAGCGGCACACCATCCTTTCTTCTCTAAGTTCAAACTGTCGTGAGTGGTCTGTCTTTTCGCGCTCACTAGGGGAAAAAACTCGCACGGGAACACCGGGGTACCTTACGCAGTTGGAGTCAAGTGAGTCCAATAGACTAGGATCCTCCCTATACTTCAGACGTATCGAATCCCTGACTGCCTCATAGCCCACATCACACTTCACGTGACCGTGCCACACTTCTTGTACACTGAGAGCATTAGCTAAACCTGGCCCTCCAGGCGACCTAAACTGAAAAGCCAACAGCTCCAGTGGGATTCATCATGGTTGCGTCCATAATACTGCGGGCCGCGATACACACGCACCCCACGCTCACCACCCATTATGTTGTCTCTGCTGATGTACATACTGCATCTACACCCCCACTCATTCGTGGTCCCCAATGTCTTATACAGGCCATATCTGTGCGCTTTTGTATTATCCAGTCTACACCTATGTCTCTGCTGACACCACTGCACGATTTTTCTCCCAGCTGTACGCACCAACTCACCCGCGCGAAAGACGCGCTCGGTTCCATCGAGGTGTTATGCAACATATCTCTCGCGGTGGCTCTCGTCCCTGCGCCTGAGCTCGGTGATATCGCTCATTTCCCAGGTCCAAAATTGTACTTCGTTCTCAGCCACCGACACAGGCCGCTTTGACCCTCTGACCTGATGTCGAGCGGACCTCGCTGCTCTAAACCGCTGTATTTCTCCACTCGCTGAATGATGCGTGGTTCTTTTCGGTGTCTTGTACAAGGGGTATCGATTTACACGCAAGGGCACAATGGCATTTTGGAGGTGCGACGATCGCGCTGCAGGTGTTGTCAAAGGTGAGCTGCTTCCAAGCGTAGTCCCAGCCCCGCGGCCGCCCAATGCACTTCTGCATCTTCCCAGCCCAACCAAACTCCGGAAGCCGTCCTGCTCCCAAACCGCCGACCGTCTAATGCGCACGCGCTGCTGTTGCATCGTCTTCTTCACCGCTGACTTCTTCTTTCCAATCCACTCTCCGCTTCGTCTTTCTTCGCCCTTCTTCTTCCGGAGGAGGGGCTCTCCGCCCGATCGCACGCCTGCACAACGCTTGGCCGCGTCGTGCGCCACCTCTAAGCCGTCCCAGTGAATAGACTGAGTGACCGGTCCAAAGCAGTGCGCGATGCGAGAAACCGCAGCTAGAAACAAGCGCTTGATCGCATTGTTGAAATAAGGATGCGACGCAGGCCGTAGAGGCTTTGGGGGCCATGCTTCGCTCTGCGCTTCGCACTCGTTGCAACAACACGCATTCGCAGGCCGCCACTACTAATTTTTGTGAAGCCACGGCGCTTTGGCTGCCGTATTTCGGTAACTACAAACTGTTTTGCAGGAAATCTGGCTGTTCGCGACCGCATTCTGGCCAAGGGAAGGATATAGCAGCTGCCCTGCCTTGCTGGTCAGCACCGGGGTTCTCGCGTCAGCTTTGCTGACTCGGAGGACCCGGGTAGCGCCCCGGCCCGAGCTTGCGAGCTCGCGCAGCTCCGCCGTTGCGCACAAGGGCATTAGGGAAGGGCTGGCCCAGACGCCACCCCGGAGAGGATAGAGAGCAACAACAGAGAGCTGACAGTTCTACTCTCCTCGGTACCCTTTTCTTTTGCCTCAGCCGCAGGGCGAGCCCCACTCTGCACCTGAGATCCTGTAGCTCTTCGCTTGAAATGCCGACGCCTCCCCCAATTATGGGCCCAGGTCTCTGCTGACACCACTGCACGATTTCTCTCCCAACTGTACGCACCAACTAGCCCCGGCGAAAGCCGCGCTCGGTTTCATCTTTTCATGATCTGCATCTGTAGGAAGACTGTAGATGAAGGATGAAGAAAGCTCTCTCTACAAAACGTTCAAGCACCACTATGGAGAGCAGACTTCTACGCAGCTTGTTGCGAAATACATCGAACCAAAGCAAAGTGTAATGCTCGATTTTCTGTAATTACATCGAAGGCTTAAGATCTTACCAGAACAACTTCTCCAGGTTTCCATACATCTTCGTCATGCCGTGGTTTGACATGTCTCGGTGTTAGCACAAGCTACCAGACGCCGCACTTTTCTTACTTCGTATGATTGTTGGTGGTTTCCATGAAGCGCGAATCCTACGCTCCAGATAGAGGGACTCTGATGTGTCTCAGAAGCCTTTGTGGGCAAAAGGTTCCAAAAAAAGACATGTTAGAATTTACACCTAACCCAGGACACGTTCTGATCTTCCGATAACGCCTTGAAGCCAATCAACACTCATGCCTCCCATGACGTTTCTTTGAAACTCGAATTCAATTTTTCCTTCCTGCAAACCTTTCCTGATTGGCATAGCAACTCAACCATCAAAGATATGAACTCTTTCACCACTTGCAACCACTGGATCATTCCTTGCTGCCAGCTGCAGTTATCACCATTGTACTCTAGCCTGTTCGCAGCTACCTCTCGCCCTACCAGCCACCTCCTCTCCTCATCGCTATCGACATCGTCCCCTCCCTTGGTTCCCGTTACTGCCTTGGTCCCCCCCTACAACTAAATCTTTCGCGCACTCCACTGTCCCAGGCGGAGTTTTCTGTCAATAGTTCTTCAATTACGGTTCGATAAGCAGCGATATTTACGTTGTATTCCGATATAGTTCCAATGCCAAATTCTCGTCAAATTTTTTGGCTTGCCATACCTCAATAAAGTTGCAATAAAATGCCGTTTTAATCAATTTCCAGAGAACCTGAAGAATTCTTCTTGAAGCGTGAATGAAATCTTAATGAATGATGCACTCTAGTTTTTCCGCCTGTATCTCTGTCGCTGAAGCCGCCTCTATGTCGTTCTGTCGATCTTCCGCCCCTACTTCGATGGACCGCTCGCTGTTGTACCGGACCCCGCCGCCGAGTTGACAGAAGTACGACAAGTATACTTTTATTCTGGTCAGGAAGCTCATTAGTGATGCGCATTTTTTCGCAACTGGATTTTTTTGGCTTCGTTCCGTTCAGCTTCTTACGAACCTTCGATCATGAAGAAAGCTGCAGCTTATTTCTTTAACTTGTGGAAGTTGTAGGTGGGTTGAGCGTCCTTGGCTTTGCGTATTCATCTCAACCACCAGCTCAGAAGCCATGATTAGAAGTGAATGACAGTAAAATATCTGTGCGCGGTTATCCTCGGATATATGTAAACCACTATATCTTCGACAGCCATGGGCAGGATAATGGTGGAGAACGAACTTTTCATTCGCATTAATGAATTGAAACCGTATCAAGAACACAGCATGGTGGTTTCGGAGTAGGTTTTTGTACCGTTCCGGCAACATGAGTTCTCGGTTTTGACGCTATCAGGCTTTTCCAGCTTCGTTCGTTGCAACGTTGCTAGGCGTAGGGAATTATCTCTTAGAAGTTGCAATTCTACTGGTATGGTTGGAAATTTTAAACTTCTTAGATGACGAAGTGTTTCTTGCACGACTCCTTTCCTTTGGACTAGAATTGCGATTCTTGCTTTGCATGGTAGTTTTGATATTAATTCCCGTATCCGTTGCGGGTAAAATTTCATGTGGTACCAGATGGTTTGCTTTGTAAGTGGATGGGGGTCCCAGGAAAACACGATGATATCCAGGTGGTATGTGTTGGATATGTGCATGCATATTTCGAAATGAATATTATTTGTTACATCATCTGTTATATCCATCGCATAGAAGAAGAGTATGAGTGGGATATCCGAAATATTCCAGATATTCCAAAGATGTGCGTCGAGTCTCAGGAGAACATCATTCGTTCTCTGGATGTCCAAGTAATATGCAAATGCTGTGCAATCGATGTAAGAGGAGATATGACGATTGATATAGATTTTGAAATGCGGACCGGCATATCTGCCGGGTATCATTGTGTTACATAGGGTGGTGCTTCGCTGAACATGGGTTCTATCGAACATGATGGAACGCCAGGTGAGCCCGAGGATTGATTAGCCCCGTGATCATCTCCAGGAACCTTGGTAATTTCTTCGCCTGAAGACGAAGAATTAGAAAAGACCACTGGAATGTGTTGCTCAAGTTCATTCGCGAATTGTAACTCAGATGAGGCTGACCTGGAATTGGGAGATGATTTCTTCGGAAATTCATTGCTGTGAGTCAAAGGTTTCACAATTACAGGGGGTTCCTTCCAGCTTTCTTACGTGACTGAGCATTTCGCTGACGAGTCTGGACGACGTTCTGGGCCTTCTCTGCAGCTGCATCCTGCTTCTCGCGCTTGCCCATCCTTATCGCTGCAGAGCTTCGTCCTTGAGCATTACGTTTCCGAAGTGCTCTGGAATGTACAGCCTCTCCGTGACATAGTTTGCTTTTTTCAAATCCTCATATGAGGCCCAAGGCTTGCTGTAGCAAAACGGTGTGGAACGTTTTCGGCCACACTCTCGCAAATGCGACGATTTTCCTGTTGAGACTCATACTTTCTGCAGAATTTTGTGAAGTGAGCGCCTGACATAGAACTTGTGCAGAAGCGTAGAGGACTCGATTTTCTTTCCTACAGCTGCTGATAGGCGGTACTATTAGGTCTTTACGGAGCCTTCAATTAGTGACATAGAGTTCTGTAGAGTATGCTCATTGTATGGATTCATCGCTGCTTTCAAAGTATCTCCGATGTACACATTTCCGGATATACCTTCAGAATGTGAATGTTTAATTATCCTTGGCTTGCACGACTAAATTCTTCACAAGCCCATCATAGTACGAGCGGAATGAAGGTAGGAGGAACTTGGTACCGGAGCAACAGAGAATTTTAAAGGTGATGAAAAAATTTGCTCTCACTGCAAAAGCCTCAGGTTGAAGACAGAAAAGGATGCAAGTGCGCATCAAAGCTCAGAACTCATGAGATGGGTTTTCGCCCCCAAAGAAAGGCGAAAAGTTTGAAGTTGGGCATCAACCGTGGTCTCTGAAAATATGCCAGAGGGAAGCGACGTCGGATCAGAGATTGGGAGAGAAGTGAGCCTTTCTAAGGAAAACTGGGATGATGGATAAGAAAAAAAGAAAGGGAAGCACGCCCGCAACAGCTCTATTTGTATTTTCGGAACTGAAGCTTTCAAAACGTTTATGGATCTAAAGGAGACTCACGAAGAGAAAAGAAGCATGGTGAAGCGGAAGATGGCCCCCTCTTCCCGAAGAATTCAAAACTTCGATTTCCTTCATATAGGAGGGAATTAATCATTGGTAGCTTCGAAGCATTTAACTTTTCTAACTTCAAAACATCGCAATCAGAGCTTTGAGACGTTTCCTCTCAGAGCTTAGGAGAAATGAGTTCCTCAGGGTTCGGGAGGCATCCCTCCGATCACTGCAAATGGGTCTCTGGATGGGCGGTTAGAAGGGCCTCATCCAAAGAAACTAGGGAAATGCTGCCTTCCATTCAAACAATTCTAAACTGATTCCAAAACCATTTGAGGTTACGGAAGAAAAAGAGTCCATTCTACTTTTTTCAACACAAAATAGTACATCATACGTCATTAATGATCATGCAATCTCGAGAGCCTGTCTCTTGGAACTGCCAATCAGTGCATATTCGATTCATCTCAGTCTCAAGAAAATGCGGAGGATCATAGAAAACGAGATAATCGGGAGACAACCATTGGTGAGTCTCGTTCTCATGCATTCGATTATGAGGAAGTGGACGAAATGGATCTATGCGAAATTGAAAATGAGAGCTCTCTTAACCCGAAGAATTCATTTCAGTAGCAATGTAACAGCCTGTTACACGATCCATAACAGAATTTCGGCAATTTGAGGTAGATATCTTACGTCATTACGAAATTTCAACCTAACGAGCAACCGTTTGAAGTTCTTGAAATGAACGTGAGCCAACAGGTATCTGGGCTTGGTTGTCTGAGGAGTAATGAGGGGTCTCACAAAGGTTTTCCAGCTCGTAGCTCGATCACTATTTTACTTTCGGTTGAGCTACTACTTATCTACTTCTCTGTCTATACTTTCTAGCTTCTACGTCACAAATAATACAAACCTTTGTATTTTCTCTGCTCGATCTCAATACTTTGAAAACAGGCCTTTTGAAACGCAGAGGGGAGCTAATACAACTGGTTGTGCTGCATCAAGCTGCAGCCTAACGTCTTGCACTGCTTGTACCAAGCTGACGTTGCAGTCGTCTTGTTTCATTACTACAGCCGATTTCGGGAATGCGCGCTTAGTAAGAATTCTGATGCTACTGAATATCATTATATAGAACCTGGTAGTATTGTGGATGTTTTTGGATTCTCTTGCAAATCCGATGAGAGAGACTCTCAGTCGATCCAAACGATCACGACCTCAAAACCTAGAATTCCTATGAGAAACCACATGTTTCTTGTGGGGTTGGCAATGAAATATTCCATTGTAACCACATCTATGATGGATGACCAACCAGAGAATTATGGAACGAGATTCAGAAATGTGAGGGGGTTCTGAACGGCAATTTTGGCAATCTCAAGGTTTTAGGTAAGCAAATTACCGTACTGCTCTCAAGCTCATGAAGCGCTTCCAATGAATTAGGATTGATCTTTCAACCAATGACCAAATATTTCATGTCGAGATAACATAGCAAACATTTCGATGTATACTTACATTAGGATCTGGGAACGTTTAGAGACGAGGCTAAGATCTAAGGAAGAATGTCCAGAGCTCTTTAGATAATTCCAGGCGAGGCTTCGAGAGATCCAGAGAAAAGTGATTGCATCAACCGTTACGAGAACTCTCATCCGAAAAGCTGATTCGTGAGGCTGTGGGAAAACGTGGTGGATACAGCTAAATTGTGCCCGATATCTTCCTCAACTTCTCCAATGACGGTGTATCATCGTTCAAAAGCACTGATTACAGCTACTTGCCTTGCACTTTATCTCCCCCGAACTTACCTCCTTCGGAAAGGTTTAAGCTCGAAAGCATCATGCCAGTTACAGTCATACCCGTTCCGGACCATCCAGCTTGACGACCTTCATGAACCAAATGTGAGCAGAGTTGGAAAACCTGGAAAAGAAGGAATCATTCCGTTCACCAAATGGGAAGGGTAAGGTAGTAAGAGTGCATCTGCTATTCGTTTTGTCGGATTTGGGCGTCTTAAATAAGCTTTGAAATATCTCAAAGGTCATAAAGCGATTTTTCCATGTAGATTCTGCTCGACTCATAGTGTTTGTCCCAGGCCAAACAAGCACGTCCATCATCCAAGTGCTTTCCAAAATGATCGAAACAACAAGAAGAGAAAGCTATGAAATCTAAAACGTCTCCCGCTGCACTTAGAATCAGATTTAGTCGCAAATCTTCAGCAGATTGAGGCGTCAACTCCCCAACTGACTGAACCTCAGATTGGGGATCGATTGAAACAATTGAGAACGAGAGAAACCAGCTTAGGAGACCTCATTATGCGATCTTCAGTTGTAGTTCCATTCCGAAGTTTCCTAGTCGATCCCATGCATTTTCTGGCTGAAAAACGGTTTTTCTCATGTCGTTTCATTTTGGTGCATTAATATCTCCGGATGTGATGATCTTAATCTTCTTTTCCCATCAAAAACAAAAGAGCAGCTTAGTCTACGATTGACTTCAGCCAGTAAACTTTTAGCTCTAAGATCAAGCAACCACGGAAAATGCAAGAGAAGAGGAAATGGAAGTCAACTGAAAAAAAATCTTTTGTATTGGAACTGAGCGAGGTAGTACTTCGTGAGATGACATCAACTCATATGATGGACGGGTGGAAGACTTTCGTGGAACTCTTTGAACTTCTATATCGTCGGTGAGTGACTCAACAGGAAGTGGAGCACATAGCTCGTTTTCCAAGAAACCTTTTTGCTACCTACGAGGCGAACAATCACCAATACATGCTCACCCGAGTCAATATTTGCAAGTATATATATCACGTGGGTTTTGCACACTGCTGAGTCCATCAGAGTTTCTGGTTCGCTCTCATTCTTCTCTCAGTCGGTGGTTGAGGATTTGATTGGAGCTCAAAGGAGCTGCAACACCACTTCTTTGTTGGCAAAGATCACTGGAAATCTGAGATATAATTCTGATATAGAACTGATATCTCTTGAGGATGAAGCTACTGTGCTGAAAGGATAGACAACAGATAGTCAGCGGATATAGTTTTAGTTTGATTCAGATATCTTCAGATATGTGTTTGTTGTCATTTCGATATATTTTTTTGACTATTGAACTCGGTTTGGATACTATGTTCATGTAACCATGTTATAATTCAAGAATTATTGTATTAAATCTTTTGACAAACATTGGAAATCTTCATCCAAAATATATCAGCACCTTGCGCGCAACTCTTCTTAATATGGGTTCAAAAAGGATATTATACCGAGTACATATCCAACGCTTTCCTGACACATAGCTGTTCTGCAACAAATATAACAAATTTATATCGAGCATATATCTCAGATTTTCACTAGGAAAGTCCTGGATAGAAAACATTAAACTCCGTGGGTCGAGCGTTACCATATCCATAAGAGACCGATATGACTCACTATATCAGACGATCGAGACCAAGAAGGACCTATTCTGTGGCATATTACCAACGATTCAATATATCTCACGCACATATTCAGACATCCGAAGTGTTCGAAGATTCTGGGGAGCTTCAGAGAGAGCCACGGCTTCCAAATGGGGAATTTCTTAATGAAATTTTGCTGGCGATCACTGGATGTAGAGCTCTTTGAGATTGGTGACGCCTTTCACGACAAAGACGCTGTAGTCTTCTGGAGCCGGTTGGTGATATAAGAATGCGAGAATGGTTATGTAACGACATTTTTCGGTTCGAAGGATCCGACCAGAACCCTCGATATGAGTATTGGCTGTTCTTTCTGCTTCGTAGTCGAGGAGTATCGATGTGAGTGCGAAGACAATGATGTTACGATGATAGATACGTTCTACATACGTGTAATGTTCTTCTTCGATCACAAATCTCAAGGAAAGAATAGGATGCTCTTTAGCAGATTGGGTGACGAAGGGACTTCAGTCTGGAAATCAAGGATAGCTTTACAAGAGAGAATTTGCCTCGGCTGAGAACCAGAATGTGTTCCAAAAACTTCAAAACGTTTCAATCGATGCGTGACGACCATATGTCACCATATGAATCTCGTGGTGCAAGTTGGGTCGAATGATAGTCGTGTTCAGCCGTAAATATATCTTATAGATGACGGTCGTGAGATCTTTTGCAGTCAGACAAGCAGGAAAGACTACTGAAAGAGAAGACGTTTATTTTTGTACAGCCTTGAAGGCATTAGATTCGCTTTACGTGAACTCAAAGGCAGGTAAGTTGCTTGAGAAATCGAGGGGGAAGTACAGCACCAACAAAATCAGAAGATGTTCATTGCAGAATTATAAAGCATTCAGACAGAGGGAACTGATATTACAGAGCTACTGATGGAAAGCTGGTCGCAACTCATTCTCAACGTTTACAGCAGAAGCTACTGCATATCTAGAGAATATGATTGATAAGTCGCAGATTTCGTATTTATCATGAAGAACAGCTGAGAATAGGTATCTGAGCATAAGAAGATCGTCGAAACATCATTCATGGTGGATCTTAAGGAAAGAATTGGATGACATGTACGGGTACTTGTGAGAACCAATGCGATACGAATGGAATCGTGAAAGACTTTCAATGCCCGCTGTTGTGGCATTGAAAGGGTTCAGAGTTTCCATGATTGGATCTCTGAAAATTTTCGTTACGAAGACGTTATACAGACAATGGCATCTGACGTGAGTTAATTAGATTGGAAGCAGCAAAAGGATTCATACTATAATTCCAGAACATTCTTTTTATATAACATAGGAGCCGGAGTCCCAAATCTAGCAGGTGATCTCCTGCACTCTTTAATTACAACCATAATGGGTTCATATTGTGTTACTGTAGATGTGTCATTGCGTTCTCTTACCCAAGCCAATAAATATTCATTGCGTTCCGTTGTCACGGTAATGTTGATATCTCAGCGGCTGTAATAAGGTTGACACTTTGCCCAAGGCATGCGAAATACAATACCATAACCTGCAGTTACAACACATTGCTGTTTTCACGTGCAAAACCCCATTCAATTTTGATACTGTAGTGCGTCCATCATTATAATTTAATTAGAAAGTCAATGCCTAAGAAATACGAAAACATTTTGTAACTTCTTTTCGGAGTGCTATTGAAAGCACTATTGACACAAATATCGAACATTGGCAAATCAAACAAAGTCAATTCATTAAAATCTCATGTAATAAATTTATAGCAAATCTAATGAAAAAGTAGGACCTCGACTTCCGACTGGGTGACCTGGTAGGTTGAAAAGAGTAAAGCAGCCCCATCCAATTCATTTCTGCTGTGCTGCGATAATGATGTGGCACATCGCTGGAATTCTTCTTCGAACACATGGCAGCTAAACCATGTATCGGACCAGTGACTTTCGTCGTTCAGTGTGAGCCTCAGTGGCACCGGCTTATATAAGAGTTCAATTTCGGGCCCGGACAAGCATCAGCCCTCACCATGGGTATTTTAGAAACTAATTAGAAATACGTTATTGTAGCAGCGTGTGCTGCGGCAACTAGTTTCTATTATAAATTCGTCCAGACAAGATCCCTACTTCTTCGCTTTCGGTCGACCACCCAGCTATACGAGAATTTTTCAAAATTGTGAACCTAGCGTGAAGGTGATAGGATGTTCAAAACCCTTCCAATACATTCATTGCGCGTTCCGCGCAACCTTCTTCTTGGCATGGTACAAATTAAATTATCATGTTTTTTAGTCTTTTGAATGTCATGTTGGGGTGTGCTGAAGTTGTTCTCGTTTGACGTTTGGAGGTTGTGAGTGCGATATGGCACTTAAGATATCCTTTCACACTCCTCACACACTCAGAGTTCATTCCCTTTTGGGACAATAAAAGCGGGCTTAATAGGCGATTTTATCTTCCATTCGGATACAAAGCTTGCTCTTAGTTTTGAAAATTCATCCAATTTATATCCTTGCGTGATCCAGAAACCGGAACTTTTTCTTGTAGGGCTCATTCGACGATCGACTATTATTAAGGTTCTTGCTGCTTCTCAGCCTTGTGAATTCCACACTAACTGTTTGTCACCACTGCCCATAGCTAGGAATTATTGCGGCTTTTGTGCCATTCAGTGATTTTGCGCTTCATGAGCTTTTTTTTGTTTCACATGCAGTTTAAAGTAGAAGGAGTATCGTTTCTTTTCCGCAATAGAACTAGCTCTCTTTGAAGGCTCATCTTTCATTTTCATAAATCATTTTCGCGATATTTTTGACTAGCTCGCGAGCAACTTCAGTTAACTTGCGTTTTCTACCAATGAGAAGCACATTTTGAATTATCACCGCTTGAGTTTGATTGGATACAAAAAGTACCTCTCAAAGCCAGCTAAAGAGTAAAAGATGGACGTCCGAAATTGTTTCTGATATTTAAAAGGCCAAAAACTTTTTATTTAGGTACGACGGGTTTATCTTTTAGTTGGTTTCATGTTTAGGTTGGTCTTCATAAGTTTCTGATAGTTTAATTGTTTGCTTTTTTTGCTAGATTGCATATTACATAAGGAACTCAAATAGCGTAGATGGTTTGGAAATTTTAAGCGCATCTATAAATTCTTTTATTCAAAAAATGACTTAGAATAGGATTTGATCGTTTTTACTTCTTGTTGTTCATAGAACATGTATAATTGAGATCTAGCAAAAAGATTAGGAGCATTCTAAACGTCAAAAACCGCAAAATGCTCTCGAAGCGAAGTCACAGTTTAAAGCGGGACTACGCGGTTGCTTTCGGTCTTAGACTGGTCGATGGAGACCCCACGTGGACGGATTAGTGCTGGGTTCACAACTCTAAATTTTCGTAAAATGCTGTCCCTTCAGTTGCACTCGGCTAAATGGGGCATGCGTTCGGTGCTCGATGCTGACGCGAGGCGGTGAGGCACACACAAAGCTTGTGCAGCTGCCGCAAATCCCTACCGCCCTGGTGCAGAATAAATCTCAGGCCCCTCCGGCCTCCTTCTGGGCAAAGAGGAGACGCGGAGGCGACGCGGACATTTCTTTCCGGATTGCATCTTCGCTCTACCCATAACGACCGTAACAGCGAAAGGTTCTGCTGTGCGATGCATGAAACGCTCTCTCACTTACTGTCTTTCTCAGATATGGGCCCACAGCCAATTACGCCTATAATTTGAAATTCAAACTATGTACCAAAACTCGATGCTTCTAAAGATCTCTTGCAGTGCCGTCGTGATGCTGCAAACTGGGTTGATACTGTTCAGATGGGCCCCTAGAAAGGTCCCGATAGAAAATGAGAGACCAGATATATCATCTTGTGTGGTTTTCTAGGCAGAACTATCTGTCAGTAGCTTTTCAATCAGGTTTCGTTAAACAGCTATATTTTCGTAATGTTGCGATATCTTTCCAATGCCAATTTCCTGTCAAATTTTTTAACCTGCCATTTCTCAATTCAGATTCAATAAAAGTTTGTTTTAATCAAATAAAAGAGAACCTTAATAATTCTTCTTTGAAGCGTAAATGAAATCTTAATGGCAAACGTACTCCAGTTTTTCCGCCAGGGTTACTGATCGAACATAGGCTCTCTCTTTCGCAAATAATTATTGTTGAAGAAGCACATGTAGATGTAGAACAACAGCCAAAAAAGGGGATGATCCACAGGATGTCCGAGTCCCGCTCCATGTAAGGGCAGACTCAGCAGAAGATCCCTCTGTCCGCACTCAAGCCGAGTAGCTAGCCGGGTGTACGACCGGAGACGGTGACTGGATATAACTACAGAGGTGAGAAACCAAGAAATGATGGTGATCAATACACGGTAAGGAAACCCAGAGAAAAGGGGAAAAGAAGGGAAAAGGGGACCGTAAATACAAGAAATGCCTCAAAGGAAACCAACCCAGAAGCGGAGCCAAGGTCCGTGCCAACCGGCAGAAACAGGGCCCAGAGCGGAGCGACAAAGTGGACCAATGCCGAAATAAACCCAATACAGGGGCGGAAACCAAACCTAAACCAAGTGACTGTGTTTTAAAGCGACGCTACTCCAGAGCCAAGACGCTTGACACTAGCCAGAATCGGATCAACAACAAATGACCATTCAGTGGTGAGACAGAGGTTCATAAGTGACCCTGATGGGATAGTTGTACAGGAACCAATCGTGGTTACCGGCCTAAAAAGAGGTAGAAAACCTACGAAGGAAGTACGAACTAGCACCAAGCTTTTGGCTAAGCGAGGCGACCTCAATTGACTTTACTTAGTGCAGGCGACCGGGAGGTCACGCTCATCTAAGTAGGTTGAACTACACATTAAGCTAAAAACTATTAACTGATGTAGTGCACACCTCACGAGGTCCATACACGTGGCTGAGCCACTTTCAGGTATGGAAATGTTCAAAAAACGTTTTGAATTGAATCATACGTTTCAAAAGCGTTTTACACGTATTCAATACTCGACAAGATTCAGAACAGGTTTAAAACATTACATTGTATCCTCATGTTCTGTAAGTAGATCTTGTGACCATGGTAAACTCATTGGCTAGAATTGAGCCGAAATTTGAGCTCAAGCAGATTGAATCTCTCAAAGTTGATTAAGCGATTTGTCCGACACCGTCCCAAAGCAGCACCGCCACGAAAGAACCAAAACACGACTGCCGGCACTGGCTTGGTTCTGGGCGCACTGCTTCGCAGCCATCCCTTGCGTGCTCGCGCGCTCGCCGCACCACGCTCGCCTGCACGCGCCCTTCTTCGCCAGTCCCGTTGCGCTTTAAGACGGTTGCCACACTGGCCCGACCGCTCACCATCTGCCGTATGTGACGTTCTCGCAACCACTGCGGCGGCCACCACGCCAACACACTACTGCCATCCCCGCTCCACCGCGCCACCGAGCGACCGCCGCAAAAATTCTCTACATGTTTGGCCCTTGATCTTGCTCCGCCGCAGCCGCGAGCGTGGCCGCCGTCATCACGCATCTCGTTCGTGTCGAAGTCGTGAGGGCTTGCACGCGACTAAGCTTCGGCAAGGACAGGCTCTTGCTGCTGAATGTGAGCGACTGCTGTAGCACGGTGGTCTAGCTAGAGGGCGCTGTCGTCGGCCCACAGTTGGAAGTCGTAAGTTGCGTCAATACCGCCATCGCCGCCCCCGCACCTGCCGCCGACGCAACCACCAACAACTCCGCCGTCGCCGTCGCCAACGCTGCTCTGCACGACGCGCCGCTACTCGTCACCCGGCTCGAGCAGCGCGCGCTGCAGGCAGCACGGTGTAATTACCAGGTACGAGCGGAGCGCGTGCGCGGCGTGCCTGCTTCATAGCGTTGGCGCGCGCTCAGCCGCTCGCCTAGCGCGCGTGGCATTGCGCGCGTGCAGTGCGGGCCGCACGGGGATGAACGTGTCGGTTGCGCTGTTGCTACGGACGCGCAGCTAAGCGGGGCGTCGGCAGCGCTGCTGGTGCTGCAGCGGCAGAATGAGGCGCACGACGCCACACCCGACATTGAGCGGCTGGCGATGTATGCCTCAGAGCCAGTTGCTGCTCGTGCCACAGCGCCTGTGCGCCGTCGATGCCGGCGACGGCAGCAACGGCGATACGACCTGGTGAAAACGAACCCTTTTTACTGCTTTGGCAGTCCACTGAAGCGGACAACGAAAATTTTCCCTTCGTCCGCACCACCCAACAAGCCAACAACCACTTGCAAAACTCGTTGTGCACAACGCCGACCAACAATCGGAGCACATCAAGGTTACTCACGCTACAAACCATTCCGACGGTCTTCCCGTTCTTCCCTCGGAAAATTCCATTTCTCTCGATACTCGAACGATAACCTGGAAAAGCGTGCTCAGTATCAGTCTCTCTGCACCACTACAAATAACCTTGCAGATCGATCCATCGAATTTACTGAGCTCTCATCTCAACTATCGGGCATCAATTCAATGCCGAAGACCAGCGCGTCAGGAATGGAGGACGGCGTCTCTATCTCAGCTAAGCTCATTTCAAGCAAAACTAAGTCATCGTCCCACTCGACCTCCACTTTTCCTTGGTAGTTCAAGTCGGATAATACAGTTGAACCTTGATGGTGCACTATATCCCTTACAATCTCGAGAACCTTATCAAATCCAGAAGTGTCGCTTGTGTAGCGGCGTTCTTCTGAGGACTGCAGAATTGTGCGCTACAGCAACTTGACGCTCAAGGTTTAAGTCATGAAGCCGACAACGGAGTTGAATCAAAATCTTCTTCGAGACTTTATGGTGCCTCTCTACCGCCGATGTAGATGCTGGAGCTCTGTACACTTGATCCAATGCTAGAGAAAGGTACGAAAATTTCTCTCTCATCTGTCCCCAAACATATCGGGATTGAACGTTTTCGAACTTGGCCAAGAGAGACCCGGGATTGATGCAAAATGTAGATAGTCGGCAAGAAGCAACTGCGAGTGCTCTTCGTCTCGCGCTAATTCCTCGATGGCATTGTGGCACTGGTCTGCGAGGGATCCTTTGTTGAGTTCTAACAACGCGGCCCCAAAACGTATCGTAACATAGTTGCGGAAGTCAAAATAGTATGCGTCGCATTGAAAGGCTAAAGCAGACACTGGGATATAGATACGATCCCATCTTCGAATTAAAGACATCTCGATCTGGTTCTCCTCGACATCCGAGATCACATAAGCTCCCCTTATTGCAATCTTCATAGCAATAAGACATGCATACGCGTCATCTATCTTAGCCGACTCGCTTTCCAGAAGTCCAGTAAACAATAAAACTGGATTAAACAGTGAATGACCTTCACGAACTTTTGTCCAAAAAGACTGACTAGACAGTAACACTGTTAGAGAATTTGGTAGCTCAAAAGCAGCATCAATACCTCTCTGCTGTCGTTCGTTCAACAACGCAAACAGAATGTATGCCAGTACCGATTGCACTTCTACAAGACGTGACAACATTAGGTTCACTGTAGTCCATCGCGTTGGTGAAAACAGCTGCATTGAATACACCAGATGTAGCTTCTCCAGACAGATAGATTCGTATATTTTCCGAATCAAACCAACGTTCTTCATCGTTTTCGAAACATAAAGAGCTTTCTACACAGTTTGCAAAATAACATCGGGTCTTCCAACATCCATGCTAAGATTGTGTTGACAATGAGTAGCGCATCCATACTACCATGTGACTACTTTTCGTTTCACCAGTAATTTTCGAACAAGTCTCATTCCATTGCAAGAGTCTGAAATAAATGCGAAGGAAGTAGAAATCCCCACTTTTTGGTCAATGCGTTGAATACATTTCTGTTTCTTAACAGTAACATTTTCCGCCGTTTCGCGACTTAAATCCGTCTTCATGTACTCGATAAAGATTTGGTATGGTGTGTGGAGAATGACATCGCTGATTGAATTCGAAAGCTTGTTCGTGGCTCCATCAATCCCAATCACTCCTCCTTTGCTCTCCTTTATTTTTTGCACGCACTCCCGCATACAATCTTTGTATAATGTGTCCAACAATTCTTCCGAAATTCTTGGAACCGATGGTAGCTTCCAGTTTGGAGCAAGTACTGAAAACAAGGCAAACAAGGGGCCTTGATCGAATATCGAAAATGGTGACCCAGTTTCATGAATTGCTTCTGCCAGTAGAAGATCTAGTTCATTCTTTCGCTCGGTGGTTATAATGTTTTGTAATAAGTGGGTCAGAGGCCCCCTAGTACGAGCTATTTGATTATGTGTCGCACTCGAAGACTGATTTCCGATGTTCTCTGTGAGAGTTGAGCTATGAAGAATATTTCCATCGTGGCTTGATGGAGATTATTTGTCTATTAGTACACCAATTGATCTCTTTGTTTGTGGAAAGTTGCGAATGTGTCTGTCCATGTTGTGGGAACTGGTGGAAACTGTTTTCTGACAGTGTTTTTATTGCGCTCTAGAAGTTTTAAAGCCGGTGGCTGGTGAGATCTTGTCAAGGAATGCCCATCTGTTGGCACGAGGACGCCCCATTTGGCAGTGGATATGTCTTGGAAGGAATGGACGGCCGCTGTTAGTGGTTCATTAAAGATTGGAAGTGATCTCTGGAGTACTCCATTTGTTATCATATCACTACACACTGTGTACTACACAGTGTGTAGTGGTAAGGCAACAGGTGGAGTACTCGCCATTTTGAATTTAAACCTTCAAAGTTTATTGAGCCTTTTTCTGAACCCCTTTTACACGTTTTAAACGTCTCAAAAACGTTTAAAACGTATGGAAAAAGTATTGAACGTTTTAAATGTTTCCAAACTGTCAGGGTGTCTAGGGATGTGGTGCACTAGCTAGAAATTACACACTATCCACGTGTTCAAGACCATGCAATGGTTCTAAGACCGACTTCACCTGACAGGTTCACCAGAAAAATCAACCAAATTACCCGAATAATGGGGGCCAGTCTCAACGAGAACAGCCCCTCATCCCAGAGTTAGCCCTCATCCTTGTTAGGCTCAGAAGTACCCGTGAGAGGTGTTTTTGCTCTACAGCACAGGCCAAAGTGAGAATTGACCTTCGCCAAGAAGACCGGATACAAGGGGTAAGGGAAATTGTCGATCTTGGGGGTGCCGATCCTTCTATCGCCATGTGGAACAGCTTGGTCTCTTAGTTAAAGCGGGTCCCCAGTTGGCGTCGTATGAAAAATGAATACTTGTTGTCCTTTGTGGTACGGTTTCGAGGTTTAGCTTCACAGCACCTGATACATGCTCCCTTCGAATCATCAACAAACATTGGAGAGCTTCTGGCAATCAAGTTGATGTACAACGCCAATTTCACCGAGAATACTCTGCATAATGCTGTATTGTGGCTTCTGTCGCAGGTATAGTCTCGCGCTGGGCATAGAAAGACTGCAACCGATGATGAACTCAATCCTCTTACCGTTCTTAAGAAGATAAGGGACATCTCTAATTCATTTGTGTATAATATGGAACCGATGGAGATCCCGGAAACACTTGAGGCGATGCAGTCTCACTTCCAAGAATATCGCCAAAGATTAACAATGCTTCTGATGCCTTTGCCTTGCAGATCCTAAGTCTTGATGAACGCAAAGAAGAACCCAGCCCGAGAACATAAAAGCTTTTGCCAAACGGGCCACTCCTCCTTTCGTCCTCCACTTAGACGACGCTGTTGCATTCCCTCAATCTCTATTGTTGGCTGACAATCAAGCTTCAAACGAATTATCACGCAATGATATTGAGACATTGATGCAGCAACGGGTGCAAAAGGCCTTTCTTTCTTGCTATGTTAAACCTTCCAAGCCAAATCATTCTGCGGAGGCTACGCCGTGGCGTGGTAAGAACAGGAAAACGAGCAAGAGAGATGTTGGAGAGTCCTCAAGCCGTGGTAGTGACCATTCAAGCTCCCCCGCCAAGCTCCAAAACGAACACTATCGCAACTTTAAAGAGTGCCTATGTAACGAAGGTGAGACATATCTTCAAAGAATGGTTCGCCCGGGGAAGAATTCATCTCAGAAGATCACTCAATTTAACGGATTTTTCGCAGAGGCTCAACACCTTCGAACTCCAATCAAGCTTAATATGTAGGCGTGAATCAGTTAGATTGGGGACACGACAAGATGATACGAAATCAATCCTGAATATCGGTTACCCTCCTAATGTCGATAGTGTGCAGTTGGCAGTCCAAATTGCTTCTGCGCTCGGTATTCCATGCAATCTTCGACCGCTTGATGGAGAACAAGTTTACAATGGTTTCGGTGATAGTGACGATGACGCCTTCGAAGAAAACTTTTCAATTCTGTAATCGTCTTTGGAGTGCAAATATCGCTGTGTTAAAACCTCTAAGTGCACTTGCTGTGTAAGCCATTTGTGCTCGATTTGGATACTAATGCAGCGGCAAAACAATTTTTTTAACAGTTTCTTTCATTATTCGGAGCTCCCTTGGAGTGGAACCTGACAGCACGGGTTACACCATGAAAGAAATGTGGGCGCATATGAAGTGAGAAGCTTATCGCTTGCAAGTATAATAAGCGCATGGCGAATGTCCTCCATTCGGACACCTAGAAACTGAGCTGCACACACACATAGCGTGCATGCCAAATGAACTCCATTTGGCATCCGTGTATCATCCATGAGTGCCAATCAGGCTCAAAGCACTCCTCCCTTTCTAATAATTTTCTTGTAGGGCGACGTACGCTTAATGTTTGCTCTCAGCGACCTTCCTCTCACGGAAATGCACTATTGTAACACCAAGTGGCCATTTCAAATGGTTTAGGGGAATGGGCTGCTCCTTGTGGGTAATCATCTTCTCCATAAGTCAAATCTGCTGGGAAGCAAGAAGCTCATGGTTGATACAGATGGCGTGTAAATGGGACAGAGCTACGTCTTCAGACATACAGCCCAAGTCTCTCGTGGGATTTCGAAGACAACGTTGGGACGAGAATCTTGATGGTGCCATCCCCCAGAGAAGCTCTTACCTCAGAGTTCACTTCTTGTCCGAGCCTGGCGACAAAGACTACTGCGCGGGCGATGAAAAAAATGAAATACTCTGACCCCGAAGTTTGTGAGTACTTAGCTCCAAAGCTACAAAACTTCAATCACATGCCTATAGAGGACATGCGCGAGATCTGCCGTAGCGCTGATGTTCTCACACCAACGATATAACAGACCTTCAAAAGCAGTGGTGAAGAAATGAACGACATTCCATTGCACTGGATGATCCCTATCCTCGAGAATGGTCCTCTTTCAAGGCTTATCCTTCCCTTTTAACACCCATGTCTAAGGGAACTTCTTCCTTATCTCTGAAATGAAGGACGACCTTATTTTTTACATTTAGACATATCTTCTGCATACTTCGTTACCGCAATGATGGAGACCAGAGCGTGGATTGAGGCCATTGTTGCTTTCGAGCAGCATTAAACTAACGTCCGGAGACCTCTCGTCTCGATCTTTCGGCACCCCGAGTTTGAAAAAGTGCATTGAAGGACTTCTTACGAAATCAATCTATCTCGTTCGAATCTCGATTTTCTCGGTGGCATAGCAATATGGGTGTATTAGAGTCTAATAGGACTCGAATAAACCCATGTTGCTGCCCAGGTAAACATTAGGGTGGTTTGTGTACGCTTCACATCTTCTATATGGGTTCATGTGATCACGCTATATCTCTTTTGGCAAAATATCATATAAGAATCATATCTATGTCCAAAATGTGTCGCACGAGTGCTTTATGCATGTCTGATGATTGCAAATGTAACGGAATGAAGAAAGTAATTTTTTGATGTTGGCACTGAGCCTGTTGTGTGGGAATACCACGCGTCAACCAACCGTGCGCACGGCTAAGATGCAACAGAGATGCGGCAGACATCATATTTTGGTCCAGAATAGGCACAGAGTGAACATTTGAACCCCTTCACCGGACAAAAGCAGAACACATACTACCCATGGTCACCAGGGCAAGATGAAGTTGTGAGGCTCATAGCCACGAGACTCCGGAGCGATGCTAGTTGCTTTTGCGCAGTACAGAAGACTCAGTTGAGATTCTCCTCCGTGTTACATTTCTCAGAGACTGTATATATGACGGTCGCAAACTGAGACGGTTCGACCTCAATCACCCCATGGCATGGGTATATAACAAGTGTCATGGGCTTCCTACAATCTGAGATGAGAGCGAAAGTGCTTGAAACACACCAGGATCAGATGGCGAGGAGAGCAATCCAGACCGTCGACAGAACTTGGAACTCTCATGTTCTGAAACAAGCTTAATTCCCAAAGGAAACAGCTGTGTACTGTTTCAAACGAGGACCGAATTTTGGTACTTGTAACGTTGGTTTTGTCCTTGATGCGCAAGAACACCACCTGATACCATCCTTTAGTGAGAACTATCACCGTCTCAGTATCAGGGCCGCATACGAAGATGTTTGCCTCCGTTTGACGTTAGCGTTGCTGGTCTAACTTGATCAAATAGGGTTCACTTCGCCACTCTTGCAGCGCATTGTTGAAGCAGGATACAATAATGCTCATACTTCGATCACTCTGGAACCACAAAAAGAGGCAAAGCGATGCTCAGACCCACCGAGCCATACCTCAGTGAAGTTTCTGTTGAACGATGAACCCACAATCTGGGCGTATCATCCGAACGTATGCTCGCTTCTAGGCAAAGAGAAGCCTTGAATCGTCAAGTTTTTGACAGGGATATAGGAACTCCCTTCGATTCTCTTCGTACTGAGAAGGATGTTGGAAATATGGTTGTATTTGACACTATGCCTCCCGTAAAATTACAGTCGGCAGTACGAGAAATCTTTAACAAAGTGATAGTAGTTGTGCGAAAAGGGCAAGTATCGGAGTCACAGACGAAGTTCCTGCCACGATGGGTCGTTAACAAAACTATTGCTAGAGAGAAGGCCGTTACAAAGGTCGCTACGAGGAGGTTCACAAATGTTGTTTTTCAAAGTACGCGAACATGGTCATCTCAAAAATCTTTCTCCATACTAAGGACGACCGCAAGAATAGCACCGTTCGCCTAAAATGTCAGCTTGTCCCTCATGGTAACCGAGACAAAGAAAAAGATGGAATTTGATAGGTACTGGCGAGAAACTGTGAATTGTCAAGAGAAATCTTAATTGTTTTAATTTGTGTACCCTGTAATCCGAGGTCCTTTATTGACTACAGGTATCTGAATTGTATAACGTAATGCCCCCTGTGATAGGCGCCTTTGTTGTAGTATTGGTTCTTAGCAGGGTTTTGACAGTACAGAAAATTGCATATAAGCGTCCTCTCTTGGACAACCGAGAAGTAAAGAGGCAGCTATTCGCAGCTCTTCTCTAGAACGGATACAACATCATTAACTACAAATCATTTTCTGCGGTGTTCTCAATAATTAGAGTTGTCGTACCCATGGCAGCGACTCTCGGGCTTCCCCTTGCCACTCTTGGTATTAAAAGGGCATACTTGTGCGGCCGTGACCTCAACCGAGACATTTCCATGATTCCTCAAGGAAACGATGAATCCTCTGCATATCTGGAAGCTTATGGCTACTATATATGCTCTTGTAGAGTTTGGACGCCCTTGGCAATTAGCAATCTAGAAGTGGCTGGTAGAACAGGAGTTCGAAACAGTTACTGGCCTTCATCAGCTATTCATCCCGCGTAATGACGATGGCCCAAGCACGCTTGTAATGGCCGAAGTTGTCGATGACATACTGCTTGCAGGTTTACTGCCAGAATCGGAGGGCTTCAATAGGTCATTAGCCTGGACGTTCACAGTCGAAAATTTTGACACATCCTCTAACCACATCTTCAATAGCTCCGCATTAGTTGCAAAAATGATGGGTCAATCTCTGTTAAGATGCACAAAGTCATGAAGGGTATCCAAAAAACTGAATATTTCCCGAGAACGACGCAAATCTTATACGTTCGCAATGTTCTCTCAGCGAACGCTCTCATTTCCTTGGACTCACAGGTTTTCTGAACCTCCTTGGGCACGGGATTCTTCCGCAAGCTTCGTTGGATGCTAGCTACTTGCAACAAGGGACCTCCAAATTGCTCGTTTCACAACTCACAATTGCGATCCAAGTTCTTAGGCAGTTGCACGCACTCAGGTTAGAACTTCTCCACCTGTGTCCACCAAAACTTGCGGTCGCTCTCTGGTATCTGTAAATTTCCGATTCCAGTCACGTTAAGTCGTTCCCGCACTCTTCATGCTTGCAGGCGGTGGTCAGCCAATTTTTCACGTCCTTGATTCAACAAGTGCTAAGCAGTCTTGGGTATCATTCAGTTCGATTGGACCGGAGCTAATTACAGCCTCTTATTCGTCTGTGTTCTCGTTTTGCTAGTTCGGTGCACTAGAACATGATTATCGGACGAAATTAGTCAAAAAATCTGCAAACATTGCGTATAGGGCCATGTGCAAGCAATTAATTTCATTTCTTTGAATACTACGCTTTCATGTACTAGAGCTTTTTCTCATTGAATGCAGAACAGTTGACGTACGCCACGATTGCTATCACATGTTCACGAAATGAAAGTATCAGACGTATTATTTGTCTTCGTCTGAGGACATCATGTGATGTCCACCTGTGGCGCCATATTTACGTTCGCTAATTTTCTGCAAATACTCCAGAATTGTCGCTATTAGTACGTCTACCTAGTACAACATTCATCTCATGGAACCGGGCGCATGCATCTCGCCACTCCCATACCACTTTAAGTTGAATTCTACTTACAACAGTCCACCGCCACCACCCTCCTCTATCTACGCATTTGCGAAAGACAGCGGCCCAAACCCTTTCGCCACATCATCGTCCCCTTCCTCCTATTTTTTCTCCTCCTCTACATCCTCCCAGCTCCACTTCTCCTGATATCCCACAACAATGTTTCCCTTTCACACCGGCTTCGGAACACACCTGAACCCAACCCTAGTCTTCTTCTTCTTCCGCATCTTCTCCTTCTTCTCCTTTCCAGCCTTCGGCCTCACTTCATCCTTCTCCACCTCTAGCTTCATCGCCACGATTGGCCTCTTCTCCTCGTACTTCTTCCTTCGGGCCCTCTTCTTTCCTTCATTACCCGCAAGAATTGCATCCTCACCCAAACTCTCCGTAGCCGGCACAAGGTCCCTCGCGTCCTCATCTGCATCCACACTAGCCCCATCGACCCCGAACCCGATCCCGTTCACAATCCTAAGCGCAGGAGTCACTGTAGTACCTGCGACTTGATGTACACCCTCCCGCTTCTCACTGAGTTCCTTTAGCTTCCCCTCCAGCTCCTGCACTCGACCCACCAACCCCTTTTGCCCATCTTTCAATTTCCTTAGCGTCTTACCAACAAATCCTGTGACCTTTTTCGTCAGTCGACGCACGTTTTCACCAATTCAGGTTCCCATCGCCCCTGCGCACTGCAACATCGCAATCGAAAACCAGTCCAGCTCATCCTTGTCCTGCCCTTCATTTTCCTCCGCAAAAATCCTCTTCATCTTCTTATGCGACCTCTCTCCATCGCCGGGATCTCACGGCCACTTCACGTTCGAATGAGAGTTGCCGCTCATGATCAGATTTCAATGAGCGGGAACCTATCGATAGGAAGAACGGAAAGGAAGCGTAAAGGGAGGGAACCGAAGGGAACGAGAATTGAGGAAAACGGAAACGGAAGGGATCCGAAACGGAAGGGATCCGAAACGGGAGAAGACGAAACTCTATTCGTGCGTAGGCGCTCTGTGAACTTACCACGGCGCGAAAAACCTGTCCTGTATGTACGTGCTTTCACCACCACTGCCTAGCACCCGTTCTAATCCCTGTGAAATAAGTTGTTTCTCAAAAATAATTTCATAAATTCTAGCCCAATTCCTCAGTTTTCAACCGTCTCCCCCTCTTCCTATTACCAATTCTTCATCATCAATGTACCTCCTTCCTTACGTATATCACTGTCTCGTCTCAAAGTGTAGTACAAAAGCAACCAGTCTAATCAATCGTTTATGAAAACCATGTTCTTCAGATGTCAGTAGCCTCCACTTTTAAGGAAGCGTAATAGTAGAGCTGTTTTCCCATGTATTGTAACTCACAAACAGTCCACGTTCCAACAAATAAATGTACCGCATCTCTACAACCATCCAAAGTCCCCATTACTCTCTTTTGGTTCGAATTCGAAAACGAAACTGTTCCGCAGTTGTCTTTCGAAATACACACGAAGTACGGGAAATCCCGCTAAATAATCGACTGCTTTCTGTACGTATCCAGCTGGATGTTTTCCCACATGCAACGTAGATCACTTTGAACAACTGCCTTCAGTTACAGTACGACCTCGATGCTGGAGAAGGTCCTATTCGTGGGGTACACACTGTCATCACTCCCGCACTGCAGAATAAGCTCAATGAGCTCTATGAAATACTACATGACACACCCCGTCACGAAAGTATTCTGGAGCACCAACCCTTTACTCACGCTATTCGAACTCTCCCAGAGCTTTCAAATTATCTATGTCAGTCAAGATTCTACTCTCGGAATCTTCTCAGCATGCTCTCACCACCTTCAATGGTGCTATTTGCTTCATTGTTAACGGTAGCCATAGGCGCGCTTTAGGGTATCATCAAGACCGTCTTGGTCCAGGCGCTTCTATTCAATCGCTCCTCTCGCCATGCTCAGCTAGGTTTCACCATTCTACATAGCATTCTGGAAACCATGTTACACATTATTCTCCTCGACCTGGACTTTTCCTTACATGCCGCAAGATACGTTACCCTAGCTCTCGGACCGATGATTTCTTTGCACATGACGAGCACCTCCTCCATATTGAGGAATAAATACTTGGGTATAGCGGTCAGTAGCCTTTTTGCTCTCAATCTCTCCATCTTCATCACCTATGAACTCCGTCCATCCCCCTCCAATCTTATGAATTCTGTCAGAACAGCCTCTATAGCGTTTTTCCCAGGTTGGTTTCTATTCGGCCTATTCACTATCGTCGTGAACGCACTCTCTATCTTCTACTCTACAGGCAACACCTTTAACAACATTGTACCGCTCTCGCACTGCGTAGGAACTCGCTGGGAAAGGCTCTGTCTCTACATCCGTTGTGTCCTACACTCGTTCAGAAAGGCTCTCATTTTCCATGATGTATTGTTCTCCATCAGAATATTTTTGAACAGAGTGGTCCAAGTATTCTTCTCCTACACGCTTTCTGAGTCGCTAGAATCATCAGCCTTTCGTATGTACAGAGGCATCCCCCCTTTTATTCCAAACAACCTATTCGTTGCACTTCTTGTGTGTGCGGGTATCGTCAAGCACGAACCACGGATCAACCTCAAGAGGTACTTATGTGCACTCGGAGAGCATCCTAGACCCGAGATTCGGCATCTATTGGAAAAATAATTTAGACACTAACTACGATAGTTACTAGTAGTACATAGGTAAAGAACAAACAGTTAAATCCTTCTTAATGAAGTAACTTTTTGGAAACATATGGACATATATATAGCACTTGTGACATAGGTTTTTACGCAAAACAACAATCAATATCTTCGACAACAACAAAACAGGGTGACTACATCTCCGGATATCCACTCGCCAACTGCAATATCATAAAATCATAACTTCTTGGCTCTTTCAGTTCTCCTTCCCATCCCCTGTCTCTTCCTCTATCCCCTGCGCTTCATAGTTCTCTTCTTCTTCGTCGCTGTCCCCTTTCTCGATCATCAATTCATTCTCTTCCTCCTTATCCTCCCCATCTTCTACCAATTCTATGTCCACTGCAGGACCATCTGTATTCTCCTTCGTTCCCATGAGGTCGTCTTTTTCGACAAAAGTCGGTCGAAAATGGTGATTCAGATGAACTGCATCCGGCAAACTGTACTTCTCTGGCACCATATACATATGGTAGCCAAACAGTGGGTTTTCTGGAAATCTTCAATATTTAGTGCCCGCACCGGCGTGAAATACATCCCCCCTCCCAAAAAACACAGACATAGGTGGGAAAAAGAACTTTCTCACAACCATTCCTCGTTCCAACTCTTTAAATGCCTTTGATGTTACTGCAAAGTGACTGTGGGAACCTTCACATATCCAAAGTGGGAACGACACAGTTCCGGAGACCATCATGAAGTACCCCGGGTTCTTCCCCTCCAGCTTGTCTTCGTTTGCCGAAGTCGGTATGTAGTTGCTGTCGCTGGCAAGCCACTCTGATATATAAGATTCTGCCTCTGGTCTTCGGTGCATACATTGTCTCATTCGGTTGCTTGTTGTCTTGTAGCCCCAACACCGCACATATCCGACCAAGCCAAGCATATAACAATGCCCTCTTCTTCACAAGCAAATGCGTCTCCGGTCTATTCTTCAGCTCGTCAATTTCCTCTTCTCGTCTTCATATACCTCCGATTGTCCGCGCTGATTATAGAAATCCATGTAGTTCGGTTCTCCGGTACCCTCAGGTATGGGGCTTCTTCGAAACCTTTTTTGAAGAAGTCCAATAACTCGACGCTTACATCCCCATCGATGAGTTTGCTGGGACTTTCAGCCATCTTCAAAAGGTCGTTGTCACAAGCAAAGCCTTCGAGAAACAGAAACCTCTCTCCCGAAGCTTAGCCTTCTTGTTCACAAAATATATATACGCGACGGAAGCGTTTTTCCCTGGCTCTGTCAACAGGGTCCCATCATCAACCTTCCCCTCTCCTACCGCCTCGTTGAGGAGCTTCTGACCCTGATACGCAGCATGCAAAACCACAGCATGATGTACTCCTTTAAAGTCCCTCCGCTCGAGCAAATGGCGTGGGTGCTCCTCCCGGAGATGTATCGCATCCATCCACGGATATACCGACTTAATCCTGTCCACTCCAGCAGGCCACTTGGTAAGAACTGCTTTAAACAATTTCAACCACAAATCCCCTCTCTCGTAAGGTACTTCGTCTGCTTTCTTCAACCTCGGGGGTAGAATTCCCGGGATTGTGTCGTCAAAAGGATCCGTGTCGTCTCCTCGCATCTCAACATTCGGCGCTGAATCAGAGTCCGAGTTGCTGCTGAAAGAAATGTGATGATCTTTGAGGAAGCTTCTGACCCCTTTCCCTCCGAGTTTTCGCAGTTGATTGATGACGAATGTTTCATCTTGGGGCACTTCTCTTACTTTAGCCTTCTTTTGAGGCCTGGGGTTGTTATCGCCCATCATCTTCCTTCGTCGACGCACCACTTGGCTTCACTAAGACCACGTCGCTTCCCACTTCCAGAACGTCTTCCGCGGCGTTCTTCGCCTTAACAACTTTAGAATGCGCCACCCGAGTATCCGGTTTATTGACTTCGGTCGTAGGCGTGGTCTTCTCTCTCCCTCCCGCCATAGCAAACAGCCCTGCAGTCGAATTGAAATCCAACCCGACGGAATTCCTCAGCTTTTTAATAGCATAAGCCACCCTTTTCGATATCTTCCCGCCCCGAAGCTTCTTTGTCGCGGCAATTTCCAGGCGTGCGGGCTGTGTCGCAAGATACTCACGAAGGCTGAGTTTCTCAGACCTAGGGACTTCAATCTGCATCTCGTACACTTCCTTCATAGAGAATCTCTTTATTCTCGATACTTCAACGGGCAGCTCATTTAGGGACCGCCAGCATATAAAGAAATACTTTCGTATATCTTCAAAGCTGCCTTTCAGGTTCGACTCTCGTCTCCTCGCAAAATATGCAGCCAGGGCGTCCAGGGTGAAATCGGTTCTGTCCTCATCCACAGAAAAGAACTCATTACTGGACATACATGTAATACCAATTTCGTTATACTACCGACACACACTTTTCAAATACTTGAGCAATCGAGGACTCTTAGCCACCTCCAAACCCATCTCCGCAAACCTCAATAGATGCCTGATATGGTACTGAACTATGATTCTGCATACATTTAAGGCACTCGCTATAGCGGTCCTTGTCATGTGGTTCAACACTTTCTTCTCGTTTTCAATCATCGCGGTTATAAAGGATACAACGGAATGAACCTTATCGGCGAAGTTCATAAGTCGGGCTTGCTTTAGTCCATCGTTCAAAGCACTATCCAGGCTCAGAAGGTCCCTCTCTTTCATCCTTTGTCCATCCTTTCTCCTCCATAATGAAACGGTAAGTTCTTTGCACAGTTTCCTTATCTTCGCATCCTCCTCACATAGGTCCTTGAGTGCCACAAGACGATGAGCACCACCTACGAGGCCACACGTAACTTTCACGCGATTTCCCTCCACCATCTCCTTCTCGAACTTACCCGTTATCAAAATAGCAAAACTCATCGTTCCAAGGGCCTGAAGAAACTCTTTCCTTCGAATCTCCGCCTTCGGAGCTTCAACATGCTCCCGAACTCTCCCTCTTACAGTTGCGTCCGAGATTTCGATTCGGTCGATGTCGACCTTCACGGACTCGTACCCATAATGATCCAAGGTGAACTTGGGCAACGCCAGCCTCGTACCCACGTCATCCGAAGGTAATTCATCACCTTCGTCGAATAGTTCATTAACGTTTCCAGCCAAGCTCTCCTTCAACAAGACAACTTCATCATCATCCACTTCTTCCACATCCACAACTCCCATCTTAGCTCCACTCGGACTACCAGACATTGCAATCGCTTGAGCAGTGCTATTTCTGGACCACCCAGAGTGCATATTCATCGCTGGTTGTTTCCGTAATGCAGAGGCCGCCACTCTCTGGAGTTGTGGTCAATTGTGCAGTTAATACCTTTGTACCACCCTGGTCTTGCTAAGATAGATTTTTAGGCACAGGTCCAGGCGCTGGGGGCGGTACTTCCTTCCTCCCTTTGTTCTTCTGTTGTTTGCCTCGTGTTTTGGCCTGGGCTACCTGAGGTGGCAACCACTTCCCACTCGATGTACGCGCGGGTTTCGGTGTGTACAAGTCACAAATGAGCACGAAAGTCTTTTACTTGCCAAAGGTCACGAAGTTGCTCGCAAACAGACGTCGGAGCATCAACCAAGCGTCTGTAACCTCGCCCTGTAGAGGCTGCCTCTTCCTCCTTTTTTCTATTTTTATAAACTAGGGTAGTCTACTTATATTGTTCGAAAACCCTACTTGAGAGTGGTTCTGAAACTCCTGACACTACTTAAATATGCATACTTTTCATAGGTTATGACTACACTTTGTCCTCATAAAACCTGTAGATTTGTCAACCATGTTCGACATAGAGCCTAAACATCCAAATGACAACTTATGTTCTACACTCCCCCAATCTTGTTACTAGGTGTCACAAGAACATATAATAATAAAAGTTGCAATACATATGTGTCACTGTTCTTCTTCTTTTGCAATTCCAATATCCCTGAGATTGTCAACATCAAACATCAAACGTCCTTCAGAGATCATAGTTTCCAGAATTCCATTAGTCTCTCCCGACAGTAGTTTGGTCAACGGATCGGAAGGGTTCTCCGTCTCTGGTACCCAATCAATACAATTTAAATCGCCATTCATGTGCATAAGACGCAGTCTGCGTACGTCTATTATCACAGCAGCATCTCGTGGATGAGATTGCGTTGAAATACACTTATGCAGTCCTTTGCTGTCCACCATCAGTGTAATAGGCAATTGAATTCCAGTTATTTATTTATATATATCTCGCAGATTGATTGCCACATTTGCCGCAGTTGTTGCCGCAATGGTTTCCGCACTCGAGACGGAGGTGTAAACGCGTCTTTTCTTCCTCGACAACCAAGAGATGGTATGAAATATACTTCCCTTTTTCGTTCCGAATGCAATACTTACAACACAGCCTTCCTGACCAACAGTCTTCATCTGAAAATGAGGAAATCCAGCATCGCTAAAAGCCGGTATGTAAGCTGATTTCCTCTCCGAGGTAGAAGGTTGAAGGTATCGGATTCGGTTTGAACGCCTCGAACCTTCGCGTATAACTCCATTCAGTTGCTTCCAACCCGCGACGGTCAGATTGGGTATACATTGCTGAATATAACTTCCGATAAAACATGCTAGGGATGAGCATGCAGTTTCCAGATGCCCAAACTTTCCAGCTACTCCTCTCATTGCGGGAATCTCGGACTCGCTTGCTACGTCCGAATTCTGCCTGCGACGACCGGGAAGCAACATCAATGATTCGATGCTCTTCTGGAATTCCATCATGCAGAGGTGAATCATATTTTCTGTTTGTCGAACAGATGTGATGTTAACGTTAAGTATATCTTGTGCCTGCTTCCACTCTCCCATTTTGTATGATTGTTGGATTCCATCACTAACGCGTTGAAGATGAGCAACGGTTTGCGCTGCGTTCAGCATATCATCAACGTATTTTACTAGCAAACTGCAGAGTATCGATTGAGTAACTTTGCGAAATAACTGTGGCATTCCGATGACTACCTCAAAGTCTAAATCTGAAGTAACCACTGAATCCGATGCAATTTGCCACTTCCGACCAGCTGTTGCAATCCCATGAAAGTCGCTAACTGTAACCAGTATTCTCCAGAGACTCCGATGCAACGAGGAGGCATGACGAGTATATCTCGCTTTGCTTTCCCACTATGAGACTATGCGCTTGATATATCTTCTTTCCCGAGTATGAACCCAAGTTGGCAAGATATGCTGCAAATCAAACGAAATCCCTCATGAGATACGGCTACGGCATCAGTTCTCAGTGATTCCTTTTCAGCCTCTTTGTTTCCGTGAACAAAAAGTCTTGCTTTCAACCTGAAATGTTCTTTTTCGTATTCATTACTGTCACATTTTACCTTGTACACGAAGTGTGATCCGATGATATTGGCCTGAAGCCGTAGCTCTTTATGCTTCACAACCCAGATGTTATGAATCCAGTTTGCTTTTAACTGAAGTTGTTCGGCCGTTCGGAACATTCAGTATAAGATCCAAGGTGACTCTTGCTCGTAGAACTGAATGTTACGATACCGGTCGTATGTAAACTTCAAAACATTCTGTTCAGTATTCTTCCGATCAGCCTCAGTATATATCGGCACGCACAGTGCGGTTTACTTTTCAATGAAGTTCTTTCTACGTTTGGATCGTCTTAGCGGTCGTATGACGCTCTCTTATGTCTCTTTATCTTCCTTCGGCGGTTCCTTGGTCTCTTCAGGAACTGAAAAAGTTCCGCTCACAGATTCCGTTGACGGTTGCTGCTCTGTAGTGAGCATAGCAGCTTTTTAGTTCCCTTCTTCCACCTCTGCAGAGAGAACTTTAGTGCTACTTGTTGGTATGACGTCGGAGTCATATCGCTGTTCGCTTCTGTGGTATCGCTATCGACATCTTCTTCCATGTAGTGCACTTCAGATTTCTGATGTCGTTTTGCCGGTATTTCGCACTGCGCTCGTACAAAATTCTCTGCGAGCTTGTTGCTGGGAAGCTTTCGAATATCCTCACGGGCTATGACTTTCTGCTGACGGCCTTGACCAACTACGGCAGATCCATCGGGACGCAATTCCAAAACGCGTTCTTCTTTCCAATTATCTCGCTTTCGTACACCATTTGAGACGAGAACGAGCACCATCTCTCCTACTGCAATGTCTCCACGAATGTGTTTTGGTCTTGATCTCAATATCCTTGCCAGTATCCCTCTGCCAGGCATAGCCCTATAAGCTTCCAGATATTCTTCACTTACAAATAACTGTCCCGTGTCATTTAAAGATGGATTGTAACCTCTCACAAACTCAAACAAAGACGCAACGCAATTTCCATACATTATGTTACCTATGTATCCGGCATTGGATAATTTCTCTTGGAACCTTTTCGATATCTGAACATCATCAAGTTCGAATCGTTCCAGGATGTCCTTCAGAACTCTATTCTTACTCTCCACAGTACCTGCTTTATTGTGTGTCCGCGATGGTAGTGGTAAGAACTTTATACCTTGTTTGTTCATGTGCTCATGTATCAATTTCTTATTGAACTCACGATCTGCCACCATCTCGACTGGGTCTCCATGACGTAAACACCATGAAGTGTCTAGGCATCGGAGTACGACATTACTATCTCGGGAAGAGATTGCTGAAATCTCGGAGTATTCTGTTGCAGCATCGACAGCATGTAGAGCCATCCGGTTCTTCCAATACATGATATCAAAATACACACGAGTATTGAAGTCCTGATCGAGGCGTGAAAGACTAAACTTTCCGCTCTGCTCTGGCTCACCGCTCCGAATACAAACCTCACAATTCTGAATAAGTTCAGTAACGTACTTCTTCATCCATGTTTGCCACTTGCCTGCCCTTTTGAACAAAAGTTCCATTGAATTAGATGGCAAATGACTTCTGTTTTGCACTCTTCTTATGAGGCTGACAGCCTCCTTATCTGATTTGGCTGCTCGAGATCGAGAAAAAGAAGACTCGGCAACATTCGTGCTGAACGTCGTGCGCGACAGTAGAATCCTGGCGTGCCCATCCTTCGGAGACACTGGGGTAGGGATCTATACTCGTTTTTCATTTTTCATGAGAGATAAACGTTCCCTCGCGTGAGATTCAATCGCTTTGAACGTCTGCAAGTTATCCCTCCCCAACGTTAAATGGGACATCTCCATCCACAACCAACGCTTCAACTGATAATACTTCACCGTTTCCAATAGGTAAAGGAAGTAGACATCTTGCGATTGTAACTTGTTCTCAGAAGTCCCAAAAGCTTGAGCTGTGCAGTCAGATTCCAATTTTGGTTTGAAAAGAGGTCCTTTATCAAGAGCTTTGCATATCCGGTTGTAGTTGCTCTTTCCAACTACAGTACCCTTTGCACCACCATCAACAATGATTGAGCAAAGCTCCTTCTTTGTGGAAGAATCTTTTATAGGATTCAGAGTCATTGACGAGTACAGAATGTCTAGAGATGTGTTCAACGTTGCATTCTTCGAACTTGATCCTTCATCATCAGGAGGAGGGAATTCTGTCTGATCATCACCTCGATTCGGTTTCTGATTCTTCTTAGTCTTCCTCAGCTCCCGCTTGCTCTCCAACGACTTTTTGCACAGAGGGTTCTCACATGCAAAGTGATTTAAATTAAAGATCCAACATTCTCGCTCGTTAGAATTAGAAGTAGTTTTCTTGCTGAAGGTCTGCCCCTCTGCCGTATCCTTCCGAGAAGATCCACTTGAGCTAAGCTGAGTCCTTGCCGCTGACTCACCGTGGTGAAGTCTACGCAGCGCAATACGAACTGAATCCATGGTTATGATCGCTTCGTCTTGACGTTGGTCATTGCCAGTTTCTTCATCGGTCATTGAAGTTTTCATGCTTTGAATCTGTTTGCTCAACGACTGCAATGTGTCCAATGTTCTCTGAGTTGCCACCAAAGATGCTTCTGCTGTTTGAATGTACTGTCGGATTGGAGATTCTTCAATAGATTCACCCAATTGATCTGAACCCAATGATACCTGTTGCACATTTGCTAATGCACTGTCCCATCTTCGTCGAAGATCATTCAGTTGAACAGTACACACAGCACTCAATTCCACACTACTCATCGGCTGTGGTGTTTCATGTAGAGTGCTTGGTCCAGCCTCTCCTTCAGAACTCCCAATTTGAGATTCAGTCTGAGGCACGATACTGGATGTTATCCCCTGCCTAATAATATCTGCTGCTGATTGCGGTCCCTGCCGTACTGTAGAGCAAAACCATGCGATAAAGGCTATGGGGAATCTCCACTAGGATGCCCAAGTCCTACTCCTTATGAGGGGTAGACTCAGCGATAGAACCCTCTGTCCGTACTCGAGTCGAGTGACAAGCCAGGTGTAAGACCGGAGGCGGTGACTATCTATACCTACAGAGGTGGGATGCAAAGAACGGTGCAGATCCAGAGATGAAGTGCGATCCGAACCTGGACAATGAGGAAGAAAAGGGGACCGTGTAAACGGGAAAAATTCAGGGTAGAAACCACTGGAGCGGAGCTACGGACCCTGCCAACCAGCCGGAACAGGTCCGACAGCGGAGCGACGCACTCAAAGGGGCCAAAAATAAACCCAATACTGGGGCGGAAGTGATATCTGAACCAGGTGAATAACTGTAAACAACGAGACTCAAGAGAGTGACAACAACAAGAATCAAAAACAAGAACAAAACAAGGGACAACAAGAGACAACCGACACAGCGGTAAAGACAATCAAAGATCCAAAGATGGCGAGACAAGTGCTTCCTTAGTGACCCTGAGGGGTAGTAGTGCCGATACCATTCGTGGTTACTCTCCAGATGGAGTCGTATACCTACCTAGGCATCAAGCTACTATAGCCCGATCCTGAACAGGATTCGACTTGAGTGTCGACTCAGTTGTCCATTTACTTGGAGGCTCAAGGGTGAGATCACCCAAGCATATATATTACTACTATGTCTACGGTTCAAACCTCCCGAGGGTTCTACACGTAGACAATCTACTGTAAGGGGGTAGGGTAATTCCAATTATCTGGAGGCCAACCTCCACACGTGGCCAACTATTCTACTTACTATACTTCCTACAGAGGGTTCACGTATCAAGGCTCTGTTAAATCTCTCCAGAAATTGCCCAAAATTAAACGGAGTTTTCATAACTTCGCCACGTCATCGGCCATCGGTACCATCTCATTATGAGCGGCATGATGCATCCGATAGCGTAAAGCCGTTGCTCCACACGTACCACTCGGGTCTGACCTGCAATAGACAAACGATCTTGGGTATTTATCACTGAATTTTGCTATTTCATAGCGCTCCTGAGCGCCCATGTGAATTCTGATAGATCCAGTTTGGCGTGAAGAACGCACAACAGACCTAAAAGCTCTCGAACTCCGGCTGACTGGGCGACATTTCCATGCGCATATGCACACTGAGTGCAAAGACCACTATATTTCTGCCAGTACTCGTCAAAGAATTGTCTTTTGGCGTGCGATTTGAGCATTAGCTCTTTCCATGCCTTTGCTGTATCGAGAAACGCGGTTTCTCTGTCGAGCGGATCAATAGTGTTCAAGATGTAATCCACCAGTTGTCCAACTTCCTTCTGAGTCAACTCTGCATAGACCATAGATGAGATATGCGCTAGTCGATAACTTGCATTTCCCCGAATATTTCCAAGAATGGCGAATAATTGTTGCCCGAGTGAGAGGTCGTCGTTCTGAATCCTTGTCCGCGAGATCCTGAAACTTAATCCAATCGATTAGAGCTCTCCGGTAGGCTCGAACGTCTACTCCTTCATCGTAGACTGGCCCTTCTCCTGGGTTTTTCGAACGAACTGCTGTAGAAAATCGGTAGGGGCTGCGGCCACCACGGCCTCTCCATCCTGGGCCCACAACTATACAAGTCACAATTGAGCACAAAGGTTTTTTACTTGCCGAAGGTCACGAAGTTGCTCGCAAACAGACGTCGGAGCATCAACCAAGCGTCTGTAACCTCGCCCTGGAGGTGCTGCCTCTTCCTCCTTTTTCTATTTTTGTAAACTACGGTAGTCTACTTATATTGTTCCAAAACCCTACTTGAGAGTGGTTCTGAAACTTCTAAGACTACTTAAATATGCATACTTGTCATAGGTTATGACTACATTATGTCCTCATCAAACCTGTAGATTTGTCAACCATGTTCGACATAGAGCCTAAACATCCAAATGAAAACTTATGTTCCACACGGTGTTTCCGCCATAGACCGCGATCAGCGCAGTTCATAGCCGAGATCATGGCTATGATCTTGGCTATGAATTCGGCTGACCGCGGTCCAGACCGCGGTCTGAACACGTCGCATCCGGCCACCTGGGAGGTCACTACCAGGCGTGATTCTAAACAAGTATGCGTACTACACTCGCTCTCGCAACCCTGTTCACACCCCACTGCGCACGACTAACATCCGCTCAAATACGAATTTAGAATAAAGTTTCATCACCACCGTCTACTACGATTTCGAGAACTCGTCCAGCGAGTTTCATCGCGACCGTCTATTCTGCTTTCGCGACCCCTGCGAGAGTTTCATCACCACCTTCTGCTACGCTTTCGAGAACTCTTCCAGCGAGTTCCATGGCCAGCGTCTATTCTGCTTTCGCGAGTTCTTGCGAGAGTTACGTGGCGCCCGTCGGAAACGGAACCCCCCGTGGTCTTAACAGCAGGGCGATGTCGACTACCGCATCTTCCGTGGCATCCACGCAGTATAGCTCCGGTAAGAAGGATATTATGACAACGCGGTTGCTTCGCTTGTTCAGCATACTTCTCGAGCTGAGAGAGTCGTTTGCGGCGTCTCGAGGCGGCATTGGTTGCCCTCGGCAGGTTGGGTACACGGCTCTCGTTGAGTGCGCTGTGGCAAACCGTGCCAGTCTGGCTTTTGCACGAGAATCTCTCACGGATGTTACGAAGAGCACGTACGCAAACTGTACGCCGCAGGAGCTGGTGAAGATAAGTACCGATGTTAGGTTCATAAGTCGGGTGTACAAGTATGTCCGTATCATTGACGTGGATGACTGGAGTCAGGATTGTGGGGTGAGGGATCTTTTCCAATGGAGTTTGGATAAGAATGTGGATGGCGGGAATTCTTTTATGGGGCGTGTGTTCTGTAATAACTTATTCAAAGAGCATAGTCCCGGATCCAAGCAGACGAAGAAAACTACCTTCCGGATTGAGCCTGCTACTCGTTTTCAGCAGTTGCTCTCTCTATCCCTAGTGAAGCGTATCAATATGGAGAGACAACTCCCAGTTGCGCAGAAGGCGAGGACTACAACTGGTTCTCGGTGACAGGTACCGTTTGTTGATGGTTTCGTCATGTCAAACCAAGCGCACATAAGGCGGATGGGTTATGCTGTACAAATTGTATGTCTAGGATGAGATTACTTTGCATCCAGTCTTGGGTTTCGTGACGCAGAACAAATGCTGCCACCGTTTCTTGCCATGGAGAAAGCGACGCTTTCTTTCGGCGCAATTGAGGCCCGTTCTTCCAGATACAGCCCAGCATCGGTGTTCGAAACATTGGGGATCGAAGTGAAGCCCACCACAGACGTCAACGCTACTGTGCCTTGGGTTCTTACCATTTCGGATGATATCGATACCAAACTAAGGGATTTGTCAAAAGAGTTCCTGTCCGATTTGAACAAGGTTGTCTTAAACGGATTTCTGTACAAAATGTCCGCTACTACCAAGTCGGAACTGCTGGAAGGCTTTCAAAGGAAACTTCGGACACGGTTTCCATCTCGTTTTGATGCTTTTTCCGATGCGTATTTGGCTACTCTTCGTACCGCTATTGTCCAGCTGAACCTGAGACCTTCGCAGCAGGCATCCCGGGCCACTATCTGAGAACTTCAGAAAGAAAGCAACACGGTCATGGTGAATATTGAGGATACGGCTACGGCACAGAGAACCATTTCCTCCAGGCAAAGGGCTAGGGCTGTGGGTAAAACATCCGGTAAAACATCTGGTGCAGACCCGGGTCCAGTGGCTGTCATTGTCATAGACGACACGGATGATGACGACGATGGAGCGCACCCTCTTTGTAATGTTCCTGATGGTAGTTTTCCACCTCACGACTTTGGCGATGTAAGGACGACGAAGGCTCTCGTTGTGGTCAAAAAGAACATGGAGCAACAGTTCTCTATGCATTTTGTTGGTTATGAAGAGTTAGTGGAGGCTCATGGTACACTGTTCCCTTCCGATAATTCCCTAGAGAGCAATTTTCTAATCGTACTCACGGACTCACCTTATGGTATACGTGACAGTGAGCATGATGAGCTTCTCGATGAAGATATGGTTAATACTGCAGAAATGATGTCCTAAATGCTTCGCCCTGGTCGTCATTTCATAATGTTTGGTACTGTCGAACAGTTCGGGGACTGGAAGGAGATTCTACCTGAGCACAAATTGGAGAATGCAGTGGGGAGGCAAAGTGCTTCGTTCTTAGTCGACCCCACCGCGATGCAATTCATTCGCTCTCGTGCGCACACTTTGAAGAACCCCGGAAGGAACACAACACGGTTGTTCTCTGCAACCGAGTATGCCTTGCACGTAATCCGGAATGGAAACGCGTACGAGAAGCAGAAGGTGATGGTGAGCTACAAAAGTTTCCACTACATCCCTACGCACTACCCCGGGCATTACTTCATTATCGACCAGGTTCCGCATCTGAAGGCTGGTGAAGAACTCCGTTGGAGGGTAAAGAAGCGTTCTAAAATACACTCGGTTCAGGTTCGCCCCGAATTGAAACCGAGGGCACTGCTAAAGGAACTTATTGCCAGGTTCTCAAACCCCTGGGACGTTGTGGTTGATCCCTATAGTGTAACATTTTCCGGTGTCTTGGCGTGCATGGACATAGAAGAGCCCCGACGCTTCATTGGATGTGAGAGGGATGAGCAGTGCTTCGCTCATGCTGAACACAATGCTGTAGTGATGTATGCGAGGAAGGTTTGGCGTAACGAGTTCAACGCAAGAATAACTTTCAGTAATGAGGTCGTTCAAGCCTCGTATTTAGCACAGACAAAGTTCCCGGAAGGGAAGCAAAGAACCTCGCGTATATGGACCGCACTGAAAGGATTCCCGCCATACCAAGTTTTCCGTTTTATATCAATTCCTACATCGCAACTTTCTGCAGAAAACCGAGTCTCATTGCGCAGCACAAGGAGAAACCAATGCACGTGTGGCCTCTGAATCTCCAAGGCACATTGGAGACGATGGATGTACAAAGTTGGCTCGCTGCTGAAGCAGCAGGTTTATGGTTGTACAGGAAGAAACCAAATATCAAACACCCCATAAGCGCAGATGGAGTGTTCAGTAGTAGATCGTTCTCGGAAGGAGAGGTTGTGGGTACTTCTATGAGACATTGTTATATCATGACATAAGCCGACGCAATGCAAAACAAATGAAATACGGAAGCGGAGTGCTCGGTGCCACCGTTTCTCGTTTCAGGAGGTATTGCATGGAAGTGAAGCTGAAAGGGCAGATGTACAGCACGCTTCCTCATTATGATTGCGAAATCAATACTGAAAGTGCCTGGTAGTACCTGCTCTTTTCTGTATAGCGGGCTACATTAATGATGCTTCGTACCGGGATTAGGACGAAGAGAAGGATTTGGCCGAGATGGAGCGTTACCAAGGCCACTTACCAAACGTTATTATTCGACAGCCCTCCGAGCATCAAGCTACCATATTGAGTACACTCGCAAGCTATAGACTACTGTTGGTGACGGCTACAAGGGATATTCATGAACACGATGAGCTGTACGTAGACTATGGACCCAGCTATCCACGAGAGAGGTATTTGAAACACTCCCATGCTTTATAGTTTGACGTAGTACAAACTGTTGTAGTGTATTTTATAACTACTGCGTCATTTATTGAATGCATTCATCATTCCAGTAAACCTATTCTTGCAGGAATCGACAACGTGGCACAAGGACACATTGTCGTCCTAAGCAAAAAGCTACTAAGAATAATCCACAGCGGTCAGAGCTACCACCTCAGAAGCAACAACTTAGAACTAACATCTCACACCCGGCAGGTTGGACAAAGGAACAGAGAACCTTCGTCTGTGTTCTGCAAAGTGGAATATAGTCTGTTCGCTTTGGAAACTAAGCTAGTTTTTGGGCTATTTGGGGCGCGCGAGGGGGTGGCAGAGGCTGGCACTCAAAAAATTATGAAATTTTGGAATATTGAATTCCATCTCGCGCAGTTTAATTCTTGGGTCTCTTAGTTTTTGTAGAGGTTCTACTTCGCCGCACCACCCCATCCACTCTTTTCCGCGACCCTCTCTCAAATCTGCGCTCGTGCTAGTTTGCGTTTCCATTTTCTCCCAAGTGGCGATGCAAGTCGCAACTCATCTCATGTCAACCACCCTGCTATTCATTCTCATCTATCATGGCTCCCCACCTTAGAATTCTAGAAGCAAATTTTATTTACTTTGCGCTCTTTGCCGCGAGAAGAGACCCGCCGACTGCACCTATCACTCGCTGTCGCCTACCGATTTCGTCGTGCGTCCCGCCGCTTCCAGGTACAGCCCGACCATGTACTCACGGCACATCGCCGGTGCCGTCTTCGCGCCCTCCGCCTCCCGCGCGTTGGACGCCACAACCATTGGCAGCGCGCTCATCACACCCCAGAACAGTTTCATCCTCTCGCCAAACTAGCCCTGTTGGAGATGATGCCTTTCGTGTCGGTACTGTTCCCGCAGCAGCGTCAGGCTCGGCTTCATTGCCACCAACTCGCAGTTGCTCCATCGCGCGATGTACGCAGTCATCACTCCCGTGTCGGTTACCCCGTAAACATCCGCACGGCATCCACCACAGAAGCTTGGGAACGCTTCCTTCATCTTCCCGAATGATACAGATCCACTTTCGTCCTTTATTTCAGTCCTAACCTCTTCGAATGCACCTGCTGCCACGATTTCGGAGGACACGATGCCGACGCATAGAGAGAAGCTGGAGAAAGCGCGAAAATACGTTCAGTTAGAGCAGATTCGGAAGAGAAGTAACCTCCAACGGTCCTGAACGATTTAGTGAAGGTACGTATCATAATATCAATACTACGCGTATCTACACTATCATAGTGATGATGCCCCGAAACACCTCGTTTGGTCGGTCCAAGGGCGCCAATGGAATTCGCCTCATCCACGTATAAGCAGGCATCATTCTTATTTTTGACTGCGACAACCTGGCAAAGATTGCACATCTGACCTTCCACTGAGTACATACTCTCGACAACCGTCATGATTCGTTTCCACAGAGGGCTCTTGTCAGGGTATCCCGTAGCAATGCCAACAAGAATATTACTTTCCTACGATTCTGCCAAATTATGTTCAAACACGCGAATCCTGGCGCCGAATGAGCGACCGTCGACCATGACAGACGCGTCATTCATCAGGCCGGAGATGGCGAGATCGCCCCTACCCACAATAGCTGGGATGATCTGCCAGTTGGTGGTAAGGACGGTGCCAACCACGATGGCATCTTTCTTACCAAAATCTTTGGCGACCGTGCGCTCCAGGTTGCGTACAAGCTCAGAGCGCCCCGTAGACACAGACACATTGCACGAAGCGACACCACACTGATCTAAGACATCGGTGACGTACGAGTGAACACTTTCAAGAACCTCAGCATACCCCAGGTAATTGCACCTGCCCAAGTTACGAAACCTCGTAACCCTGGCAGTAGGGTCCGGAGACATGGAAGAATGCTCGGCCGCGGGAGTGACATCGGCCTGAATGGGTGTGTACGCTGGATGAACCAACCAACCAACGGGGCATCATGCGTGCTCCTTAGCTCTCTTCAAGACTTCGCCCATATGAACATCAATTTCGGGCTATAAATGGCCGATTAGTGGCCGTAATTATTTCCAAAATAGATTTAATTGGCCGTATAATGGGCGTGTACAGTACAGTGGCCATTTGGATGCCTTGCCGTATTGTATTCTATGGATCGTTATTGGTACAAAATGTAGCAGCAGAGATAATGATGACGAAATATGGTCTCCATTGGACCCAGATCATACGACGCAATTATGATTTGGACCAGTTCCACGTCATTTATTTCTATTTCGCTACTCTTCTCAGCTCACGTCCTGGCGCGCCTGCTACCGGCGCTGGTCACAACGCTCTCTACGCCGTCCGCTGCCGCGTGCGGTGGGTGCCTGCACCAAAGGCGCGCCGCTCCTCCGCGACGCGCTGCGCGCCATCGGCTACACCGCGCTGTTCTACCTAGCGCTGCGCATCCCGTCGCTGCTGCTGGCCGACCCCACAGCCGCCCCGCGCTTCTCCTCCAGCGCGAGCGCGCTGGCGCCCCCGCCGCCCGTGCCCACCGCCGCCGAGTAGGCGCTCGTCACGCTGTCGCTTTTCGTGTCGCTGAGCACGCGCGACTCGTCGCCATTTCGCGCCGCCGCGCTGGGCGCGCTCATGCCCGCCATGCTCGACGCGCGCCCGCTGTGAGAGCCGGCGTGCGCCACCGCCGTACACTGGGCTGAAGACATCTTCTCCTTAGCTGACACGCACGCGCGCCTTATCGAAGTCCTCGCCGCCTCCAACGCCAGCCCACGCGTCATGCAACTCGCCGCTGCCGGGATGCGCCGGCGCAAACTCGCGCGCCACGCCGCGCTAGCGCGCGGGAGCCACCCCCGCCGCTTGCGCCCATTATCGCAGTGTACGGAGCGCATTGCGAGCGCCACTAGCCGCGTAGCTGCTCCGTGGCAGCATATCTGCTGTTTGCGCTGCGCTACCTAGTGCAGCAGCTCGCGCCGGCACGCCGGTTGCAGCTGCTGCCCGCCGCCAATCTGCACGTGCTGTTGCGCGCCGACGCGGACGCGTTGCACGCGCTGCGAGCCGCGCTGAGCACCGCGCAGCAGCGGCTGCTGCAGCCGCGCTGGCGGTGGTGCTGCTGGCTTCGAACGCGCCCTCGCTGGGCGAGCAGGTGGCACGCGCGCTACGGCATGAGCTGCAAGACTTGTTTTCGCTCATTGCCCCCCAGTCTGCCTTGGGAGATGTATTTGTGCGCTTCTCGTCGCCGTCTGCTGCGACGCGCTCTCCAATATCGTATACTTCCCCCCAAGGGTCAGCAAGATATTGTTGGAAACCTCGTCCGGTCTCTGACCGCCGGCGAGCGGGCTGCGGTGATCGTCCCGGGCAATCAAGGAGTGTTTCTCGAGTTCAGCGGCGTGGAAGTGGAATCAAAAACGGCTGGCGCGCGCTCTGGTACCAACGAGAAGCTCTGTAGTCCGGCTCAAGACATGAGTCAACCTGGAACAGTCGCAAGCGCGCAGCATTGGCAGTTCCCTCTTGAATAATGATATCGCCGCCGAACAGCTTCGACTGCACGTGAAGAGTCTTTTGCTGCGCTTGTATGTGTACTGCCATCACCCGATATAGAGCGTTCGCATTGCTATGCGCTCAATTATATCCGCGGTGGTCAAGGCTTCTGGTCACGGCTCAGTGGCCGAGGCGATCAAGGCGAACTTGCTTGCAGTGACGGACCACTGCATCAAGTCAATCGTTTCCCGGCAATGGCGTTCGCGAGAAGCGGGGTGCGCCGCGCTTCGCGACGTTCTTGCCTCCCGCACATGGGAGGAGGTGAAGGACTCTTTAAAGGATTTCTGGTACTACACACTGAGGGCTATGGATGATATGAAGGAAAGTGTGCGAAAGAGTGCTCAAGGCACTGGAAGGGCACTCTCGGAACTTTCGATATATCTACGTAATCCAAACTATTTGGGTGAAGAGGAATCGGCTCAAGCCGTTGACGTTGTACTGTCTGTGCTTATGACGTCCTTCACACACAGGGCCGAGGAGGTGAGAGCGCTCGTGTCAAAGACTCTGTCCGAGATCACACGACATGGAGGAACGGCCTTGCGGTCGTCTGTGCCGGATTTGATCGCGAATCTGTTGGACGTTGCGACAGAGCTCGAGCCGCAAATCTTAAACTACGCGGAGTATCATGTAGCCTCACCGGAGGAGCTGCAAAACGCTCTGGTCACTGCATCGAGTATGTCCTCGTCCTCTTTGATCGAGTCGATTGAAAGGCTCATAGGGCAAGTTGACGAGACAATCGCGGCGGAGGTGGTTCCGAATCTGGCACGATTGGCTCGCGTAGGAGTGGGAATTCCTACGCGTGCAGCGACGGCAAGGTTGATGTCGAGCGTTCTGCAATCCAGAGCAGTGGGCATGGAAACATATGCTGCAAAGCTGCAGTTTTCAGCGGCAAGCGCTGCGGGCATGGAGCGCAACGCAATGCTTCGAAAGGCATGGTGCAAGGCCGCTGGCAGAGGTTCAAAGTTGTGCCGCGTCGATGAAGTTGCAAAGTATTGCAAACAAAATTAGCAAGAAGGCCACATCGGAGTATCCTCGGGATCGCGCGCTTGCCTCGTCTCTCGCTGCTGGGTTGTGTCGGATGGCGCCCGATACGACCCAGCAGCACGCAAGCTCTATACGGCCCTTCGCATACATGGGGCGCCCTGAAACAGACGACGACGTAGGAGATGACAGCAAGAACTGGAAAGACGCCTGGAATAAAGGTGCGCCAAGTACTCAGGCCGGGCTTCGTTTGTACGCAAAGGCGATTGTTGAAATATGTGAGCAACGGCTATCTACTTCTGCTCAGTACCGCGTGAAAAGGAACGCCGCAGCCACGCTAGGGGACCTCACGAACGCTTCAAATGACATTGTCGATGTACAGTACATGTCGCGAAGCGCAAAAACGTTGTTAGCGGTGCTTCCAGGTCATATTTGGAAAGGACAGCATGTTGCAATTGAGGCCATTGGGTCTTTGGCAGATTTCTGTTCAAGCGCATCTTTGTGGGAGTCGTGCGGAGGGAGCGTAGCTGTTGTGCAGCCTGTGCTGTCCGAATCTGATCGAGGGAAGAAGGATTATCGAATTGCAGCAATTGATGCGGCGAGGAAGGTGCTGGTTAACACCCGAGAAACCGTTTGCATGTACGAGAAAGTCAGGGATCACTTGTCAGAGCTCGTGTCTCCAAACTCGTCGGATGTAAACGCTAGCGTACCAAATGTGTCACAGATGGTGTGGGAAACTGGGTCTGATGCAGATGCTGTTGATGCTTGGAACAAAGCGCGAAAGTCGCAAAAGCTATTGTGCAAAGCAGCGATTCAGTGCCTGCAATCTTCAATCACAGGGGTGGCGGGCGTTGAGAAGCTAGAAGAACACGTACTTAATTTGCTGTGTGTGTTTGAAGAACTGATGCAGAACGATTGGGACATTCGACTAACTGTACTTCAAGCCATTGAGAAGTTGTCCGAACGTTTCTCCAAACATGAACTGCAATTTAGAAACTCCCTGGAGCGCACTGAGGCATTGATTAAACGATTAGTAAACCTCAGCAAAAACGGCATTCACGAACCCAAGTATAAAGTGCTAAGAAATAGTGGGTTAACAATTCTTGATCACTTGGTCAACGTTTCCAAGGATTCTACGGCAATGAAGGGTGTGATTGTAGAGGACACGCTAATTGCGATCCAGAGGTCTCGGAACGAAGATTCCGAGCCTTGGGTGCGATCCGTTGCAATTAAACTATGCACGGCGTTGGCATTTCGTGATCATAGTTTAGGCTGGGGCTTTTGAGGTTGAAAAGTAGAGCTTAGGCAGTTAGGCAAAGAGGTTCGGCTAATCTGTGTGTTTACGTATCTACCTGGTGACCGTCCAACGACTATGAATAACTCAATCGCGCGCCACTCACTTGGAAGCGCGGTCCCTTTTAGCTCATTCTAGGTAATCCAAGTAAGCTTTGAACGCAACTGAAGCTAGTTGTAATCGCCTTTACATGCGTGCGGTGTACGCGTCGGTAGTTACTCGTTGGGGGATGCTGTGCTTGAGACCTTGGGTGAGCACCAGACGCATGTGTTCCATCTGTTCATGCCGAATGAAAGCGCGTTAACTCTGCATCATCACCCGGGGTGCATGTGTATAAAAGAAGAACAGAAAGCTAATGGTCTGAACTCGGAACCGGCGACCACATTCTGATGACGACGATAGAGTGCATCAGTGACGGCTTTTCAGGATAATCTTGTTTCCCTCGACGTGCCAATGATGTCGCCCAAAGGCTGGCAGTAAGATTTTCTCGTGGTGTTAGACCATTCGATGCACTTTCCGCACGGCCAACGACATCTTATTGACATGGTATACGCCAACTCTCAAAAGCGCTTGAATGATTACGAACATGATAAGGGTACCACTTCCGCCAGGAGACTGCTCGGTGATGCTCTCGTGATGATCCACCAACTCCTCGTTCAGATCATCATGCGAATCAGAAATGTTATGCGTCTTCTACTTAAGCGCACGCCGCGAGTTATGAAGGCCTTGCAACTGGCTAGAAAACCTGCCCGAAGCACGCGACAAGTCGCCTGCAGTAGCCTTAAGAGGTTTCAAAACGGCCACCAACTGCCACATGTCGCCCTTTTGTTTCTCCATCTCGCGAATGAGTTGCGCAATGATTTGGCGCACACCCTCCAGTCGAAGCTTTCTTTCTTGCGCATTCTCGTCGCCGAGGCCCTTGAAAATGGACGTCATAGAGTTGTACACCTCGTACACCTGCAGGTCTGAAGAGCCTGAGATCGACGAGGTGGCGTCCTCTCTGCGGTGCATGCGCGCGGTAGGGTTCAGATCGGTGCGATGCGGAGGCGGAGCAGGGGCGGTGCTGTCATTGCTACACCACTGGAGCTACCATTGAAAGCCGGCGGCACGTAGCCGCGCGAATTATCGCTCTGCTGCTGTTGTTGATGCTGTTTCCGCTGTTGTTGCTGTCACTGACCACGGTGGTCGGTCCGTAGTTCCGGAAGCAGAACCGGCGCCATACTGCTGCGAATAGTAGTCGGATCGATAAGTGTGGGCAACCTGAGCGGATTCATGAATTAAGACGGCGTCATGGACCTCATGATTGGCAAAGAAATGGCCGGTCTCAGCAGGTAGTGCGAGGAAGCCACCACCAGAGAATGGCAGCTGCACACCCCAAACCTTGAAGCACGTATGCCAGCGTTGTGGGGCGCGTGGGTTCATAGCGACGCCCACGTGAAGATTGCCACCGAGCAGCTGGACTTACACGCGAATCGGGTGGTTCATCTCAAGCGAGCAGCCCTCGAAAAGCTTGGTATCCGCGCCATCGGTGTCAGGCTTTCATTGCTTGGTTCCGTCCGACACATAAACGTACATATGGGCCACATTTCGCGTTCGAGAGTTGGAAAAGGTGTCGATAATGATGCCAAGCCCCACAAATATATGCGCAATACCCATGGCATAGCCTAACCTCGGGCGGTCCCACAAAAAGAAGAAGTCCATACCATTGGCAGGGTCATGCGAATCGCGCACGGTATCTAACTCCACGTCGAAGTAGCCGTTGAAGTTTTGCGTATCGGTGGCAATGTCGTTGTAGAACAGCGCTTAATTTGACTGGCTCGCCGACATGAGGAGGACCACGTCGCGACCGGTGCGGCTGCGCGTGATCATGGTCGTGCCCAGCTGAAACCCGTCGGAGACGGGGTCACCGGCGGCGATGGGCCTCGTTCGGGTGCCGAAAGAAGAGGTCCGGGCCTCCCGCGCCCAGGTAGAGGAACTGGAATAGCTGCGGGTTTTGCTGCTGTCACTACAGCAGCGACGGCAACGCGAGGGCTCTGGCAGCCAGCAGTAGCAGCACGCAAATCGGCGCGAGACGCGGCGTCGACGACGACTCACGGCGGGATGGCGGCGACGGTGAACGAGTGGCGCGCGCGAAAGTTCGGGAGGCTGGAAGCGAGGTCCGTGAGCGAACGGAGGGCGTGGTTTACGGGCGGTATGGCAGGGTGCCAGTGATGACGGGCAACGGCAGCGATCCCCACGCGGAAGTGCACGCGGGGGTGGAGCGCGAAGGAGCCTAGTGCAATTGTACTGCACGTACAGCCCGCATAAAATGACTGAAGCGCGCAACATGCGCACATTGGAAGGCGTCGCGCGCCACGTCACATCGACGACGCACAGCTCTGCGGCGCGAGACAGCCGCGCGCGGAGTGCGCCGCGCACGGGAATGCGCGCCCTCGCGCGCGTCAGCGAGGCGCTTCAGCTCGAACAGCATGCGCTACGTTTTGGCTGGCGTTGCGTGCGGTGTGTGTTTTAGGAGGTCTGTGGACGCTACCAGAATGAGGCGAAAACGTGCCCGCGGGTGGATGGGGTCGGTCGTGTTAGGGTAGGTACCCTAACACGACCGGACCCCCCGCCCGCGGGCATAAAATCGTACATTTTTCAAAAAATCGGCCAAAACGTGCCCGCGGGCGGGGGGGTCCGGTCGTGTTAGGGTACCTACCCTAACACGACCGACCCCCCCCGCCCGCAGGCATGAAAAAGCACATTTTTTAGAAAACCGGCCAAAACGTGCCCGCGGACGGGGGGGTCCGGTTGTGTTAGGGTAGCCACCCTAACCCAACCGACCCCCCCCCCACGCCCACGCGCACGTTCTGGCCATATTTTGGCACCATGCAGAGACCTCCCAAAACACCTTCCTCCACACTTCCCGCACTCATTACGGTGCACCTGCCCGCCAACACGTGAACGCTGCTGGCCACGTGGATTGACTACTACATGATCCTCACAGGTTTAGAGAACGGGGGCTGTAGCAGCTCCTATATGCTAAATTCATTCAGTATAAAAATCTATGGAAGAAAAACGCAACCAGAGTGGTAGTTGAAAGCAAAACATATGGTAGTTATGAAAACCCTTCAGCCCGGCATGCTTGGGCTTGTAGCACATGACAATAGTTCCAATATTGAACTCCTATCGCTTCGCCTCTCGGTAACAAGGCCTGTCAGCAACAATACAAGAGAAGATATAAATCGGCGTGTTGTGGAGATACCGTAAAATGCTGCCAAAGGTGTTAGTTCTTCTTCTGTTAAGAGCCGTTATAAAACTTCAGAGTTCCACTTCCAGAGCTATGAATTGCTGCCGACTACGTTGTCGAGCAGCATTTGGAGGCTTCAATCTGCCACCGAAGAGACGAAATAGAGCTTTCATTACATCATGGCCCACTAATGCACCTATAATTATTCCAAGCAACGTCCGAGTACTGAGAGAAAATTTTTCTGATTGGGGCCGTGTCCTGCGCTCCCCATCAGATTTCAAAGAATTCCATCATAAAAGGAAAAATATGTCAATGTCTTTGTATGCTTTGGCCTCCATCATTCAAAGGAGATCTGCCTTGGTGAAGGTTCCATTCAGTAACCTGCCTTTCTTCGTCGTGGACAAATCTAAAGGCAAACTTCTGACAGAAAAGTTGCATTGCATGGAAGATAGATTTGCGTTTGTAAAGTTCTGGATTTGAGTACGTATCGTTCGAAATGAACGTGACGCGGATCATCCGCTCTAAGCACTGCAATAGAAACATGATGATTCTATTGCAGTGCTTAGGGTCTCTGACTACAGTCTCTCGATTTCTGGAATATTAATCAGTTTCAATATGCCGAGATGCAAGTTGCGTAACTGTTCGAAGCGAGCTCTCCTTGTTTCGAACAGACTGCATAGAAATAACCCCTGGATGAATCTTACGGTCAAGGCGATTTTGATGGACGAGAGAATGAGAGATATGGAATTGGAACGCATGAAAATATCCGACTTGGATCTCGTCTCCCGTGTACGACGTAAGTTTGTTTCTCCTTCGCCTTTCTTTGCATATTCGAGAATAACTGAGTATGTCTTTCTGACGCTTTTAGTGTGGTTTTGGGAGAGTCCAGTGAATGACGTAAGAACATTACCGCCTAAAGATGAGGGAGGGGCTTTGCATCTATGACAAGGGCTTTCCGTTTGGCTCTTATGAAGAGTAGACAGAATGTACTTAGCCTCAGAATATCGGCACAAAAACTTGCTGAGGATGGCACACTCGATATACTGCGTCTTCGCCGATGAACTGAAAACCTTTCTGCATTAGATGTATAATTTGCTACAGGACTTGACGAAGAGATTCTTGAAGGATGTGCATCCTGGACTCGCGTAGAGACTTGCTAGAAACGAATGGCATTGCGTCTGCTTCAGATGCGAAAACCTGTACCAGTGTTGTAGGAAAGTATGCCACTACTGTGAGGTCATCACGGATGCGCTTACGGCGTAGCTCGTCGGAGAAGTTGAGAAATATGAGGTGAAGAGTACAGGCGGTAACCGATGTTTGCTTTAGAGTTGTTGAAGACTTATCGGTGTATACATGCAGAATACCTACGAAAGATTCACTGTAACTTATTTCTTGGGAGTACCACACTATTCTACTATCCAAAGAGCCCATGACCATTTCCTTAAGTTTCGAGGTGGCGTCTCTTGCGAGAGAGCCGGACATGGGGTGAGATATTTTCGTGGAGTGGGTCTGAGGTATAGGGTGGAAGAATGTGTTTTCGTTGTTAGCCAACTGGAGCTGTTTCACAAGTGTCTGAACGGGGGTCTCTCGTGTAGAGGGTGGCGCTGAACTTACATCCTTCTGGCGAGACAGTTCTTCGATTGAAACCGTCTTTTGAGGCGTATCGTTCGAAAATGGCGTTCTTCAGTTCTGTACAGCGCTTAGAACTTGTTATGGTCTCGTTGAATCGCTTTTGCGAGAATCGCGGGTCCCGAAGTAGCCCAATTAGCTCGTCTGCTTCACGATGACCAAGGTTGGAAGCTACTGAAGCCAGACAAACCGTGAGATAATCCATATGCAAATCACCGAGGGCCTCCTCAGAAGGCACTGGGCGTGGACTGCTTCCGTGTTCTCGCTCTAATGCCGCGGGACCCGGGGAAGGAGAAACACAATGCGAAGTGTCCGGAATGAGAGGGGCGCACGGAGTGGGGTCGACGATGTCCTCGGACACCGGAGGCTCGGGAAGGCGACAAGGGGCAGTGACCGTTTCGGAAGATGCGGGCGCGGGCGCGGAAAGCTTGAGACGCTTGCTTCTCCGAATGGGCCGCCTATTTTCATCTTCCAGCGCTGCTTTCAGACGAAACGGGCAACGGTTAACATGCTGTTGAAGAGATAGCACTCCTCGGCGAGTAACGAACGGGCACCCACGCTTCTTATGTGTACAGTAGTAGATCATGGGAAGAAGAAAGGAAGGAGTAACGACGACAAAGACGGCAAAAGAAGGTCATTGGAGGGGAGAAGGAGGTCAGGCGACAGTCAAGATCGACGTCAAGCTGAGAATGGAGAATATAATTTGAGTTTAAATCACGTGCTTTCGTTCAAAAAGGAACGTAGGTACACGTCGACCTCAACACAAGGGTGTACTTCTCGTATTATCTACCACTGGTTATAAACCTGAGGTTTCGGAACGTTGTACGCTGTACACCTGTCCAATCTCGCACAGAAAAATAAATCTCTTCCCTCCGCCGCCGCCGCCGCGCCTCCGCCGTCCGACCTATCGTTACCGTCGTGATCCGTGCCATCCACATCCTCGCGTTCTACTCCGCCGGAGTAGAACGCGAGGATGTGGATGGCACGGATCACGAGCGGCGCTCCGTCGTACCTTTCTCCGCCCTCGCACTCGCTACGAAGTAGAGTGCGGGGAAGAGAATGAGGTACGCTTCATGTCCGCCTAATGGACGCCTCCATAAAGCGGACATCATCCGTATCTCACGGATGTATTCCGTGCAGTCTTTCCGTGCAATCTTTTCGTACGTGCTTCCATATTCTTCTACGTATCTTTGTTCTAAACTAACCAATCCTCACCACGTCTCTTCGCGCTCTGCGACATGTACATGGCAGGAAATAAGCTTTGGGTTACTTTCGCGAGTTACTAGGTCCCTCGACTTCTCTAGCGCATCGTTTCTGTTTTGCTTTATCAATGGTACGTTCCATCGCATTTCAAATGTATCCAACGGAGCATTGACTAACTTGATCTTGAAAGAGGAAATGGAATTGGTCGTTTACCTGCCTCATTGTTCGGGATAGGCGATTCTGGTACTTGGTTGGGACATAGGCTGCATTCTCGTTTATCGCATCTTGCGGTATGTTTACTGCATGGGCATTCTTGGTGTCGTTGCTTGTGAGTTCTCGCTTCGACACCTTTCGCGTTTTACGATGAATGGATTGCTGGTAATCTAACCGATCCCTTTTCTTCTTCTTCTTCCTTTTGCGATTTACTAGGTCCGTCGACTTTTCTAGCGCAACGTTTCTGTTTTGCACTATCAATGGTACGTTCCATCGCATTTCAAATGTATCCAATGGAGCATTGACTAACTTATGGATACTTTCTGCTTACGTATACAGGTAAATGACTTTTGATGCGGACGTTGCTCACGAGTTGCAGGTGCACGTTTTTAGGGGGAATTGCGGTATGTTTGCTGCATGGGCATTCTTGGTGTCGTTGCTCGGGAGTTCTCGCTTCGACACCTTTCGCGTTTTACGATGAATGGATTGCTGGTAATCTAACCGATCCCTTTCCTTCTTCTTCTTCCTATTGCGGCTTACTAGGTCCCTCGAATTTTCTAGCGCAACGTTTCTGTTTTAGTTTATCAATGGTACGTTCCATCGCATTTCAAATTTATCCAACGGAGCATTGACTAACTTATGGATACTTTCTGCTTGCGCATACAGGTAAATGACTTTTGATGCGTACGTAGCTCACGAGTTACAGGTGCAGGTTCCTCAAGTAGGGAACCATGCATCTGGGTATGGTTCCCTACATGAGGAACGGAGAGGATGAGGCGCTTCGCGCCTCATCCTCTCGGAGTGCGTATGTGTTCTACCGATACTGCAATTTGGTGCAGGTGCCCTCTGCGGCATCTACCGCAGATTGCGCCTACACCCGCTTCATCATGGGGAAATGGTACATGCAATATAGCGAAGTAGTGGTTAGCAAAAGCGGTCGATAGAAGAATAGATACGAATAAAACAGTATGATTTCATAATAGACATCATCTGTACTAGCAGCAGTATTCCATGCGTTGCAGGGTATCATTCCGCAGAAGGTATCGTGTAATGTGCACCTTAATGGAAACTGAACCTAGACTTCGCGAAATACCGTTCAGGTAGCCCTCGACTAAAGAACTAGCACGAGTGGAAAACCCACCAGTATTTACTGCACAGCGATTCTGGACGACCCAAGCAATTATCTTCAAATTTTGAAATAATTGATCTCGATATTTTTTCAAAAAATTTACTGGACGACCCTTGCCACTTTCTGGACGACCCTCGCCAAAAACTAGCATCTGCAAGAGACAGACGTTCATCATCAAGGGACCCGACAGAGAGACCTGGCACATAGAACATAGCTAATGAAAAATACGGCCATGGGAAGTGTGTAAAATTGGTATGAATGTCTGCCACAGGAATGGACCAGCTCATTTAGGGCTCAAGAACCACTGAAAGTCTGCATCAGCTGCGACAAAGGGTTCACAAGCTTCCCTCCTTGCGCTTTTTTACCCCAAACTACGAGCAGAACTCCAGAAGCTTCCGTTTTCTCCCTCCATAATCCGAACATAATCCCTTCCTTTTCAAACGATTCTGAAGCGCAATTATGGTTCCACAAAATTCCAGCAGCGCGGAAGACCGGGAAACGAAAAGATTCCAAACAATCTCTTGATATGGTATTGGCGTCGCTAAGCGCAAGAACCCTCCGCCTGCTGCGACCCGAAGACGTACTTGGCGACGAGCTCCCCCTGTCGGGCTTACTGGAAAGAAGTCTGGTTCAAAGTGAGCACTCTGGGCTTCGAAGGCAAAACCGAAATCGAAGCTGGGTGTTAGTACGACCGCAACGGAAGTGACTGAGAGCGAAGTAGTATTATCACATCACATTTCAGTGGAAGGGCCGGTTACACGACACATGGCTGCAGAGGAAGTGCCTAGAATAATCGATGATGCGAATGTGGAAGAGAAGAGTGCCGAGAGACGTACGAGAGCGAAAGGAACACGGACAAGAAAGTTGAGAAACAATGTCATCGAAGAACAGTTGGACAGACATGCAAGAACAATCTCACCTGAGAGGACGAGGCGCATTACAAACGATTCCATTCAATTTATGCGTAGTAGGGAAGAAGAAGAAGCCGGTGATATACAGCCCGCTGTACCTGCGCTGGCAACATCGCGAAGGGAGATCAAAAATAGGAGCGATTCCCTTCATGCCGATCGTGCTAGTCACGAAGAAGAATTCGATAATATAAAGTCCTCTGTACGTGCTCCCGCACCGTCGAGGAAGACTTTCCGGAATGGAAACGATTCCATTCATACCGAACTTCATACGAACGAGGAAGAAGTCGACGAGATACAGCCTGCTCCTCGTACGATCGTACCATCGCAGAATAGGTTCAACCAAATGAGAAGGAAGGGTTCGATCTCAATTTACTTTGGCGAGATGCGTAGGGAACGGACAAAGGTGGGGTAAGAATTACCAAGAGAGACATGGAACGAAAGGGGTCGTAATGTGGCAGGCCGCCGGAAAATTAACCGTAAGCTTCCATCTCGTGCTCTTGCTGGTGTAGACGAAGAAGGTGAAGAAGATGAAAGCCTAATGCCACGCTACGAGCTGTTGGAGAAGATTAAAGGCTTGAAAGCGGATCTCTTTCGAGTAACCGAGGATAATCAAAATCTGAAGATGAGCGTAAGAAAAGCACAGAAAAGCGTGACGGAACTAGAGCTAAAGGTGAAGGAGCAAGATGTTCCAATACGATCAGTTCGAGAGAGATTGAAGCGAGGAGCAACACGGATGGAGCGTGATTCACACAGGGGAAGAAAAAGATACGAGATTGATGTGAACGACGCTTATGTAGGGGTACCAAAGACAGTATAAGAGTCCATACTGCAATACGCGAAAGACGAAAGAAGGGAGTTGTGCTTCGAGATGAGTTCACCAGCGAGAAACTGGGGGAATCTAAGTGAGACACTCGAACATGAGACTGAGTACAATGTCGTGGTCATTGATGTGAAAGAGATTGCTTTACGATGTCCAATAAAGGTCGCGATGGAGATGAGAGCGAATACTCCATCAATTCGTGGTACGGGTCATAACTTGCTGATGCAAATCTTGGAGACGGAGGTAATGAAACCTTGTTGGGAATCCATCCGGGAGATGAAGATGGAAGAACACTGCATCAGACAGCTGACCAGCGATATGTGCTTACGGAAGAGGTTGAAGCAGCCTTGAGCGATACGATGGGTGTTCGAAAACGCCATGCGAAGGAGAAATTGTTGATGGGGCCAGGGTATGACATGTTGGTGAAGACACCATCCCATGAGAGGGAGAGGATATACCTAAAACAGGTGAAGGAACTACCGGAGAAGCTTCTGCGGCTAGATGCAAAAGGTGTGAGATTCTTTCCACATGGAGAACATCCGAAAAAAAGGATATATCATTTTTTGGGTTTAAAATGGGTGGCGAAGAAAACAAGCCGCAATACTTGCTGTTTAGAAACGCTCTAAGCCTAAAGATCTTACGGGAGTTTCTGGGTTACGATGTGAACCAAAAGGATTCGATAAAGGCTGGAGAGGAGGGCCCAGTGAATGACAAAATAGTGCAGTTGGCGCGTCTACACGCCTGGATTGCGTCAGTGGTTCGAGATACAGAGTTTGAAGGAGGGTGGGGGGGTAAAAGGCCGGGGTTTTTCTCCAACCTCTGGGGAAAGTATGTTGCACAGGCGTTGGAAAGTATACTGATGGCTGTACGAATGAAAATGGAGCAGAAGTTTGGAACGGAGTTCACGAACGACTCAATGGCTCAAGATCCACCCCATAGAAATGATGACCGTGTGGGAACTGTGGCATACTGGATACTGTCTAAGAAGAAGCTATATCTAGCTGCTAGAGAAGATGTATTCATGGAAGAGATTACGGAACATCTTGGAGCCGTATTGGATTGCTATATTGGGCATTGTGACCCACGGGATCGCGTATACTCCCGTATAAGAGCAATCGATGAAACTCGAGATAATATGTGATCGATTGTAATCTGAATGTCTGGGAACAAAGTAGGTATCGAAACAGTGGAGGCGTGGACGATGAGCACGAGATGGAAGACGATGAGTAGAATATCTAAAGTACATGAACAGTGTATGTTAAGAATGTTACGTAGTACGAGTATGATAAATGTGGGCTCGAGGGTTACGATAGAATCTGTTAATGTAGAAACGATGTAATGGCCAGTGAAGGGGAGGTAGAAATGGTCGGGCAGGGTAGTTTTGGCCAATGACGTGTATAGAGTCTTTGATTGAGGAAAACGGGATAAGCCCGAACCAAGGAGAGACCGTAGCAGAACGACGTTTCATCTTTGACGTACTTGGATGCACGGTGTGATCATGCTCGTCGTCGGTGGTCCAACGTAGTGATATACAGTTCAGAGTTTCATCAACGTTATCCAATAGCTCTGTCATTTCGAAGAAACGAACGAAAGGGAGCTCCGATTCACAGTTTTCTCAGGTCTTGTCCCTGATGCGAAGCAATGCAAATACTTTGCATATCCACGCTGTGGAGAACGTATACGGTGGGAGGGTCCGTTCTGTGCTCCAGAATCGTGCAGAACTTAGGCACCTTGCAAGGTCCGAAGGAAGTCGTATCGAAGATGCGTTCACATAGTTGTACATCGGGCTTTCTCAGTCTTATGCACCAAAGATCCCGATCGTAATCATCAAGAGAGGGGAAGAAGCCGCTAAGAACTTATGCAAAATTAGCGACAGTGAGTTTGATCTCGTGAGAGTTCTTCAGCTGTTGAATGGTTTTTGCAAAGGGTGCGGAAGGATGTAAGAGCGTCGCAAGATATTTGGTTGATGAATTGTAGTGTGGTTGTCAAGAAAAGTTTTGCCAGAGCCGAAGAAGATACATATGGATGCGATCGTAGGTACTTGTCAGCTGTGATGATGTCAAAGAGTGAGAAGGAGTTACCGTCGCGAACCATGGCGGGACAGCCGTTGATGGAAGGGCTGCGAGAGTTGAAAGAGACAGAGAAGTGAATTCTGACCGAAGGGATTGCAAATAGTCCTGCGACTCTTGAATGGCGTTCACCGTCTGTTAGGATTTCGTTAATTCTGGTCATGTTTTTATTTGAATTTGTTATATTGCTACGCTTTTAGTTAGTCATTTAATGTTTTGATGCCTTCTTTGAATTCCCCGTGATCTAGCGATCCGATTTGATACCCTAATGATCCTCAGAGTCTTTGTTTGACATTAGTTGTCATAATGTTACCAAGACATGTCACGTGTGATGTCTGCCTCGTCAGTTGACGTCATGACTGACTTCATAGTTTCGGTGCCTTGCTGGAACTTCTACAAATGGACACGTTTCAGGAACTTCTAGAAGCTTTTAGACGACTCCACTGTCGATTTCTACGCACAGTTTCTACACTAATTCCGACGCAAGGGCCAGTACTCATAGACACATTAGTTTGAGGGATATTCTAGAAATCTGCGTTAGCGACCTTATTTTCGAAGGTCCGATTCTCCATATAAACCCTGGTCGACTGCCCGAACTCTCCTCGGCAGTCACGATCGTTCACGTTCTCAACCTCAGACCCAGTGTTCTAACACCGTCTCCTTATGAGCTGTAGTTCGCCTTCGAAAAGTTTGACGATAGTGGTTTTTGAAGAGAAGATAAGCATGTTTGTATACTCTTGAATCGCCGAAGTGAAAACCTCCGTATCGCTGTATGTCTCAAATGATGTTGTCAAGGAGGTGTAACTTAAGAGTACGAAAGTTAGAGGCTTGGTACGGGCCGAGAATGGAGACTGTGTGAAACTTGAAGTTCGTGATCATAGTTTCCAACGCATCTATGCGATGCTTTGTCTATTCTGAAGTGGCATTGTAGCGAAGGACGTTGTTGACGAGGTCAACGTAGGATGTGAAAACGGTGGTAATAGAGGCGGAGAATTCCTCACCAGAACAGCGGTTAAAGAAAGCGCCAATGAAAGGGAAGAACCGATCAAGAGAACGGTGGTCCTTGGCTTCCAACATACCCCTGATGCCGTCTGTCGTGAAGAAACAGTTCAGAGATTTTCCTTTTTCGGATGTAGAGAAGTCGATGTGAAGTCCGGATTCTAGATAGAAGCGCTCAATGTCGGCAAAAATGGCGTTGGCGTGGCTTGAAATAGAAGTTCGAACGGTCTTGACAGACCTCTGGTTTCCTTGAGAAACAAAAGAGGTGTGAAGCGAATCGGACTTGAGGCGTTCAATCGAGGCGAGTTTGATGAGTTTGGAGATTTCGAGATGAAAGTTATGAAGGTGCTCGAAGGAGAAGATTGAGTAAGGAGTGAGCAGCGTGAGCGGCTCGGAGACATTGAGCATAGGGAATGATTCGAGAAAGGACTTGTAAGTGGATAAGGAGGTAGTTTGGATTAGTTCAACAGCTTCATTTTTAGGGTCCTTGCCATTCGAGGTCTGCGGGAGAGCGGAAGCTGTTCAGCGCCGGGAAGTAGATCTTGGTGTTTCTTTCTCGTTTCACAGGTGTAGGATACAGTTTCCTCATTGAGAATGGGTTGATAGATGTTGAGAGGCGAACGAGGGATGAGGCATCTATGACAGGGTTTGTTTGGTTTTGTGCCATGGAGAACAGCGGGAATGTTCTTTGCTTCGGGAATGTCAGCGCTGTAGTTAGCGATGATGGGATGGCACTGACCAAGGACTCCCTTGGCGTCTCTGAAGAGGAAACCTGTTTTAAATATGTCGTACAGAGGTTTAAGGAGAGTTTCCAAGGCCTTCTGGACGAGCTCCGTGCGCAAACCCGAGTTATGTTCGACGACAAGACGCCAACTTCCAAAGAGTCGGTGTCGTTGGAGGAAGAATCGGAGGAGAAGGATGTGAAGGAAGTGGGAATGTAGCCGACGAGAGTGTGCTGGTGTGTGATACATTTTCTGTGGAAAGAGTCCTTGAAGTTGAGAAACGTAATATGCAAGGGGTATGATGTGAAAGAGTAGCTTTTTAGCGTGTTGGAGGACTTATCGGAGTAGAGTTGAAGCATGCCGATGATGGAGTCTATACCAGTAGTGGTGGGATCATGCCAGATGACTACTGGGTTTGGCGAATGTGCGATGTGCTTTTTCAGAGCAGGAACGACGTCATGTACGAGTTTGGAGGCCATGGGATGCGCAAATGCGTGGGTTCCAGTGCAAGAGGCTTGGTGAATTGGGTGAAAGAAGGCTTTCTCATGGGATGCTAGCCGAAGTTGTTGTCGAAGAAATTGAATGGGGTCCTTGACATAAACGGTGGCAGAAACTGAGGGTCGTTGTCATAATTGGTAATGGAGGTGAAGCCGATGGAGGTCATAGTCTCTTCAAAGATTTTGGAGTGTAGTTTGAGACACTCAGAAGCGTAGGTGATGGAGGTTTGGAAAAGAGAGGGGGGAATGTTCGACTTCCTTAGAATATTGATAAGCTCGTCGGCGGAGCGCTTTACGAGTTTCGTGGCGATGGAGGAAATGTATGTGACGAGATTGTGAATTTTATCACTTGAAGTGGGCGGAGAGACAGCATGACCGAAACCTATGGAGAGGGACTGAGAATTGGATGGGGGTTGTGGTGTAGCTAGATGTGCTGCGTCAGAAGAAGGTATGGAGAGAGCGAGCTGCTGTTCTTCAGACGGTTTGTCAGTGACGAGTGCTACCTTATCGGAGAGGCCGGTGGAGGTAGAAAGGAGAGGGGGTTTTGTACCGCTGTGTTGGCAACGTTTCGTTCGGAGGGGGGGAGACGGAACCGCGCGGGGCTGCAGGAGTGAGAAAAGGGTTTGGGTCATGCCGGTGCCTGCAACGTTTCTGATATTGCGCGAGGGAGGCGATAAAGTCTGTGTGAAAGGCACAATGGGTGGAAGCAACATATGTACATGATGAAGTAGGGCGGGAAGGGGGGAAGGCGGTTGGTTGGAACGTTGGAGGTGAGGAGCGGAGGTCTAAGGGGCAGTGCTGCAACTTGTAGGAAATTGTTGCCGAACCGTGTGGGGGAGAATTTAGGGAGAGTCGAATCGGCGCCATGCACGTGATGGTTTACGTACATCACGATATGATATGGGTACGTCGAAGAGGGAAGGAATTGTGAAACACTGAAAACATTCCTAAATTTTTGAGCCCATACTTTGCGGCCGGCGTGAACTCCACACTAGACGTAGATAGTGCTGCACTGGAGAAGTCAGGAAATTGCCATGGAACGGGCCTGACCAGTGCTATGCGAGCTCTGATCATGGCCCTTCTCTGCGACACATTATCTTCCAGATCATGCATGTTTCATACAGGTACGTGAAGCAAGCACGTAACGGTTTCGACTCTTACTGCGATCTTATTTGTTGCTGACCTAGTTCGATACGAGCCATGTACGAATAACGAGCGAAAGTCTATTATGCAGATCATGCGAGTGATATACTGGTACGGGTTACACTCTATCTACAGTTGTCATGGTATGTAGTTCTTGCTGACCCAGGTTGACGCGCGCGATTTACAGAGAGCGAGCAAAGGTTCTAGGAACGCATGTGCGTGTTCGTAAGGTACGTCGGTGATTACGCTCTAAGAAGCGATTCGAGTGAGAAATATACTGCAATTCTCACTGGAGACGCTTATAGAACTTAATTAGAGAGGTTCCAATGACTAACAGCTGGGTTTGGTTTTAGTTCTGGCTTGGTGAAGTTTGGGTCGTCCATTGAATTGGATTGGATACTGTGGCATATGGGGGGCGTTGAGGGTAGATGGTGGGGCGGTAGACCGTGAAGGTGTCGCATTATCAGGACTGGAAGAAATGGAGAGGTATGTAACAATAACCTAACGAGGAGAGGTTTACCTTTGTTGTATATGTACAAACTGTGTGTCCAATTACTGCTTGCAGATTTTCGATCCATGTTGAATAGGAACGGGAACGTTCACTTTCCTATTCAACATGGGTCAAAACTCTAGAAAACATGGATTGGGAAGCAGTGGAGGGTGAATGTGTCGCATTACGAGGCGTTGAGGGTGGATTGTGCAGCAGTGGAGGGTGAATATGTCGCATTAGTGGACTGCAAGACATGGAGAGTTATGTAAAACGAATGAATCGAGAAGAAGTTCGTGTGAATTATCTGATTGCTAACTGTGTGTTTCATTACTGCCTCTGGCAAGGTCTCGATTCTTGAATAAAGACGTGAAAGTGTGTTTGGATACGAGAACTAGAAGATTTGAAAAGGTAGGGGGATATCGCATTGAACGGGTTTTGTGCGCGCTATAGGTACTAACTGTGTTTCAGTGTGTGTTTCTGTGCTCCAGCGATGAAAGTGTATGGACGGTGATTGGGATTTAATGTGATGGAGAGGTAAGAGGTTCAGGTCTCGAAGAGACGTTTCTTGGTTGTTTTGTGTATGGCTACCAACTTTGTGTCCGTTTACGGCTTTCTTTGATGATGCGATTGAGGTATGTGGACTGTGCGAAGGAAGATGTTACATGCAACAGCCGATGAAGAAGTTTTGAAGATGAGTTCTGGGTTTGATCATGGTGTTTTGAGGATATGCGGTTGCGGTGGTGGTGCTCAGGGGGTACTGCAGCCAATGAATTTTGCAGCCGTAGTATTCTCGAAGGCTGGCTGCGTTCGGTCCAGACTGATCTTTTCTCTGGGCTTCCCATGTGGTCCGTTGGTGGACCACCCGAATGGGCTCACTCACCTAGACCACTAGCAAAAGTGGAGGACTGGAAGTACGGTTCTGCCATCTTACATACTTGCTAGGTTTAGATGTCTAGTATCAAAAACATAGCATACTTTAGCATACCTCAGTTTTCTCTAGTTTTTCCTCCGAATGGAAACTACAGAAAGTGCAATTTAACATTTAAAAAACTAGCATTTCGAAACTAGCATTTTTGGACTGCTAACTAGCAAAAAAAAGAACACAGACGTTCAGCTGAGCGGGGATCTTCGATGTCATTTGCGACTAGACGGACATACTAAGATACAGAGGCACTGCCGTTTGCGTCGACGGTAGACTTTGAAGGCCTCCATTCCACAATCACAACTCTCAATGAAAGAAAAGACTATCGCCTTCGGCCGACTGTCGCAAGGCTTTGTGCGTTATTTGAAACTGGCAAAATCTCTGTGCTGAAATGGATTCAACGGTCCATTAACCACGTCGATGAACAGAAGAAAAGAAATGTAATGATGTTTTGCTGGTTAAAGGAGATCATGTTCACGGGCCCAGGCAAAACTCGTTAAGGGAGAACTAAAAGGGTTCTCAGTAGAATTGCAGACAAGATGAATGGTATAGTAAGGTAACATGACTAACTTCATTGAAAAATAAGTAAGTTTTTGTTTCATTGACATTTCCACAAGTTTGTTTTTTTTTAGAAAAGTTAATTCCTCGAAAGTGCCCTTACATTTTATTGAAAGGCAGCAATTTCATATACTCCCGCATGATGATTGAATGAGAATGGGCTCGCTAGGAAGGTATCATCACAGAATTTGTCTTCGAGAATGCCAAGAGAGTCCCTGGTACATCCGCATAGGTGTTAGCTGGAGAATCAACAAATGTCAGCCTTACCGACCCTGCCGAATTTTGATGATATTGAAATTCTATCAACAGGGTAAGCCAAGATTTGCTTATAAAAGCTTCAATTTGTCATTTAGGAGGGCCCTTCTTAGTTCGAGCTAACAACTAGACTTTGCGTAGCTCCATCACCCGTATTTCTTCTTTTAAACTGTCGAGACAAGCGCATAGACCATTGTAGGAATTTTCCATCCCGTATGGTTCCACTGCATCTAATATTTCTTCTATGTCAGCTTCGATGCATACTACGTGGTCTGTGTTCTGGCTCGAAGACGCATTAGAAAAATTCCGTTTGTGTGTAACGCTATACATCGTAACTTATCTGCTTTTCCCGGAAAATTGCGTACTTTACGCCGCTCTGTACTAGAACTAATTGGAAACATCTCTGAAGTTCAGCAGCGCTGTAATGTCCGATGCTAACAAATTTCACTTTGCAAGCCTTGACCCAGCAGTCTTTCTGTCACTTTGAACCTGTGAGATGAAGTGATGCGCAGTGGATGTCCATCGGATGAAAACGTCCGATATCTATGATATATCAGTCGGATATCTTCACCGCATCCAGGATATCCGAATGATATGCCGTGGTACCGTGTCGGATGCGCCTAAGTGATACCCTTTACATGTCCTTTGGATGTACGAAACCTATTCCCAAGATATTCATATGATGCATGAAGATATGTCCAATGAATGTTCAGAAATCCAGGCTGCATCATAACATCCAATGTATATCTCTTCGTACATGATATGCGTATCAGGAGGTTATCAATTGGATATACTTCTCATCTGAGTATCATTAGTATCATGTGAACATCTTAAGGAGATCAAATGGACATCTTCAGGTTTTGTAATTCTAATATGGGTTATCTAGGGGATATCATCCGGACATCAATTCACCTCTCTGAAGGATGACAGACGAGTGTATGAAGAAATCTTCATTGTTCGAGGCCATAAATGGCTGCTGCTGATGTGATACTTCTGTATACACTTCCAGTGCGGGCGGTGTCCTGGGCTTGAGATGCAAACTGGTGTTCTGGGGGAACTGCAGGGAACCGGTCTAATGCATCGATCGAAAGGTGTAGCTAACTCGGATCTCGCGCAATACGTTTGAGAGACCGATGAATTTCACATTAAAGAGCACCACCCCATATTCTTTGCTGGATTACAGCGCTCTTCAGTCTCGGACCACTGATGGTATTCAACGATACACAACTCCAACCCCATCGTGGCTAGTCGTGGTTTTTGGCGTAATTGGCAGGACCGTGATAGATTCGGACCCCAAACTGCCCCAGAAGAAAACAGTTTTTGTTAATGAACATCAGCCCGTCTGCGGACCAAAGTTTACCGTCCTCGCCATCATACATCATACAAACCATACTGCGCCACTCTGTCGAGATTCAATTCATCACCTTGTCTACTTCGGCACAAATCGTACAAATGGTTCCCCACTACGCTTCCGCATAGATCAGAGGAGAATGTTCGAGTATTTCCGGTATCTTGTGCGACTTTGTAACATTCAGATTGATTTGTGGTCGGCACGATTTTTATTATGGATTCAAAGTGACAGACCTTTTCATAATCGGCGTCTACATTTGTGTAGTGCAACGCTCACGTATCAGTAATTTGCTTAGTCTTAGTCATACTTACCGTCCACGGGTTTGCCTGATACAAACCAGTATATGACTGAGAGTGACTAGTGGTTGCCATCGAGATGGATCGGACACGTGGAAAACGGTGGAGCTGCATGGAGGCTGGCCACTACACGTTGGCAATTGCTACAAAATGTGGGGTGTTTCGTTAATATTATGTATTAATTTTAGATGTGTACAGTATTTAGTTTGACGGCGTCGCCGCCGTCGCACAAGTAAAGTTCCCCAACCAGAGTTACCCTATTTACGACTTTCGTCTCCAGCATTTCTCTTTTTCGCCGGTGTTTAACTCCTCTCCAAGAAGACTTCCCATTGCAACCGTTTGGTTATTCGCCTTGGGTTCTCGAAAGAAGCCAACTTTGGGAAGTTTCTAACCATGTTGTTGTTGCCATCGAACCTTTAGAGGGAATAAACCTGCGATACGCCTTCATTCCTCCATCCCTCTTACGAAGTCACTACTACCGTAGATCTCTCGTTTTCTTTCTCTTTCTCTTTTCCCTTCTTACCCATTCCGTGGTACCGATCTCCCGAAGGAAGACATCCCACAAATGGATCACGTTCCTTTCTGGCTCAATTCTCTAACCTCCGTCGTTACGGTGTGGCTCCGTTCTTACACCCAGCTCTTCGTGCCATCTCAAAGGGGCCCTATTCGCTGGCTACCCTCCAAGGAGGAACATCCCGAACATCTTCGTGGTGTGCTTTCATCTCATAGGCATTGCTCTACAATTTTCACCGTTTCAGACTAGGATGTTTTGCTCCCGCGTCTGATTGTAAGGAAGAAATAAGGACATTTTTCCTCCCTTTCGGAATTTTTCTTCTGGGGTCTTCAATACTTGTTCTTAGCGCGTGGTATCTCGCATGAGCGTTAGACAGGACTGTATGGCCGCCAACCCTTTTCTTCCACTGGCGCAAAGTTCGATCTCTTTCCGCTGCACCACTGTGTATTGCGTAGCCGCATGACCTTTTTAGTGAAGTTCATTTCCTGTCTCTTTCACTTCGGGCACAGAAGATTGCAGCACACGCCGTAAACTTTGGAAGGTCTCCACATATCGGCTGGGTTGGTTGCTCACGGCTGCGCAAGAGAACATCGGGCCATTTCTGCTTGTCGGCGGTTCCGCGCAAGAATCCGAGTCCAGTGGCTCGCTTGTTGCATCTCGAGGCGCAATCTACTCGGCCATTCTCTTCAACATTGCGAAAGAAAAAACGACAGACAAGACCAAGCGTTTGAAATTGCTCGAGCTGAAACTGCACCTCAAGAGGTTTCTCGTCGTTTTCGTGTACAGACTATTGGGTACCAATTGAAACGGTGGATTATCTGCAAAAGACAAAGACCATAATGGTCGCCAAAATATACGATTATTTTGCCCAGGTGGCCATTCGGGTGGTTTGTGTACACTTCATGTCTGATGTAGGGGTTCAGGTGGCTATGCTATGCCTAGTTTGGCACAAGGTCGTGTATAAGTCGTATCTTTGCCTTATATGTGTCGTATGAGTGCCAAATGTATGTCTGATCATGGCGAATGTAACGGAATAGAAAATGTTATTTTCTTGAGATTGGCACTGTGCCTGTTGTGCGCGGAAACCATTCATAAGCTAACCATACATACGGCTTAGATGCGACAAAGATACGACAAAGATACGACATAAATCAGATTTTGGTCCAGAACGGGCACAGATTAAACACTTGAACCCCTTCACCAGACACTATAGTATATATACCACCGAAATGATTACCAGAGTTGTACACCGACTGCCAATCATTGAAATGGAATGTCCGCTCTGGAAGTCGTGGGCACTGCGTCATGGCATTTCCACTCGTCCGAACATAGCCCATACCCTGCACTGTACTCCACTTTTTGAGCCGCAACGCACCCCACTCGTCAGATTATAACATAAATTGCCGATCAAAAAATTTGCTCTGGCCCAAATGCTTCTACTTTCGCGCCGACACTCTAAAACGAAACACCACTGTCCACACGCAGTTGCCTCCGACTCACAGCCCCTAGCAAAACCCATTCATTAATTCATCATGCGGCGGTAAATTAAATTGATGTTTTTCAATAAAATGTAAGGGCACTTTCGAGGAATTTAATTTTTTCAAAACATCTCACTCATGGACGTCAGTGAAAGAAATACTTACTTATTTTTCAATGACGTTGGTCATACTACCTTACCACACTAGTCACCTTGTCTGCAAGTCTACTGAAAACCCTTTTAGTTTTCCCTTGACGAGTTTTGCCTGCGAGCGGTGAGATCAGACGTTTTCCTTTTGTCGTTCCTGGCGCTCTTTGCTTTCATGCTACGGTCCACAACACTCCGCTACGCTCTCCAAACGTATTGCCAGGAATCAGACTCGCCCAATGCACGAAAAACAAAACAGGTTCTGTGCAGTTTGGGCTTCGAAGCCTTGCAATCGAAACAATTTTAGGGCTCTGCAACATTTTTCTTGCGTAATAAAATGATGCGACGCCAGATCCCACTGCACTTTCCTTGAGCAAAGCAGAAAGAGCCGAGAAGGTTTTTATTTTCGAGAGAGAGCTCTTGCATGTGCCTTTGTCAGGCCCTGTGTAAACCTCAAAGAGCAACACATCTACAATGGCACACACGGACGAGATTCAATGCGCTTCGAAGCAGTCGCCGTCGGTTGTATACGAAATCGGGCTGAAAAATTCAACATTGCAGCATAGAGAGAGGCCTGGGCGAGGGAAGAACTCGACATGGAACGAGGCGGAGAGGATCGCGGTAACTCGCGCAGCTGCTGCGGCGTCTACGGATCCTGCTACAGGATCTAACATGTCTGGGGCAAAATGTGGTCGGCGCATTCGTGCTCTGTTCATCAAGGACGGTGGTAGCCCAAAACTGTACCTTAGAGAAGACTGGAAGTGAGTTGTACAACAAGCGCTGGGATGAAAGGTCGTCAAATGTTTGTAGAAAGCTGTGGGAGAAAACTCGGGACGAGTGTACTAAGTTGAAACCCTGTTATGACAGAGACAAAGCAATGATAATTACAGAGAACCCGCATGCCAATGATCTTCTTCGATGCGTTGAACCTCTCTACAGCGATGGAAGCCGGTCGGTGTCGCATCCGTATCTGCGTGCGTAACACAAACTATCACGTAGCCAAATCCCTCAAGTTTGAGGTATCATTTACGTTTCTGAACACTCAAGCAACCCTGTTGGAAGCCGCTGCAATTACGGAACATGAAAATGAACCGGGAATGTGCATATTCTTCTTGGTACGAAAGTCGCAAAAGCAATAAAGGAAGCAAGAGGAAAGAAATCGAAGGGCAGTGCTGGAGATAACAAGGACTAGAGAAATGGCTTCCTTGAAAATGTAAAGCGCAATGAGCACATGTTAACGAACTCAATCCAGGAGAAGAACATGTTGACGAGAGAGAAGCTCGAGCTGCAGCGCGAGAAATTAGAAAGGGATGTGGTTCCTAGGCCTTTTAACTCTGAAGACGTTCCTCAGATAAAGAAGAAGCGTATCCAGTGGCACATTTGTAAGCGTTTATTACAACGCTTGGAACAGAAGGAACAGAACTGCACCCCACTGAAGAAATCGAAAACAGAGAGCAACCTCGCAGCGAATGGTACTCGGTCTCTGCATGGTAGTGAGAGTGGGACAGCGGAGACTCTTTTGAGGGTTTCCGCATAGTGAATGAAGAGTACACCCGTTGAATATGAAGACCTGGTTGTCTAAGAGCTAAATGGTAATAAATAGGAAGGCTCTGTCGAGATATTATGGGTATTCAATCGCTTCAAACGCTGAAAATATTCCAGAAATGAGAGATAGGCGTACACTGGGGTTTGTTATTGTCGGATAAACTTTCAACTTCATCAAGTAAAGATCGCCACTCTTCTGTAGTGCACTGGAACCCCTACTGCGAAACGCGCGACCACAAATCTCAATTTTCGATGACATCAGATATAATGAATCATGATTGATGTGCGCATCACACACGTGTATACGTGCTCATAGCTTCAGTTCTACTTAAACAGTGAAGAGAGCGAGATGCAAAAGCCTCAACCTTCAAGCACCTTCTTCGTTCTTAGTGACCGCTAAGATGTTAGGTAGTTACCGGCATAGTTCGCCGATGCGTGTACACCTAGCGCTTGTTAGCTAGAGCACCGCCATTGCTCTACGCCCAGGTCTAACGTTATCTTTCGGAAGTATTATCCTTCTCGTTCGTTGCAAGTGTCCCCCTGTATTCTACTTCATACAGTCATCCCCTCTTCGCTCTACACCCTCTTCCTTCTCTCCCTTTCCTTTTTCCTTTCTGCGCCATCTCTCTTTCTTCCCTTTCCTCCCAATCTTCACACGTTCTCTGTGAGTTTCTCTTTGGTTCTTCATCAGTACTTCTACTTGTTTCTCTCCGGCTAAGACACCACGAGAGGTGGCTACGTCACGAACTAATTTTCGGCGTCTGTGTCTCTTCTAGCTCTTCGCTAGTGCACCAAAACTTCTGCTTGTTCATAGCTGCAGTTTTGGTGCACAATTTTGTAATATATTGTATCGTCTGTGTGCAGTTCGTCTCCAAAAAGGCGAAACTTTGCAGTACCATTATATATTATCTGTTCAGCAATCATGTTATGTAAAATTATGCAGTACAGCACACCATCATTCAAATCACATGAGCTCCCCAATTTGGCGGGCCTGTCCAATATCTCGAATTGAGCATAACGAGATGCAGCACATCCTCTCCCCTGCGTTCCTTGCAGAACTATGACCTGACGTGTAAAGTTTCTTATGAGACTTAGGATCAGGGTGGGGCTTCGCGAGTGTCCGGTACCTTGGATATATACCACTAGTAAGATAGTGAAACCAGTTAATCTATGATCAGACAATTATAGATCTTGGCCGTAAAGGGGACCACTTACCATTGCGAATGTCATTAGAAAAGAAAAATTTGAGACATGATGGATCTATCATTCTTACCTCCCGGGGAGCCAAACATGACATGCCAAATGTTAAGACGGTAGTCACACACAACTTCCAATTGCAGCATTGGTTTTCCTTCCTTGCCTTTATATATTCCTTTGCAAGCAATGGCCAGTTTCTAAATTCCCATCCAGAACATTCAAGGGCGCCATTGTAGCCTGGAAAGCCAAGGTGGCTGTAGTCACACTCGATTCGTCGCATATCAGCCTCCGATGGTCAACGAAGATATTTCTCTGTAAACACTTTTACGACAGTTCGACAAAACTGTTGCATGGCCTCTAGTACTGAAGATTCGTGCAATCGAATATATGAAACTACTTGATCTGCGCGAACACCCAAAATCAATTGAAACAGTGCACCCATCAGCTTTTGGTCTCCAATCGCCCCGATTTCCTTTTTAGCGTCCACGCGTGGAATAAAGTAATCATTTTCGGCACAAAAAGCAGGACGAACGGTTTCATATATGGTTCTCGACACTCCAAAACGATGTTCAAACTCATGGTTAGAAAACATTGGGTTTCTTAGTGTTTGTCAGAAAAAATAGTCCGCGTCAAACTGTAATTCTACGCCAAAGCGATTAATGTTACGATTTGTTTTCCTGCTTTTTCTGGATCCCCTTAGTTTCTTTGAGATACCTGTACTTTTTTGCGTAAAACACTTCAGATAAGGCTTGAGACCGTGATCGAGAACTTCATTGGCACCAGAAGATGAAGAGGAATTGCGCATATCGTTCATTGTGAGGTGTGTGTACCAGAAGGAGAGATAGACGGGATAGTAAAAACCGCGGCGAAGATCTTAAGTTTGACTTTCGGACGACAAGGATCCGCAATGTTGCACACAGACTATCTCAAACAACTTTGACGCCTTAGTCGACTAACCAGATGTTTATATGAGATAGTACGCGCGAGCGTCTACTCAATAGAATGTCCGGAAACGGTAGGGTGGATCTGCGGCACACGGAGTGTAAGGCCGTGTGATCTGCCGTATCGGAAAAGATGGTCGTTGGAGGTGCGGAGTAGCTCACGGCACTCTGTGGTGAAAAAGGGTACGGAAACACGCGCAGCTCCAAGAGTTGGCACGCGCCTAGCCAGAGAGCCAGTGCAACGGTAGTGATATCGCTGCAGAACAGCTTGTGTAGGTCTTAGACAAGCTGAGTTCCTACTAAATCAGATGACAATCGATCAAAAGTTCATATACGACTTAGGATCCGTGCCACGGGAAACTAGACGAAGAACCTAGTAGGAAGCACCTTGGTTTACTGTCTTGGGGGCTAGCGCCAACCTGGGGAAAATAAATATCTGGTCTGGCGCCGCCACACACGTGTACGGGTTACCGAGTACGGGGCATTAGATGCCACCGGCATACACGTGGACTACTACTACTACCATGTCTAGTACAACGGCAACATCCGACCAGCCGGTTTGCTTACAGTGCCACCACTGCAACCGTCACGGCTCAGTATCCTACAGTGTACACCTCGCAGAATAATTTTAGTTTTTGGGCTGACGCGTAGGAACGCTCTCAGTAGCTGTTATTTGACGATTTTCGACTATAGAGCTGGTTTGAGACATTTAAGGTAACTTCATCTGCTTGTTTGCGCGAGAAGATTTTGATGCGCTTTACGATTTGATACAGATGCTAATCTTTTCTGGACTTTGGGGATGTAGTTCATCGAAAATTTTTTGTTCCTTTTGGCTGCATAATGAAAGTTGTTGGCGCTAGATGCTGAAGCGAGATCATCGCAAAGCACACGTGAGCTCCAAGAGACACGTTTAACACTCCTTCTGGCAAGAAGCTAGAGCTTGCAGGAGGAAGAGCCAGACAGTAGCAAACAGTTGTCCAACCCTGCACCTGCCGATGAGCAAAGCCATCCTCAAACGAAGCTTTAAACGAGATACATAACATGTAACCCAGTACTAAGGTCAAATTATATTTGCAAATTTGAAAAACAAAATAAGGATATCATGGAAACATTCAATACGAGACAAACCTTTGGTCACTTCCAGGAATTCTCTCCATTTTATTATGACACGTTTTTCAAATGATGATCAAGAACAAACAGTATATTCTGCCACACCTAATATCAATAAACACTCTAACCCCTATTGGGTGTGAAAGAAATTTAGTAATCGTCTTCAAGTGAGCGCATTTCATTTTTCACCAACAACGCACGGAAAAGCAAACCATTGTACGATACAAACGACGGTGACATACCATTATCATCAACAAATATCTTCAACACTCTGTCAAGTTTCCGAATCTCCCCCAGAGAGGTGAATTGATGTCCCGATGACATCCTCCGGAAAACCCATATTAGAACTACGAAAACTGAAGATGTCAATTTGATCTTCTTATGATATCCATACTATATACGTAAATGATACTCAGATGATGCATGAAGTATAACCAAAATGATAAACTCCCGATATGTATATGATGTACGAAGAGAATGTGCAATGGATTTTGTGATGTCAAAGTGACCAAGGTGGATATCCGGACATCTATCGGACATATCTTCGTGCATCATATGAATATCTTTGGAACAGTTTTCGTATATCCAAGGAATATGTGAAGGGCATCAATTAAGCGTATCCAACGTGGTACAATAGCTTATCAATGAGGTATTCTGGATGCGCAGAAGATATCTGACTGATATCCAGTAGATGTCCCAAATTTTCATCAGATTGACATCCAATGCGCATCACTTTATTTCACACGGCCCTTTGCCTATTCTGGACCTTGCGCAGACTTCCAACAAGTTCTTTCACCAGTGCACAAATCTTGAAAACGTTCCCCGATCTTCATGTGCATTAACCCAAGACTATAAATGCTAATCCATGGACGTTCTTCCGGAGAGGAGGCTGCACTTGGGACCTCTGGAAGGGATTCATATCCCGCTTCCTCAATGATAGGAAGTAAATACGAGCTTGAGTTCGACATTTCCGTCGCACCGCTTTCCAGGCCGAGAGCTACGCAGAGTTAACCTCCGCCTCGTGTGTTAAACTAACAGTAATAAAACATGTTTTGCTGCCTTTCAACGCGCTGTATGGTCTTGGTCTTCTACTTCTTTCTCAGAATCGCTTCCTACACCCAATGTCTTCCTTTGCGACTTGGCAAAGATAGGAAGCACAGGATTCTCAGGAATGATTGAACGAAACTTACGAACGTAGTTTGACATTGACACAAAGTCAGAACATTGCCGTTCTTCGAAGGCAATTACAGACCAGAGGTACGTAGAATATGGTCTCTGATAGGCTCAATTGCCCTTTTGAATGCGTTAGAAAGTATTGAATAAACCTTTTGACCAGCAGCAGAGTGTTTCCTATCTTTCGTGGTCTTCGCCTTCAAGAACTTCTCCATATCAGAATTTCCGGTGTGTTCTTGGATGCAATTCGCGCTGCATCCAATATCATGTTGCTGGATTAGGACGAGTTCACGCTCATGCCTTCGCATATGTCTTTATCCAGTAGAGCATCTAAAACTTCAATCGTGACTCTCAGCCTGACAAACATCTTTGGTGCAGTAGCATAGAGAACGCAAGTTGGGATTTAACAGGACTGGTAACATTTAGAAGCAAAATAAGTTGGATATAAACTGGAATAACATACCTCTGCTACCTTACATTTCTATGTTTGTAGGGAAAGAAAAACTTGAGATCAGGAGAAAGAAATGCGTCCAAAAAATGGAGAATACGAAGCTTGGCAAGATCTGCTGCACTTTCTGGGATTGACGATGGCTAGATAGTGACGTAAGGGAGATCTCTGATCTGCCGCAAAGCTTCCATGAAATCTTCGTGCTTTCCTTTCAGCTCATCCTTTTCTGATGAATGCATCGATTCCTTATCCCGTTATTTGACTTGTAGCTGCATTTGGATCTCCACAGAAGTAGTAAGAAGATGGGATTTAAACGACTCAACTGCCATTTTTGTTTCTTTCAGTAGATGGTTACCTTTCTTCTGCTCATCAATTAGCTCTCGAATGTGCGACACAAGTGAGATCTTACTTGGACTGCTTCTCGGCGGTTTACTTACACCTCCCGGGCCTGTTCGAGACCCTCCGCTAGCATCCCAGGCGGAACTTTCTCTCATTTGATTTTTAATTACAATTATATAAGTAGGGATATTTTCGTAGTATTCCAATATCTTTCCAAAGTCAGTTTCCTGCCAAAATTTTTGGCTTGCCCTCTCTCAATAGAAATTCAAGGAAATGTAGTTTTAATAAATTGGCCTGGAACCTAAAGAATTTTTCTTGAACCGTGAATGAAATCTTAATGGCGACGCACTCTAGTTTTTCTGCATGGGCATCTGCCGGAGCGCGGACAGCTCTTGAGGAAGAACTGCTTGCCGCCGGTTTCAAGTAGGAACCCGGTCTTCTCAGAGGCATTCTTAGCAACCGGGATCAATGTAATGCAAACCGAGAACGGGTGAAACACGCGCAGGATGTCAAACGTCCTCCTCCATTTAGGAAGCAGCTCGGCAGAAGAGCCTCTGTTCACGTCGGGGACCTGGGTGTAAATCCATTGGTGCTCTGAGGTATTCCTACAGAGGTGAGTGAAGAAAGTCAGCCACCGAGAGCGATCACCCACTCAAACGGTGGAAGACGTGGAATACGCGAAAGCGTGAGCCACAGACTCCGATGGGAGGCGTACCCCTAAAAAGGGAGAAAATTGATTCTAAGATGCGAGAGAGAAGTAACCGGCCCTGCACACGCAGGCAAGAGGCCCGAAGACGGGGAAAGAAACAACAGAGAACAAATAGAGAAACCTAACCATGGGGCTGGAATCTGTCATGCACTGAAGAGATAATAAACAGTTAGAAACCAACACCGCATGGTGTAATCAGGGATTCTAAAGACCCAAGAGAAGTAAGTGCGCTCATATCTCTCGAGGTGACGCTCCAAATGGAGTAACACACCGACGAGGCCAGCGTTGCCTAGAACCCACACTCAAGAGATGAGTTTCGAGTGCCCTCTGATCCGATTGGCAGTTCTCGAAGGAGAGGGTTGGTTGATTTACCATCAAGGGAACGTCGCCATCACTGCACCTCCTACGTACCGCAGGTACAGTGAAATCTGGCATATTAGAGTACTATACACCCGTGTGAGCTGTACACGTACGCAACTTGACTGTCAGAGTGTCAAAATAAAGACTAGCTAAAATAATCCCTCAAATCCTCAAAAGAATGGACTAAACTATTCATCTCCATGTGTCCGCAGGGTTCAACTTCTATCCGAGATCCACTCACAATGCCCCAACCGCAGGGGTCGGGTGCCCCGAAGCGCCCGGCAGATGCGTTCCACCACACCGTTGGACGAAGTTTCAACGGTTCACGTTACGCGTCGATGCCGTACACGTTAGAACACTACCTCAGCCTTCAGCAGGAATTCTTCGATGCACGCGCTTTGCTGCCATTCCAGAGGTCACTCCTGGGCCCAAGAGTGTGCTGGAAACAGCTTCGTATAACCGTTGGTTACACGTCCCTGTCAACGGGATGACTGTCCCAGGATATGTCGGGCATATCGTGACCGACATGACCTTCTTGAGGACACTTGAGGAAGAAGATTACCAGTGGCGAGTGAACGATATCCTCCGGGATATCTACGGCAAGTTCGCCGATACTTCGATAGCGTTTCCACCGGCAAATCATAACCTGTTAGGATTGATGGCGTTCCAACAGCCGTACGATCGCCTGTATTGGATGCTGGACTGACCTCATTGGAACGAAATGGCGGAGCCTGAAGGGAGGATGCGTACGAACCTGAAGTATTTGTTCAGGTGGCACCAGGTAGAGTTCCACGATATGGAGGGTTTCGATCGCAACAGGATTTATCTCAGGCTCCCGTTTTTCCACGACGTCTATTGGGAGGACTTTTGGAAGGTTTCGAACCTGTTGGCAGTCCCTACCCCTCCATTGGTCGCGTATCACTCACGTCAAATGATTTTGACGCCAAACGACCGACGGTGCTGGTTAACGTGGAAGGTACTCACGGTGGAGTGGGCCAACTTCGTCCTCATGGCTTTTCTCGACACCTGCAGGTATGGTGTACGCTGCAATATCCGCACTAAGTACTGGCGAGTGTGGAATCATTGAGCCTGCCCCAGTCCCCGTGGTCGCTTTGTTCCTCTTCCAAAGATGATGATAGTATATCTGCGGGGGTTGGGGATCCAAAACATCGTGCGCGGTACCGAATATTAGCCAGAGGACGTCGCGAGGCTTCTGGACTACATCCCCCGTGTTGACTGGGTGGCAACTCCTGGATACCTTTGGTATGACTATGAGGACGACAACTTCGAACCCATCCCGCAGCATCCAACCCAACAAGACGACGGTAAGGCCTACGTCTGTGTTTCCGGAACGCTATGTCAAGAGGCTAGAATGCTATTTTGTGGATTGAATCGTTAAAAAATGTGCAAAGAATTGAATGTACGGCTATGTGCAAGCCAAAAACAAAATTTTTTGGATACCATACTTTCATTTATTCAAGCAATACTACAGAATTTGTAGAATGAGTGAAAGCGGACATAATTGCTAGTTCACCTCCATGACATGAAAGTTTTTGTACCTAGTATACTCAGACGGATTAGGTGGTAGCTCGATCTGGAAGCTACCAACGGCACTTGCATACTTGTCGATTGCAAATAAACACAAATAATGAATGTAAACTAACTCTGGCTAGTACAACATTCATGAAATGGTAGTTGCGCACATCCAATCCCCCAACGCTTTTCTACCTCCATCAACCCGGCAACTACTGTATCACCTCAATCAAAGTAAAGCACCTTCATCTCCTTCCTCTACCTCCACATCCACATCCGCGAATGATAGCGTACGAAATTCTTTCCCATCATCATTCTCAACCGTTTCCTCCTCATCCTCCACAACATCCTCCCAGCTCCACTTCTCCTCGTATCCAACAACACTGCTCCCTCTCCACACCGGCTTCGGAACAGTCCTGAACCCAACCCGTGTCCTCTTCTTACTATCCCCTTTTCCTTTCTTGTTCTCCACCTTCGGCTGAATTTCATCCTCTTCTACCCCCACACTCCTCGGTTGGATCGGCCTCTTCTCGCCAACCTTCCTCTTCAGACCTCTCTTCCTCACCAATTCTCCCTCCATCACCTCATCCGCCCCAAAACTATCCGTCGCCGGTACAAAGTCTCTCGCATCCTCGTCCTCGCTTCCGATGCACACTCCTACCCCAACGCCGTTCACGATCTTCGTCTTCGGCGCCGGAGTTACCGGCGTTCCCTCCACACCCCCTACCCCGCCCTTCTTCCTCCCATTCACCTCCTTCGAGCTCCCCTCCAGATTCTCAATGCGTTTCATCATCTTCTTCTGCTCCTCTTTCACCCCCCTCAGTTCCCTTACCACGAACCCTGTCACCTTCTTCGTCAGTCGACCCACGTTCTCTCCCATGCGCGTCCCCATCGCTCCGGCACATCCCAGCACTGCAGTGGCCCACCAGTCCAGCTCGTCCTTTTCTTCCTCCTCCTCGAACACACTCTTTAACTTCTTGTGCGACCGTACCCCTTCGTCCGACTCTCACGGCCACCTAATGTTCGAACGCGAATCGTCATCGCTCATGGTCGCGTTGGTAGAAGATCTGGTAGAAGAGCAAAAGGGATATCGAAAGAAGAGAAATCAGGGAAGCCGAAAAGAACAGAACTCGCTGATCGTTCCTTCGCAAACCGATCACGGTGTACCAAGGGTAGACGCTTTCGTCCCATGACACTGTAGTACCGCCGCACCCGCTCATATCCGTCCAACCTCTGCATCGCAATTATTTTCATATTTACTAGCACAATTCTTCACTTTTGAACACTCTCTATGCTTCTCATTCTCCATGTTCTCCCAACCGTTGCGAGAAGGGCGTCCCGTTTCATACATGGTTCATGCCAGTAGTATATGAAATGAAATCCTACCACTACCATCATATCATGATTCTTCCGTCCTCTTCATCGCCCTACATTTTACTCTTCATGTACTCCTTCTCTTCATAGCTTTTCCATCACAGAAGCTAAGTTCGCCACTCATTTATGAACACCTTCTTCACTTCAAATTTACAAGCCTTAAAGGAAACAAAACATAGATATAGCTCCTTCGATACACCTCTTTATAGGTAGTATCTGCTCGTTTCGTTCTCAATAAATATATCTTCTCCTCGCCCCTTCTTTCTTCATTTCTTCTCCTCTTTCCTACCTACTCACAGGCAGCAGAGCTCACAATGGCCTTCCAAAACACCCACAAGGTATCGCACGTACAGCTTCGCAACCAAACTGCTCTCATACCTATCCATCTCAACGCATTTCCCCATAGGACATACATCACCTTTGACGACTGCCTTCAACTGAAGTACAACGTTGACACCGGGGAAGCCACGGTTCGAGGAGTCCAGACCCTTTTATCCCCCGAACTGCTGGATGAACTCAGTGATGTTTATGACATACTTCACGAAGTTTCAATTCATGACCGAATCCTTGAACATCCTCCCTTCTTCCATACAATTAGGAATCTTTCAGAGCTACCCAACTACATGTCAGAGGCTCGGTCTTATTCACATAATCCCCTGAACATGCTCTCGCTATCCTCTCTCTTGGCATTCTCCCTCTTCGTTTCAGTAGCCATAGGAGCTCTCTATGGGATTATAAAGCCTCTCATAACACACGCTCTTCTCTACGATCGCTCCTCCTGCCGAACACAACTGGGATTCACCATCCTGTACAGCATGCTCGAAACTATGTTTCACATTATTCTGTTTGAATTGGCATTCTCTCTTCACGACACAAGGTATGGTAGACTCGCATATGGTCCAATGACTCCGTCGCACACATCCAGCACCGTTTCGGCACTGAGGAATAAATACCTCGGCATGAGCATCGGTGGGCTTATCGTCCTCAACCTCTCTATCTTCGTCACCTATCAGCTCCGTCCTCCTCCAATCGATGTCATGGATTCTCTCAAAACTGCATGTATTTCCTTCTTCCCCGGCGGTTTCTTCTTCGGCTTCTTCAACATTCTCATCAACACATTTGGGATCTATTTCTCTACAAAACATACGTTCAACAACATAGTTCCGCTCTCCAATCGGGTGGTATACCGGAGAAGAGGGCTAAATCCGTACTGCCGTTGTATTCTAAACTCGTTCCGAAAAGCTTTGTTCCTTCAGGATTTCCTGCTTTCTATCAGACTTTTTCTGAACAGAGTGGTCCCAGTTTTCTTCGCACACACACTCTCCGAGTCTTTGGACCCCGAATCCTTTGGTTCGTACAGAGGTATCCCGTCCCTCCTCACAAATACCTTGTTCATTGTACTACTTGTATGCTCCGGAGTCGTCAAACACGCACCAAGAATCAACGCAAAGCGATACTTGTGAGCCATTGGTGAGCACCCTAGACCCACGACACAACATCTACTGCCTTCTGGCTGACGTATTCACCAAGTGCGAGACAAGTAGTATACGAACATAAGTACATAACTGATACATGTTTCAACTAAACAGAATCTCTTCTCTACAAACATAGTTCCCACATATTCATGACGCTCTCCAGGATTGAAGTGTTTGGTATGGTATCCTATCCTACCCTTCAATCTTGGGTAGAGTCGTCGCTTCCACAATTCTTAAACTTTCTCTCGATTCACAAGATCATTTACTTCGAAACTATATTCGACACATAGATTACTACAAAGTTTCATCACATATTCACTCAGTCTTCTTCGCCATCCTCAAGATCGTTTTCAATCTCCTCCACTTCATAATTCTCATCTTCGTCATCTTCTTCATACTGTTCTTCCCCTTCCTCTACTATCATTTCATCATTCTCCTCCTCCAAATTCGACGGTTCTGGATTCTTCCTCTTCTCCTTCATACTAACCAGGTCTTCATCCTCCTTGAACTGAGGTCGAAAGTGTGGGTTAAGGTGTACCGCATCTGGGAGGTTGTATATCTCAGGTACCATCTCCATGTGGTAACGAAACAAGGGAATCTCGGGGAATCTTCCATCCTCATTTGAAGCGCCTGCATGGAACACATCACCTCTTCCAATAAATATAGACTTAGGCGGAACGAAAAACTTCCTCACAAACATCCCCCGTGCCAAACCTTCAAATGCCTTGGGAGTAACTGCGTAGTGTGTATGAGACCCTTCACATACCCAAATTGGAAACGACACACTTCCGGACACCATCATAAAGTACCCCGGGTTCTTCTTTTCTTCCAGCTTATCCTCATTCGCCAAGGTCGGGAAATCCGTATGTAACTGCTGCCGCTTGCATCCAACTGCACTGCATAACACCCTCCCCCCCGTCTTCGGCGCATACATCCTCTCCTTTTCCACCCTATTATCTTGTAAACCCATTAAAGCACATATCTGTCCCAGTCGGGCATCCAGTAAAGCTCTCTTCTTCACAAGCACATGTCTTTCTACGGCTGCCTCCATGTCATCCACTATGCCTCTTCTCGTAGTCATGTACCTCCCACCATCTGCGTTGATGATCGGTATCCATGTGATTCGGTTCTCTGGTATCCTAAGGCCTGCAGCCCTCTCGAAGTCCCTTCGGAAGAAGTCCAGTAATTCCACACTAACATCCCCGTCAATGAGCTTGTTCAAACTCTCTGTCAGCTTCACCAACTCTCCATCCGATGCAAAGCCGTCCAGAATACAGAAACCTCTCTCTCGAAGCTCGACGTTCTTCTTCACAAAATAGACATACGCAAGAGAGTCGTTCTTCAGTGCATCCCCCCATAACGTCTTCTCGTCGACCTCCATGCCTCCCATTGCCGCGTTCAGGAGTTTATGGCCATGATACGCTGCATGCCAAAAGACTGCATGGTGCACACTTTCAAAGTCCTTGGGCTCCAACAAGTGGCCTCGGTGTTGCTTCTGGAGATGTATCGCATCCATCCACGGGTACACAGATTTAATGACATTCTCCACTCCAGTCGGCCACTTGCTTGGTAAGGTCTTCACCAACTTTAGCCACGAATCGTCACCTTCATATGCTACTTCTTCAGCCTTCTTCAGACCTGGCGCCTACACCTGCGGTACTGTGTCATCGAACGGGTCAGTGTCCTCTGCCTGTGAGACCACAATTGGTACTCCATCTGAGTCTGTGTCGCTGCCAATGGATATCTGATGACTTTTCAACAAGTTTCTCACCCCCTTCGCACCAAGACTCCGCAGATGACTGATAACTTCATTTTGAACAGATTGAATACCCTCCGTCCTTGACTTCTTCCGTTGATTAGGGTTCACGTCTCTCATTGCATTCCTTCGTCGACGGCTTCGTCTTGAACTCCTCATGCTTCTTGTCTTCGATGGCATATTCTCTTCACTTTCTACATCAGAGTCCTTAGAGCCCTTGCGCACTGGCGCTTTGGCCTTCCTACTTGCCGAACGTGTGGCCATTCTCTGCGTTGTAGACTCGTCTACCGCTTTGGTCTCAGACTGTGTTTCAGTCGGCGTAGTACCAGTGGCAGGTTTCAACATATCCACCCCTAAACTCTTTGCCAGCTTATCACGAGCAATCCAGATTCTTCTCGAAATCCTTCCTTCCCAGAGCTTCTTATTCGAAGGTACATCAATTCGTGCTGCCTGTGTTGCAAGGTACTCACGAACGGTGCGCATTTCAAACTTTGTCACTTCCACCTTCATGGCATACGCTTCTTCCAATGTAACTTTCTTCTTCTTCGAAAGCTCCTCTGGCAAAGATTGAAGCCTCCTGCAGCAGATAAAGAAGTATTTGCGTACGTCTTCAAAACGACCCGTCAGTTTCGACACTCGCCTCCTGGAAAAGTATGCAACCAGAGCGTCGAGCGTGAAGTGGGTTGTATGCTCATCCATGGTAAAGAATTCATCACTTGATATACAAGAAATTCCAATCTCATGGTATTCCCCACAAATCCGCTCCAAATGTTCCAGCAATCCAGGACTTCTCGCCACCTTCAACCCCATCTCTGCAAATCTTGCCAAATGCTTGATATTGTACTGGCCAATGATACCGCAAACACTTAGTGCACCTGCGACAGAGGTCCTCGTCATCTTGCTCAAGTCCTTCTTCTCTTCCTCAACCAGGACCCTTATAAATGACACAATAGAATGCACTTTGTCAGCAAAACCCATAAGACGAGCTTGCTTCAATCCATCGTTTAGCACATTGCCAAGGCTCAAGATTTCCCTCGTGGTCATCTTCTGTCCATCTTTTCTCTTCCACAGCGAAACAGAAAGACCTCAACATAGATTCCTAATGTTGGGCATAGATTCACAGAGCTCTTTGAGTGCTACATAACGATGAGCTCCATCAATCAGCACACATTTCACTTTCAAGCGATTGTTCTGCACTATGTCCTTCTCGGACACATCCTGAGACAGAACAGCAACGCTCATGGTCCCAAGTGCCTGTAAGAAGCTTTTGCGTCCAATCTCTTCTTTCAGAGCCTCGACATGATTCCGGAACAACCCTCTCACAGTCATTTCCGGAACTTGAATGAGCTCAATATCGACTTGAACAGACACATACTCGTAATGATCTAAGTCAAATACCAAACTCGCTAAACTCGTATCGACATCATCAGGAGGTATCACATCACCTTCATCAAAGAGTTCATTGACGTTGCTTCCAAGGCTTTCCTTCACTAGAACCACGTCTTCGTCTTCGTCTTCATCCACGTCAATCACTTCCATTGTCACTCCACTGCGATTTCCAGCCTGAGTAATAGCTTCCGCAGTGCTGTTCCTCGATGCTCCAGACTGCACAATCGTAGCAGTTTGTTTACGAAATGCCGATACAGCACTCTCTGGGGTCGTGGTCATCTTAAATTCTTGCATCTGCTTTCCACCACCGTGAACGTTCGATGGTGTTTTCAGCTTTGGTACTGGCGCTTGTTTCCCGCCTTGGGGTTTTTTAGCATTCGACGGGGTTTTCACATGAGCCACTTTCATCTCCATTCGCTTTCGGGCACTGGATGGAGTTTTAGGTTCTACGACTCGCACCCGTTTCCCAGCAGTATTCGATGGCTCCTCAGGGGCGACGAATTTGGAACTCGGAGCACCCTTGTCTCCTTCATCAGCGCTTACGACGTCACCCACCTTAGACATTAAGTTCAGGTCCCAGGCGTAGAAACCGGGCCTGTTCATGTCCTTCAATGTCTTCGGAACAGAATCTTCATCGGTACACTTAAAGAGATAGGGATAGGGAGTGTCAAGCTCATGAGATATCTTCGCTAGCCATATACCAACTACATCTTCCCCTGGTTTTCCCTGCAGAGCATGTCCATGCATTTCCCTTCTGAACGTTGTCTTCCCTCCACCAGCGTCCACTTCAACGAGAACAGCTTTCCCAATCGCTGCTTTGTTCCCTCCTGCCCTCCCAACAACAAGGTCACTTCTTCGCCTGGTGCGGGCTTCGACTTCATAGCTGTGGATGCGTTCCCCGTCGCTGCGTTCGGTTCAGCAGTTCTGGTCCCGCTCCGAAGTTGTGGTGCCATGGTTCGTCGAGGCTTTCTCACCTTTCGAGAGCGTCTCATTTGACCCTTTCCCAGTCCCCTCATATCCATTATATGGTGCCAGTGTGTGTGATATACACGAGTCCTGGTGTTCTTCAAATCCTACGTTTGCTCCCGTGAAGTTGCAACCGCTCGTGTTCGAATCTCCGCCCTTTCTCGCGTGAGCACAATGGACGCAACCATTCACGTTCAAAACGGCTGCAATGCCCACGTGAGCAGTGTGGGTACAGTTTCTGATGGTTATAAATGGTTGGATCAATGTCTGATTCCGTCCTGGTTGACCACTGTCCCCGCCTTTCATCATCTTTGAACATCGCCCGAGCGCCGTGTGGGAACCGCGGTTCGGCCGAGTTCATAGCCGAGATCATAGCTATGATCTCGGCTATGAACTCGGCGAACCGCGGTTCCGGCACGGCGCATCTGACGAAACGCCACGTGTATACCGCCGAAAGGACCCCCCCTGATGACCCCCTGGAGGACCCCTTGCTGGCGTTTATGTGGGCAGTGACGTCGAATAAACGGGAGAGCGATGGAGACGCGGATGACACTTCGGACACATTGTGTAGCAAGCGTGGAAGACGGAGGGGAAGGGCTTGAGGAGGAGAGACGATGCGGTGGGAGCGGAGCAGCGCACGGAGGGCGGCGGCCATCGACGGGGCGTCACTTATTCACTGCCCATATAAACGCCAGCAACACCACCAGGTAGTGGTGGTGTGGGTGAGAACAGGTGCTTTGGTGCGCATTGTGTAGTAGAAGTGGTCTCCAGGGGGTCCTCAGGGGGGGTCCTTTCGGCGGTATACACGTGGCGTTTCGTCAGATGCGCCGTGCCGGAACCGCGGTTCGCCGAGTTCATAGCCGAGATCATAGCTATGATCTCGGCTATGAACTCGGCGAACCGCGGTTCCCACACCGCGCTCGGGCGATGTTCAAAGATGTACGAACCCAGTGTTTTCTACATTGGTTTTACATACTAGGCATATAATGCACTGCACATACTGACGTGCCCCACCGGTTTGATGTGTTTAGATCCCACTCTCGTCTCTCTATTTCATTACCCGCTCAGTTCTCGGTAATCCGTCGCAACCGCGCTCTCCACCATTGTTTCCGACGCTTCCCGACGTTTCCGTCGCTTCCCACCCATTTAAACATCTCCGAAACTTCTACCGTTTCACAATACTCGTTTACTTCGCGTCCTTTCTGATTCTCAGTTCTTACATGGCGTCCACCGGAAATGACGCTCCTCGGACTGTTAAGCAGAGTGTGCTGGCCGATGAGAACCACGGCACGGTATCCTCTAGCGCATCCTCTAGCGCGTCGTTCGATTCAGCCAGCATGGCAACGCGTTTCTTGAAATGTTGGGGGTTGTTCATTGAGTTGCGAGATGCGTATGCCGCTTCAAGAAGCGGTACTGGTAATCCGCGTGAAGTTGGGTACACGGAAATTGTGGAATACGCTGTATCAAACCGTGAACACCTGGCATGTGCACGAGAGTTCATCACCACTGCGGTCAAGGGTCCTTTCCAAAACTACTCCGCAAAAGAAGTCACGAAGATCTGTCTGGACGTGCGTTTTCTGAGCAGGGTCTACAAATATACGCGTATCACTGATCTAGACGACGAGAATTCTGATCGGCGCGTGAGAGATTTGTTTACCTGGAGTCTTGAAAAGGATGTCGACAACGGTAGCTCGTTCATAGAACTGGCTTTCTGGAATGACCTTTTCAAACGACATGGTCCAGGCAGTAAGCAGACGAAGAGAACTACGTTCAGGATTGGGCCTCCCACTCGTTTTCAGCAGTTACTCTATCTCTCTTTCGTGAAGCATATAACTTCGGAGAGAAATCTCCCAGCGGCGAAGAGAGGAAAGACCGGGAAGGGAACCCATAGAGCTGTGCAGTTCGTCGACGGCTACATAGCTTCAAATGAGACGCACGGGAGACGGATGGCACATGCAGTGCAAACAATTTGTAAGGGATGGGATTTCTTTGCCTCAACCTTAGGCTTTGGTGATGGTGAGCAGATGTTGCTGCCATACCTGCTTGTAGAAAAGAAGTCGCTTGGGTTCCATGTCATTGAATCCCGCTCTGTTGGGTACAGTCCGGAGTCAGCTTTTCATACGTTGGGGGAAGAACTGAAACCCACGTTGGATGTGACCGACACCGTTTCTTGGGTTCATACTCTTCCGGATACTATCGACGCCAACTTACGGGAGTTGGCAAAGGAATTCTTGGCAGATGTCAGCAAGATTGTGTTGAATGGCTTCCTATACAAAATGTCCCCAACGTCAAGATGGAATTTGTTGGAAAGCTTCAGACCTGGCCGCCCCGCACGAGTACCACCCCGTTTCAATGTATTCTCCAAAGAGTACGTGTCTTCTATTCGTCAAGCGATGTCTGTACATAACCTCCAACCATCTCGACTTATCCCTAGGGCCGCTCCTTCAGAGAGGATGGAGGAAGTAATACCGTCACGGTTAAGGTTGAGGACTCGATACAGATTCCGAGCTCCTCCAAGAGGAACGCCGCAGGGAAAAGCTCAGTTAACTCCGATGTCATCGTCATTCTCGATAGCGACAATGAAGAAGGTGATACACCTGGTGCCTCTGTTGGGGCGAAAGATAACGTTCCAGATGGGGTTCTCCCCCCTCATGACTTTGATGACACGCGCACGTTAAATGCTCTAGATATGGTGCGAGGAAGCATGGAGAAGCAATTCTCAATGCATTGTGTCGGATATGACGAACTGGTGGAGGCTCATGGTACTATCTTCCCATCGGATACATCTTTGGAAGGCAACGTTCAGTTCGTGCTCACAGACCCACCATATGGCATCCGCGACAGCGAGTACGACGAATTTGCTGACGATGATATGGACAATACTGCGGACATCATGGCATCCATGCTTCGACCAGGAGGACATTTCGTTTTGTTCTGCAGTATCGACCAGTTTGGAGACTGGGAAGAGATTTTGCGAGAGCACAAGTCGGAGGACGCAAGCGGAAAGAAAACCGCATCATTCTTAGTGGATTCGACGCCTATGAACTTCATTCGTTCTCGTTCGAACCCCTTGAAGAACCCTGCGCGTAATACTACTCGCCTGTTTGGGGCGACGGAGTACGCCGTGCATGGCGTGAGGAATGGAAACCCGTACGCGGAACAGAAGGTAATGGTGAACTATCAGAACTTCAACGACGTTTCAGCTCGCTATCCTGGGCACTATTCTATCATTGACCAGGTTCCAAATCTTACGCCTGGGGAGAGTCTCCGATGGAGAGTGAAGAGTGGTAGAAGAATTCGAACCGCGAACGCTCGTCCAGAACAAAAGTCGAGGCAACTACTGATGGAGCTGATAGCGAGGTTCTCGAATCCCGGGGATGTTGTGGTTGATCTCTACTCCGGGACGTTCTCGTGCGCGCTGGCATGTATGGATATTGAGGGGCCTCGGCGTTTCATTGGATGTGAGCAAGATGAGCAGTGTTTCTCTCATGCCAAGCACAATGCTATTGTGCATTACGCAAGAAAGGTGTGGCGCAATGAATTGAAGATGAAAGAACCGGATACGAATGAGGTAGTTCAAGCGTCTTATATGGTGGATGCCAAATTTCCTGAACGGAAACGAAAGACTTCGACTATATGGAATGCACCCAAGGGATTCCCATCGTACCAATCTTTCCCATTCCATATCATGTCGTACCTATCCACCTATTGGAATGAACCTGGTCTTATCACTACGTACAAAGAGAAACCGTTCCATGAGTGGCCACTTGCCTTACAAGGGAAGATGACTACGTTGGACAGTCACACTTTACTCTCTGTCGAGGCGACATCGCTATGGCTCTATGTGAAGAAGTCGAATATCAAACATGCAGCAAGTGGAAATGGAGTATTTACGAGTAGGGCGTTTTCCGAAGGGGAGGTTATTGGATACTTTTATGGGACCTTGGTGTATCATGATCTAAGCCGACGCAATACCACACATTTGACGTATGGAGACGGAATGCTGGGGGCCACTGCATCTCGGTTCAGGAAGTATTGCATGCAAGTGAGGCTGAAGGGGCAAATGTACAACACTCTCCCGCATTATGATACTGAAGTCAACGCTGGTCATGCCTGGATAGTTCCTGCTCCTTTCTGTGTAGCGGGCTATATCAATGACGCGTCATATCGTGAAGGCGATGAGGACAAGGAATTGGAAGAAATGGATTCTAACATGGCACGCAAACCAAATGTATTCATTCGCCAGCCCACAGAGTATCAGGCTACAACTTTGGGGCTTTTGGAGAACTACAGACTCCTCGTAGTCACGGCCTCAAGGGACATTAAGGAGCACGACGAAATTTACGTTGACTATGGACCCACATATCCTTGGGAAAGGTTAACCTAAGTTCTCAGACAATGTCCTTGGACTTCGTATGGGCTCAATGTAGTGAGAAAAGCTTTTTGTTGAAGTAAATTGTATTGAACACTTCTGCTATGATTGCAGAAATACTACTCATATGTACACTCAAGCTGTACTGTGTAACATATTGATGCATATAGTGGTATGAAAGATCGTTGAAAGTGCCGTACTTGTATATGCAGGGCGCAACATCCGGGAAAATCGGACCAAGTCCGGAATATGGACCCGGGAAAGGTCCAAAAATTGAATGCCGATCCGCCACAAATGCTGCAGAATGCTTTTCTCCATATATGCAGTACGAGGTTAAATTCCCCTCCCTTCACATATCAGTCCTGCACACCGAGTACGTGACCCTCACATATCACTCTCAATCATATACCTTCAGTATCGTTCACGTTTCTATATCTGTTCCGTAATACTACCGCGCACGAAGGCCGAAGGATCTCGGATGGCTCCTCAACGTGCGGAGCATGCAGGTGGTAAACCGCGAAAGGCATCGGTACCGCCGGAGCGCTGGGATACTGGGGTGGCCAAACGTAGGAGCGCGGTCGTCTCACGAAGTAGTGCTACTAATGGGAGAGGTAGCCGAGGCCGAGCACCTCGTGCTGGACTTCGCAAACCAAAATCTTCATCTACAGTATCGGAAGTAAAACCGAGAAGGAGGTCAGGAGCTTCCACATGCACTACGGAACGCACAGTAAGTGAAACCGTTCAAGCCAAGGATAGTGCAATGCGTGGGCCTGTTACACGCCACATGGCTGCAATGGAAGAGCCAAGGGTCAGTGATGATGGAAATGTAGATATCAAAGCGATGAAAGGAAATAAGAGAAGAACGGCTGTACGTCAGAATGTAAGGAGGACAAGAGGCAGTGGAGGAACAGAAGGTCCTCGTATCGATGATTGTTTCGACAAGGTGAGAACTGCGGATGACAATGCGGAGATGGAAACCGAGGATTGCGCCATCGTGAGGGCCGAACCTAGAGCCGAACCTGGGGATAGGGAGATACCCAGAAGCGCTGCCGGAACAGAACGTAACAGTTATGATTCGAGAAAAGTGAAGAGGAACGAGAAAATGAATGAGGGTGTCTCTCGTGCCAAGAAAGGCAGTGGAAGAAAGGAGCGGGAGTCCACGGACGCAGTAGATATCCCAAGTGACGTCGAGGACAAGGATAACGTGAAGGCGAACGACAACGTGGACGCCGGAAATGCAACGCATATGGCTCCCATCGAAGGCAGGCATGATTCCGTCCCTCATATTGGGTCCAGACACAAGGAAGACGAAGACGAAAACGAGATACAACCGACACCAGTCACAGGTGAGTCACAGAGAAACAGGTTCAATCAGGTCAGAAGAAGGACGAACCATGGAAATGAGAATAGACGGGTGGGGAACGATCGGCAACCTGTCATAGCAAACGCCCGTAGAGGAGTATGGAACGATAAAGATGTTGATCGTGGTGCTTTGTCACGGAGCTTTTCCCTGCATGGTGCAATGGAAGAAGATGAAGATGAATCCCTTACTCCGCGATACGAGCTTTTGGAAAAGATCGGGAAACTGAAGGGAGATCTGTATCGTACAATAGAGGACAAGCAAAGTCTGAAAATGAGCGTACGACATGCTCAGAAGAACATAGAGCAACTGGAGGTTAAGGTCAGAGAACAAGAGGTTCTCATACACTCTTTGAGAGAGGCTCTCAGACGTGGAGGGAAAAGGAACGAACGTGACAGTAACAAGAGCAGGAAGCGGTACAACATTGACGTGAACGACGAGTTTGTTGGTGTTGCGAAGACCGTCTATGACTCCATACTTCAATACGCAAAGACGAGACAAGAGAGCTATGCTTCGAGATGAGTATACCGGCAAGGAACTGGGGCAACCGAAGTGAGACAGTTGGACCTGAGAAAGACGAAAGTGTGCTGGTTGTTGATGGGAAGGAGATAGTGCCACGGTGCCCAATGGATCTTGCCATGGAATGAGGGCGTACACGCCATCCGTACGTGGTGGAGGCGACCATTTGTTGATGCAAATTGTGGAGACGGAGGTAATGAAGCCACGTTGGGAATCTATCCGAGAATGAAAATGGAAGATGACTGTGTGAAACAGTTAACGCACGACATTTGTTTGCGCAGAAGGTTGAAACAGGCTTTAAGTGATGCAATAGGTGTTCGAAAACGCCATGCGAAGGAGAAGTTATTGATGGGACTAGGTTACGACATGCTTGTAAGGACCCCGATAAAAAATGATGAAATGGAGCAGAACAAGTATGAATACAAACCAGAGAGGTACGTGAAAAACTCCTACCCGAAGATACAAATGGATGTGAGATTCTGTCGTCGTGGAGAACTCAGAAGGTAGAAGATATATGTTTCTCGGGCTTTAACCCATATCATGCAACGAAGATGAACCATGTGACTTGCTTTTTCGGAACAGCCTGAGCTTGGAGGTGCTGCGTGAGTTCATGGGCTACGACGTTTTACAAACAAGTTCGAGGAATACCGAAGAGAGGGATCCAGTGGATGGAACAATTATGCATCTGGCACGTCTTGATGCCTGGATGGCGTCCGTTGTTCGCGCGACAGAGTCTGAACGAGGGAGAGGTGGTAAGAGACAAGTGTTGTTCTCCAACTTGTTCGGGAAATATCTACCACTGGCACTTGAGAGTATACTGAAGACCGTGAGGGTCCGCATGCAGCAGAGTTATCCAACAGAGTTCAGAAATGGCCCATCGAATGCTGAAGATGCGCGGCATGGAAATGATGACCGGGTGGGCACTGTGGTTTACTGGATTCCGTCGAAAAGGAAAATGTACCTTGCTGTCCGAGAAGATGTGTTTATGGGAGAGATCTCTGAGAAGCTCGGAGCTGTACTGGATTGCTATGTTGGATGCTGCAGTCGGGGAGACCGTATGTTCTACGACATAACTGCAGAGAGGGATATGAGGGAAAGGTCTGTGCAAGAAGGATTACATGAGGAGAATTGGATAGAACGTCACTAATGCATTATGGTTTACGTTACGAAAGTTTGGTGATTGGATGGTAGTGTACACGAGCTCGGGGATTGCGATAGAATCTGTTAATGTAGAATCGGTGGAACTTCCAGTGCAATGGAGGGAAAAAGGGCGTGCGGGATAGTTTTGTCGGAGGATGTGTACCGAGCCTTTGATCGAAGAGAATGGGACGAGACCGAACCATGGGGATACAGATGCAGTTGTTGACCGTTTTAGAGAATTGGAGGTTTGCAATGTGTGATCTTCCTCGTCATCCGTGGCCCAGCGGAGGGAAATGCAGTTCAAGGATTCGTCAATGTTATCCAACGGCTCCGTTACCTCGAAGAAGCGAACAAAGGCAAATTCAGAATCGGAATTGCTTTGGTTACATCTGCTAAAGCGAACCAGGGCAAGACTTTGCATACCCATGCGGTCGGGAAGTCACAACCGGGAGGAGGAGTTCCATTAACCAGGACGGTAGAGAATTTTGGGGACTTGGAAGGGCCGAAAGAAGTGGTTGCAAAATACGTTCACACAAAGAGACCTCCGGCTTTCGCAGTCTAATGCATTGAAAGTGACGATCGTAGTCATCCAGCGAGGGGCAGAATCCAGAAACAATGTAAGCGGAGTTAACGACGGTGATTTTGATGTCATGGGGGTTGTCCAACGGTTGAAGAGTTTCTAAGCTTAGGGTACGGAAGGAAGAGAGGGCGTCGCGAGAGATTTGGTTGATGAACTGCAATGTAGTTTTGGGAGAACAAATCTGTGAGAGCAGATGACGGGACGTTTGGATGGGACCGTAGATACTTGTCGGCCGTGATGATGTCGAAGAGGGAGAATGAACTACCATCACGAACCATGGAGGGACACCGTTGCGACAAACGACTGGCCGAGTTGGTAGACATGGAGAAGTGTTTCCTTACCGAGATGGAGTGTAAGAATCTTGCGACTCTTGGATTGAGTCTACTGTTTCCTTATGCGCAGTTGATCTTCTGCGAGAGGTACGGCGGTAGTGGTTCTTGAAAGGAGATGCGCGTGCTCGTACACACCTGCATCACCGAAATGGAGGCCTCCGTATCGACGGATGTCTGGAATGATGTGATCCAGGAGATGGAATTTGAGAGTACGAAAGTTGGAGGCCTGGTATGGACCCAAAACTGAGACAGTTTGAGTCTTGAAGTTCTTGATGAGAGTCTCCAAAGAGCGTAAGCGATCATCAGTCCATTCTGGGGCAGTGTGGTAGTGAAGAACGTTATTGACGAGATCGACGTAAGAGGTGAAAATGGTGTTATTGGGGCGGGAGATACTTCACCGCAGCAACGGTCGAAGAATGCACCGATGAAGGGGAAGACCATGTCCAGGGCGCGATAGTCCTTTGCTTCTAGCATGCCTCTGATTCCGTCAGTGGTGAAGAAGCCGTTGAGAGACTTACCCTTTTCAGATGTCGAGAAATCAATATGAAGCCCTGGAGCCGGAAACGAGCGTTCGATGTCAGCTAGGATGGAGTTGGCGTGAGTAAGAATAGATGTTCTGATGGACCGAAACGACCTGGAGGATCCATTGAAGCCCACGGAAGTGTGAAGAGAATCGGACTTCAGGCGTTCGATTGTGGCGAGTTTGATGAGTTTAGAGATGCCAAGGTGAAAGTTGTGAAGGGGCTCGAAGGAGAAGATTGAATAAGGAGTGAGCAGTGAAGAGATGTTGAGAAGAGGGTAAGATTCCAGAAAGGACTTGTATGGAGAGAGAGAGGTGGAGTGGAGAAGTTCTGCAGCTTCTTCTTTGAGGTTCCTTGCAACCCGTGGTCTATGGGAGAGGAGAGCAGAATCTGCCTCGAGAAGTAGGTCATCATGTCTTTTTCTGGTTTGCAAAGTGTGTGAGAGGGTTCGCTCTGTGAGAGTAGGTTGGTAGAGGTTGAGTTTTGAACGAGGGAGGAGACACCGGTGGCAGGGTTGCTTGGCTTTGTGCCATGAAGTACTGCGAGAATGTCCTTGGCTTCGGGGATGTCAGCGCTGTAGTTGGAGATGACTGGATGGCATTGACGAAGGACTCCTTTGGCGTCGCGGAAGGGAAAACCCTTCATACCGATATGATACAGAGGTTTGAGGATGGTTTCTAGGGACTCCTGGACGAGCTGCATGCGCACAATGCGGGTCACGCTGGGGGTTGAGGGAGCGACTTCCAAGGAATCTGTGTCAGTGGAGGACGAGTCGGAGGTGAAGGATGTGGGTATGTATCCGACGAGTGTGTAGTTCTGCGTGATGCACTTTCTGCGGAAGGGTCATTGAAATTGAGGAGGGTGATGTGAAGAGGATACGACGTAACAGAAGAACTTTTCAAAGAGGTGGAAGACTTGTCTGAATATAGTTGAACGAGGCCGACGAACGAGTCTGTGCCGGTGATACTGGGATCGTGCCAGATGACGTCGGGGTCCGGAGAATGCATGATATGCCTCTTGATAGTCGGGACGACATGGCGGCCGAGTTCCGAAGCCATAGGGTGTGCGATTGCGGTAGTTCCTGTTCTTGAAGCTTGTTTGACTGGATGAAAGAAGGAGTTGCTGTGGGATGCGAGACGAAGTTGTTGTAGGAGAACCTGAACGGGGTCCCTGAGGTAGAGGGTGGCGGAGAAGTTATGGTTTTTGTCATGGATGATGGTTGAGGTGAACCCAATGGAGCTGACTGTTTTCTTCGAAGATTTTGGAGTGCAGTTTCAGACATTCGGCAGCGGAAGTGATGGAGGTCTGGAAGAGGGAAGAGGGAAGGTGGATTGCCTGAGAATGTTGATGAGCTCGTCAGCAGAACGCTTTCCGAGTTTTGTGGCGATGGAGGATATGTAGGTGACGAGGTTATGGATGTGGTCTTTCTGTGAGGGTGGAGAGGGGGAGAAGGCGTTACCTGAGCCTGTGGAAGGGGACTGGGAGGCGAGTTGGTGATGCGGGCTGAGTATCTGTGCTGCGTCGGATGAGCGTAGGGAGAGAGCAAGCTGTTCCTGGAGATAAGGGTCGTCGTCTGCGAGTGCTACGTTATCGGACGGGCGGTTAGAGGGGGGGAAGGAAGGGGGTTCGGTGTTGTTGAGTCTGCGGCGCTTGGTTCGGGGAGGGAAGTGGGATCTCGATGAGGTGTTGGGGTGAGAAACGGGTTTGGGTCAGTCCTGTGTCTGCATCGCTTCTGATGCTGGGCGAGAGAGGCGAGGGACTGTGTATGGAATGAGCAGCGGGGGAAACAACAGTTGTGCATCGCTGGGTGAGAGGGTATGAAAGTAGTGAGGGAAGTTGCTTGCAGAGGGAGGTCGGTGGTGATGGTGCGGCGCAGAATCTTGGAGCACCCTGCAGGGAGAGTATAAAGTGTGTTTATACGCCACCAACTCCACCGTGCACGTGATCGTTTACGTACCTTTCCTGCATGTTTCAGTGTGGGGAGGATTTCGAACTTTTCTGAACACAACTTTCAAAAATTTTCGCGGACGGCGCATTACGCGGCCGGCGATGATTGACGTACAGTGTGGCTGCGATTGAAGTTCTTCTTCTGTGAGCTTCAGTGGCGTTGCCTCTGAGTCCTGTCCTGGGATGTGAAACGTGCGAAACAGGTAAGTCGAGGCGTAAATGTTTGATATGGCGAATATGCGCGACTCTGACCAGTGTTTTTGCGCGGCGGCGGCTGTGTGCGAGAATGAGCGCGACAGGTTCATGAAGCTGCAGCGTGCGGAATCTTTGGATTGGAACCGGAGTAGTTCAGGTTTTTTATGTTTGGGATGCGTACTGAATGGGTTCAATGTAAGTGAGACCTTTTGATGCTGATGGTGTTTGCGAAGTCTAACTGCGGAACGTTACGTGATTTTGCGAGACGCACGGAGAGGATTTGGAAGCAGGTTAGCGTGAATGTCTTGGGCGGGGGCCTATGGGTAAGTTTGAGGAGCTTTTTGTTCGACTTTTGATGTGAATGCTAACTGGATAATGGTGTATGCGTATGCGTAGGGCTTTTGGGACAGTTTGATGCGTGTTATCGAGGGTATTGGTGAGGTAGGGGACACATGGTAAGTAGATGAGTGTTCATTTGAGAATGTTTCGAAGAGCGAAGAGTTAGCTAACGGGATATGTGACTGCGCGGCGGGGGCTGTTTGCGAGAATGAGCGCGATAGGTTCATGGAGTTATAGCGTGCGGGATCGTTGGATTGGAATGGAATGGGGATGGGGCGGTAAGGCGGGTGGTTTACTTACTTCAAGCACTGTCGACATCAAGAAACCGTTTACACATAGGAACGAAGGTTCGTTTCCCTATGGTGTAACGTGTTTTTTTGAGGTGATGGATTAAGGAGAGATGGTTACCGATGTGCTGGGGTGTGTTGGGTTTTCTAGAAGGAATTCATGCTAATTTGACCTGAACTCTGACGAACAAGATGTTTGGGGGTCATGGAAAGAATGATTACCTGTCCCAATCCGGAAAAAAAAGGGCCCTCCAAAGGTTTAATTTCAATCTTTGCGCATTAAATTGGCCTCCATGATTTCTTGGTTCGTCCAGAGTTCGTGTGTGGATGGCAAGGTACGCGTCGGTAACGTACGAGATGTTTGGTCTGAGTTCTGATAATGAATGCTAATTGGGTTACTTGGTTTTGAGATGTGTATTGTGCAGGAATTTCGGACAGTTTGCAATTCGGTGTTTTCGAGGCGTATTGGTGAGGTGTGACACCATGGTTAAGTAGATTATGTCCGCTGTTGGGAAAGTTTCGAAGATGGTAAAAGTTCGTAACGGAGTATTTGACTAGCTTGTGGTTTGTGCTTTGTCAGTCGGTGCGTTTGGATGGCGATGATCGGTGTGCTGGTGTGGAAATTGTGCATGTTTGAGATGTGTTTCGAGGGAGTTTGGGAGACTGAAAGGATCGGCGGAAGAATGGTTGAGTAAAGTGTCGTTTTGTACTCCATATGGGGTATTGGACGAAGAGAGACTAGCAACAGATAAAACGTACCAAGGGGAAAAGTGTCTCATTTGAGGGCAACCGAGAGAGCATTTTAGGGTATCTGAGTTCGGTGAGGTCTTGACTGCGTATTGTCTTCCCAATGATACAACTGTCTTTTTGGTTGATGTTCAGAATGATTTTCGGTGTGGGGGTGGAGAGAAGGTAGGGGTGGATGGATCGTGTACGATGACCGGGTTTGGCCTGCCTGTTTTCATTGTGGTTGGCTATACATGACTTGCATGAACCCTGCACATACTGCATTCAATAAATTGCATTTTTCTGCTAGATGGGAACTTTCCACTGCTTTCGGAGCCGTGGCGTTCTTTGGACAACCGGATGGACCGTGGTAGTACAGTGACTGTAGCAGAAATGGAAGTTAGTTTCTAAGATTCTAGCAACTTCATATTTCTTGAATGAAATATCCGTCGTAGTTTGAAACGGTCAGCCTAGTATTTACCATGTTCAAACCATACCTGTATTGATCTGGAGTTTACTCTAGTTTTTCTTTGCCACTTCAAAACTTTTCCTGATCGCAATTTACATATAAAATTAGATTTTTCTGATCGATTTTTGGACTGGTAGAACTAGGTATCGCCGGAAACACGACGTACCCAGTCATGGTCCCTTGCGAGATCTAATCCAGAAGGGGTGCCTCGTCGGAAAGTTACCCGACTACTATCGTCAGAGGGAGAGTTTTGTGGTGCGGTCATCGTTCTAAGGCTGGTCCGACAACGTGGAGTGTGGATGCTACCGCGCCATCCTGCAGTGCGGAAGATTGTTTATGGCCCTATGATGGTCTAACATGCACGGATCACCTAGTATGGTTCCCGCGGAGGGTCGTGGAATCCCGTTTGCATGGGCCGCTTCCCACTCACTGACGCTGAGTACTGTGCACCTAGAGCCACTCAGCGCCACTCTCCGTCCATGGGGCTGCTTCGGGACTGTAGGCACTATGCGGTTTAAAACCAGCGAAAGCTGTACATATATAGACGGCGCGCAGTACATTCAGTTTCCGATAGAACGTCTATTCGGTTATCAGTAACGGACCTGTCTAGTTCCCGAGGTGCTCGCGCATTCGAGAAACTGCCGCAGAGATAGTAGCTCAAGATACATAGGGCCACAGTGGAGGCTGAGATACATTGCGGGACAACGGCCGTCCTGCTTGCGTCGCTCGCCGAAGGGCACGAGTCCCTTGTTGGATCAGCGCGGTTGCAGAACTGCATCCAGGTCTGGAGTGAAAATCCTCAAGGAAAGACCCAAAACTCGAGAAGGATTGTCAGAGATACTGTATCGATTACTAGCAGCGACTACAGCATCTTGTGCGGTGTAGAAGCCTAAATCAGTCGCGGGCACGCCGACGTTTGCTGCTCTCTCGCAGGCCTTCGAGAGGCTCGAAGCTCCTGATCGTCTCGAACGGCTTCTAGGCCACCAAATTGGGAGGATCGCTTAGCGCCAGAAGGCGAAAATTATGGCGCTCAGTCACAGAGAGGTTGATAGCGCTCCGAGTTGAGGGGAGTTGCGATGCTTTCGCTTTCGCGCCCGCATCCGAGGTGATCCTTCCAAGCAACTCGTCAGGCTAAGCGCGATGTCTAGCAGTATATCGGGGTGAGAAGTGGTGGCATGTGCGGTCCTAAATGTGTGAAGTGTGGTTCAGCACGGGATGCTACTGTTGCCTTCCAGAGGTCGTTCCAGAAGAAAGTGTTCAGCTTGCTTCTTCCCGCTGTCAGCGGGAGCTCAGGCGTCACAGTCGCTGCAGTGTTCGTGAGCCAATTTGGGTAGCCGGTTGCCCGACTTGCAACAATTGTCACTGTCTCTGTCTAACTTGGGAGGCCCGTATTGTTGCGTCTCATCATTGGGTTACAGTAACTGACCGCACTGAGTGCGATTCAAGGTAGTGCCAAGTAGCGCCATCGGGTTGATCAATAAAGTATATTGGTTGATTTTTTGAACTCCAGTGCCAACGGATTCGCGGTGCTTTGCTATTGCGCCAGTTTTGGTGCGTGCAGATCCTCGGAATCGTTTAATTTGGCTGGAATCGCGTATTCTAGTGAGATTCCGAATCCGGTGGTCGTTCGTCTGTGCGTGGTCACAAGACGAGATCTATCACGGCCAGTCTTAGATCTTTTGGCCGAAAACCGTCCTGGGCAAGCTGTTTCATCAAAAAATTGTTGACACATTGGTAAGATTTTAATGGTCGCTTCGCGCGGCGTTGCA
>VCMS01000160.1:127549-143844 GCA_022539475.1 Gracilaria domingensis | reverse complement strand
TCCGAAAGGAGACTCCCTCGTTTAGTTTCCCTGGAGATTCCGCCTGCGGCCGGCCCTGCCCTCAGGTTCCTCTGGCAACGAGTGCATGGGCCCGTGGCCGCTGAGGTCCCGCATGAGCGGTGTTTTGATCGGCAACAACCTGTGGAGCAGGGCGTACCGGCTGTGCGGGGACATTCCGTTGTGGCGGAGCTGTCGTGACGGCATGTGAAAAGTCCGTCTTGGCACGCAGATACGACGTCATTGGGACGGATTGCTTCTCCTCAGGAGTGAGGGCCTCGTAGTTCACCGTAACTTTGGCCATATCTCTCATGGAGAGTAGACACTGGGGCGAGATGTGACCATGCGTGTAGCAGAGGTGACAGATTGCCAATCTACCACCCGTACGCGGGGCCGCATTCCGAGCATCGGTGAACCCTACCCGAGGTCGGGTGTCCTTCCATCCTGGCCGTTGAAAACGGGTTGCTCCGTTCGAGTACGGAATTCGAGGTCCGTGAACACGGTTGGCATCTGCGTAAAGCAGGGTGCCGTCTTGGGCCGTGTCGAAGGAAGCGTCCGTTATCGACGGTAGTTCGGTCGTTGGAATGGAACCCAACCCATCATGGGCAAGCTCTACGTTATCATACTCCCGTTGGGAGGCCTCATTCGCTATCAGCGACAAAGATGGGGATTTGTTCTCCATCATCAACGCCTTGGCGGACCTGATCCTAGTACTAGGGCCTCGTCCACGTAGTGCATCACCTTCCACTCGAGCGTATTGGACCAACTCGATGTAGGTAACCTTCCGCTTATCCTCGCGGAGCGGGCGACTAAGGTCTTGATAGCAGGATCCAGCCCATCCACGAACATCGTGCAGCGTTCCCCGACGGGGTAGACATTCCCACTGCGGTGGAAAGCCTTGTTCAGGCGTACCGAGCAATCGGTTTCGGTCTCTCCCTGACGCTGACGAGTGTCTCGCAAAGCGAGTATGGCATTCCCAATAGCATCATTGGTGGCGTATGACCTCAGCAGGTATTGAACTGCTTCGGGCCAGCAGGTAACTCCCTCCTCGGAGGCCCGTGAAGAGCTCCGCATGGAGTTGTACTGGTCCTCGGCCACATTACGTAAGAAATACGGTAACGCGATGTACGCTTGGCCTTCATTCATTCCGAGAATATCGGCTCCCGCTACGAAGCGGGCAAGAAAATCAAGCACCAACACTGGGTCTTCTCCAGAAAAGGTCTGGTTACGAAGAGAGAGTTGCATGCGCTTGATGCAATCCTTGACTCTTCCCGTTCCACGGGGTGTACGATCCAGTGAGGAATCTTCCAAACGGTAGTACCGGTAAGACAATAACTTCCGATACATCGGGTTTGTCGGCTTCAGCTCCTTAAGGCCGGAGTGTTTCCGTCCTTTCGAACGAGCTCGAACGGCACCATGGGAGGCCGACGACCGCTTTGAGCGTAAATAGCGCCCAGCGCGGCGATCGTCCTCGGACGAGTCCGACGAGTCGGAACCTTCCGGGCCATTCGGATTGTCAGTCGACGTACTCGACGAGTCCGAGTCCTGGTCTTCTTCCTTGAACTTCCGCCTGCGGCGAGACCTATCCCGACCAGTGTGCTTGTCGCGGTGCGACACGGCAACCGGCTCCGCCGGAGTGTTGAATCCTGCCATAGCGGCTTTTTCCAACGTCTCGAGACGCTCTCGAATCCGATCGAATCGGGTCTCAACTCCTTTCACGAAGGCGGCGGGTCCTCTAAGACATTCCAACACAGTGTTGACGTCAGACCGGAGGATACGGGGATCCTCTGCGACATCCTTCACAGGAGCAGCCCTCACTTCATCGCGAAGGGACCTAAACTCTCCCATGAGGGAATCATGAGCTCCCAAAAGGGAATTGTGAGCAGCCCGCAAGATGCGAACCTGCTCTTCCAGGGTTATTCCCTGGGTGTTCTTGACCTTCTCCCGACGGGGTTGTTGCACCGCGGCAGCGGACGTAGCCTGAACAGCAGGAGCTGTGCCAGAAACGACCGGAGCTTCCGGAGTAGCACCATCCGTAGGAGGAATCAACGGGGAAAACGGAAGTGTCCGGCATGCTGGCTGGGTGGACAGCCTCGAGGACGGCCTGACGCCAAGGGTCGATCCAGGGCGCACCGGGATCCTCGAAGGAGGTCGACTATCGGCGGGAGCACCACCGTTGTGGGAACGACTGCGAGTGATCGCAGGCTCCGCATCCGAGGGCTTCCGAGACATCGGTATCCAGCGAACCGTTACACGGGAACTTCCAAGGGGAAACGAACCTCAAAGAGGGAATACACACGAGTGTCAAACCCTTCAATCTCCTAATCTTTCTAGGTCGGGGGACCACTTTGTAGTGCAACCCGTGAGCGGGAAAAGACACCACGAAGACGTTCGGGATCTTCCTCTACGGAGGGTAGCGAAGCGAACAGAGCCTCTCTGGAATGGCACAACGAGCCGGGTGTAAGACCGGGGCCAAACCGTCACGACGGGGCGATGAGAGTTGAAATAGAAAGGTAGAGCGGAGAAGGGAGTACCACGACACGTGGGTGTGCAATACCTCGGAAGAGGGTTGGAGGAAAGAAAGGGAAAAGGAAAAGGAGAGCGAGAGCGCCACGGGGTGGGGCCTCGCGACAAGGTGACGAAGGATAACGGCGTACTGCCGGGGCTTTCCCTATACAGGAGCGAACGCGACAAACAGCGGTAAAACACTCCCACAGTTGGGTTCCTTTGGAGGACGCAGGGTAGATAAACGAACCGTGTCAACGGGGAGTCTCTCCGATTAGGAGTCGAGCACCGCCGAAGGCGTGAACGATTAGAGCCAAGACCCGTCAGTAGGGTCACCCTGGTTGGGGCACTTTACTGGTGCGACGGCGGCGACGCAGTCGCACTAAGTAGTGTCCTAACTAAAGTTAATAAATAATATTAACTAAACTTCCCACTAATTGTGGCAACCGCCCACGTGTAGTGGCCAACCTCCGATCAGCTCCACCGTGTCCCACGTGTCCGAACCATCTCAATGGCAACCACTAGTAACTACTAGTCATATACTGGTGTGCACCAGACAAACCCGTAAACGGGAAATATGACTAAGTCCTGTCAGAATACTCATAGATGAGCGTTGCACTACACAAGGAGGGGGAGGGAGATCGTGGAACCACATTGGTCTGTTCGGCGTCGCCCTGTACTCTATTCTGAAGACGCTCTCTTGTTCAAGAGTTGGTATTTTAATGACCGCATTCGGTGCTCTGGACTTGCTGAATATCCATTATGGATACGCTGTGCACATCGCGTGCGTTGGTTCTACTCTTGTCACTGAGTTTCTAACCCTCGATAGGGACGGTATGGTTGAGTTTCATACTCTCCCAACTGGGATTTTGATGCTTTACCGCGGATGGTGACGCCTACGGATCGCGTTAAATTGCCACAGTGAGAGTGGCCTGGCACCCGTTGGATGGGTATCTTTGTCGCTCATCAGTCTTCCCACACGCTGCTGGTTTATTTCAATGCAGACCATGGTAGGGTGATGCAGAACGATGGTGTAGAACCCTCTCTGGGTGATGACCAATTGGCTCCGCTTTGCTCAGAATATATGGCGCTGATACCCTACACTCGGTGGTTTTGACGTCACATGCGTCGCGCAAGCATCCGCAGTTCGCGGCTGTCGTCACGGCGGTGTACACCCCAATGGGTTAGTCGAAACGCACTCCGTCTCTCCGGACAACGTGAAATGGGCTGCGCCAAACATCGTTCGTCAGTAAGAAACACCTTTCAAAGGTAAGAGTTATGAAGAACCGTTATCGGTGCGCTTTAGGACGCTGGAAAGTTTAAACCCACTTGCTGGTGACGGGCAGTGCGCTGCACCTGAAGAGGTGAGAAGAGATATCACCCTGTGCTTGGGTTAAGTACACCGCGATGCGTTCATTTTGAAGTGCCGCAGAGCAGCGCGCGCGAGCGCGTGCACGGGCGGTCGCTCAAAAATTTAATTTTTTGGAGTGCAAACCCTCCTTGGTGCATGCTGTGTGCTGTGCACCATCTTGGTTCCAGCCCTGGTGGGCGCGCCAAATTAATTTACTTGATTTTTTGGCTTGCCACGGCGCGTGGGCACTCCGGGAACGGACGTTAGTGCACATGGCCACTTGGCACTGTACTCAGACAATCGGGTTGTGTTGCACTTCTCCACGTGGCAGAGTGCCAAGCCAATCAGGTGGCATTGCTTTGCTGTGGCTCTTAACCGCTCTGGTGGACTCCTGAAGGGACATTTTGAGAATTGTGGCACCCAGCGCGGGTTTTCTTAGGCAATTTGGTTAAGCGCAAACCGTTGCAACGGTGTTCAATGTGCACAGTTTGCAACGTGACCGACAATTCAGGACTGCTGGACATTACTGCGCAGGGTTTGAACCTAAAGAGGTACTGCGTGTGTGTTTGTTGCTCAGCAACTATGAGCAGCAATCATGAGACTCCCGAAGGGATTGCGCACCAGACGAAAGGACTCAGTTCGAGTGTTGATATATTTGGCCACATGTTAGGCGTTTTCAACTGGAGTGCGTGACAATTGTCGGTCTCCGAGCATCGGATGCTTGAGTGTACGAGTATCCGTCTATGGATTATATGTGGAGGACACCGCTCAACGGTTACGACAACAGCTGAGGCGACCGGGTGGGTGTGCACTGACTATGTTGTACGACACAGCAGAGCGAGGTCGGAGTTTAACCCAACTGAGTGTGATGGTGCGGACCAGTACCTGGTGAAGAAGAAGTACCTTTGAAAGGTGAAGCAGTAGAGAATGGAAGACGCCCTGATGGGAAAGCATCCATTTATGTAGGGCCTATAAGAACTCTCACGAGTGAATTTCAAGCAGTTCAGCAACCGATGAAACGGTTTTTGGAGACCCGTCTCAGGGTAGGGAAGTCCTGAAACATCAATGCCATACCCGTTAATCAGGGTTGCACAGTCTCATCTGGAGGTACACCTGGAAAGGCTGTGGTTCTATAGAACGTCAGGAAACCCAAAGTTGGTATAGGAAATTAAGGTTTCACGCGCCGCAAGCGTTGATAACCAGACTTCTGGTGGTTGATACCCAGTCGGTATGTAACACTACCCCTCTTTAGGGAATGGGGACCCGTTTCGGAGCAACCGTCAACCGGTGTCAGCCATGGAAAAGCACCAAGTATGGTGTGCGGCGCTCGACCGTACTGGTCCGTTGTGGAAAAAAAATATCGGTGCAACAGAGCCATCACAATTTGGTCCCGTCGGTTGCTACTCAGCCTGAAAAGGTGCGTAGTGAGGGAGATAAACCATTGCAGGTTGGTGATCCCAGAATGGTGTGATGGGTATCCTTTGTCAGGAAATCGGAATCGTAGCTGGTGTACCACCTTGCAGGTGTAATGGCAATCCCATGTGGGAGTATTTGTTGCATTGCGCACATGCACTGACGGACGAACAGGTGTAGTGCAACCCGTGAGCGGGGAAAAGACACCACGAAGACGTTCGGGATCTTCCTCTACTGAGGGCAACCCAGAGAACAGAGCCTCTCTGGAATGGCGCAACTAGCCGGGTGTAAGACCGGGGCCAAACCGTCACGACGGGGCGTTGAGAGTTGAGCAGAGAAGGGTGACTCGCACGCGAGTGTAGTAGCCTCGAAGAGGGGCGAAACCACGGAGTGGGGAAAGGGAAAGATAGGAGGGAGAGAGGGAAAAAGAGAGGTACGGCGTATCGCCGGGGTATTCCCTATACAGGGTCGAACACGACAACAGATGCTTATAACACTCTCAAAGTTGGGTTCTGTGGAGACGCAGGGTGGATAGCCGCACCGTTACAACGGGGAGTCCCTCCGATAAGGAGTTGTGCACCGCCGAAGGCGAGAGTGGCTAGAGCCAAGATCCTTGAGGTAGGATCACCCTGATTGGGGCACTTTACTGGTGCGACGGCGGCGATGCCGTCGCACTAAGTAGCGTCCTCACTAAAATTAATAAATAATATCAACTAAACTTCCCACTAATTGTGGCAACCGCCCACGTGTAGTGGCCAACCTCCGATCAGCTCCACCGTGTCCCACGTGTCCGAACCATCCCAATGGCAACCACTAGTAACTACTAGTCATATACTGGTGTGTACCAGGCAAACCCGTAAACGGGAAATATGACTAAGTCCTGTCAGAATACTCATAGATGAGCGTTGCACTACATATCCCCCTCCTTAGGCGGTAATACAACCTCGACGAGGTCAGGATGGCGCCGAGCCAAGAAGATATAAGTGCAGCGCTCCCCGGTCCTCCGGTATGTTCTTCTCCTTCTCCCGTCAACGACGTGCTTCCTGCTCTTGCAGTAGTAGCACCTCCTCAGAGTACCGAACTCTCTCTCGCTCCTGCGATCAACTTTCCTCCGACACCGGAACTAGACCTCACTATGAGTGGTGTTCCACCGAACCAGCCTCCGAACCAACCACCGTTCCCCCAAGGGGGCCTCACCGGATTCCGCTCCGTTCCGCTCCCTCAACAGGGCTCCAACCCGCCCGCGGGGCAATCGAACACTGTCGCAGGATCCTCCGCGCAGCATGCCGCTCTCGCGGGCCCCGTCCTCGGGTTCCATCCAGGTGTGGTCTGGCCGTCTTTCAACTCCCTTGTAGGGCTCAACCCGGCGAACCGGCGACATGCGAGGCGCCTCCGGCTCGCTCCGTGGTTCCACCCAACTGCGGTGTTCAATGAAAGCCTCATCACTGAGTATGCCGACGGACGTAACACCCTTCCGGGGGACCTCCCGGCAATGGTGACCACTTCGTGGGATTGGCGCACGCGCATCGCGATTCCTGTCCATCAGGTAGCGCGGGAAAATCGGCAATCCCGGGAAGAAGCCCATGCCAACTTTGTCATGGTGGCTTACAAACGGCAAGGCCGGGCGCCGTTCGAGTTTCCTATCCCGCCAGGGATGGACTTCGATGTGGCGTATTACCGCACCCGCGGAGAAATCAGTTACTGCGACCGCCTAGCGGCGTTGGAAACCTTTGCCTGGCGGGGAATGCCCGTTGCACGGCAGGGAGCCATATGCTGGACAAGACCGATTCTTCGGGCTGAGTTTCGATATCTCCCCCGCCGCTCGCGGTCTAACTTCCTTCAGAACTTCATCCGCCATGAGAGGCGGTCTCGATCCCAATTTGGGTACTTCGCCCCATATCAGAACGTGGAGATCCGCCATATCGCGGCTGCGCACCGACACGGTCGGTATGTACCTCTGCCAGAGTGGTGGAGTTACCTCGAGGCATGCCGGGGGTGCTACATCGAGTTACCCCCGGTGTTCACCTACTTAGGGTCATACCTACTCACAGATCCCAGGACTGGGTTTTGGTCGGTTGTCGTCACCGAGTGGGCTGTCCGCACCGCGGCGTTTGTCCTCGCTGAGGCATATGACCAGTATCGACTGTGGCTCATCCCTCCCCGCGTGCGGGCGGCCATCCGAAGTTTGGACTTGGAAGTCCCCCTCGGGGGTCGTGCAAACAACGACGAGGTGTTGAGCCTTCTCGATTATATCGATAGTATCGACTCGACCGAAGTGCTTCTTTCTCAGAGTAGTCGCGGTGATTCCCCGAACACGGGTGGATACGGCCCAGGTCTGGGAAGAAATACCGCTCTTGCGGGCGATTATGTCTTCTTCGACCCGTGGGATGATCGGGAGATTACCGCTGAGGAAGCGGGTGAGCTCCGTTCTGCTCCCCGGCGCGTGCCGGCCGATCACCCAACTGGGTTTGTGAACTCGGATGAGTATTACCGAGAGTACCTCGGGGGAGATCCAATGGTGGATATTCAGCCCGAGAACGCGGGAGGCGAGGATATCGAGATGATCGAAGAGATCGACGCAACCCCTGCGGGGGAGGGCGCCGGCTCTGCTCCGGTTGTCGGCTCCGCCTCGGCGGCTGACTTCATCGCTCCCACTCCGGTTCCCATTCCGGTACCCATTCCGGCTCAGCCGACTCTTCCCGCTGTTGCGGCTGCTGCAGCTCATCCCCCGCCGGCGGGTGTGAACGAAGGTGCGATTATCGCTCGCTTCCTCCGCGGCGCGGGTTTAAGTGCTAGTGCGGCCTCTGGCGACGTCACCGCTATGGCGGATGCCTTGGCTCAACGCCTTGGCGGTATGCCTCCTCAGAATGAGGGCGATGGCGACGGCCAGTAAACGGGAGCCGAGCTTCCCCATGCGTGGGTAATTACCTGTTCACAGTAGTATAGCCTTGAGATAAAAAGATTCTTTGCTTCATTCACGTCTTCGACGGTGTATCCCTTCCTCACCGGCATAGCCGGCTAATGCAATGCGATGCGATGCGCTACGAAAAACGCACCCTTCCGAGGGGAAAAACCATGCTCATGGTGTGGCAGCGAGGCCATTACCAGCGAGCTGGATGAAAAACCCTCAGGAGTGAGCCTTCTTTCCGAAAATCGGTGTTCGAGCGGCGCGAGCCGGTCAAACCGTCCATACGGCGAGCATTCCCACCTAGGTGGTATGGACTCAATCCCGTCGCATGACGTGTGTGTGCCAACGATCTGACTTCCTCCGTTTCCACGGCAACCTTATCCCACTTGGGCATCGTCCAGCGTCGCTGGTGTGGCTGTCCCCGCGGAGCGGTGGTACTGTACGACCTTCGAGCGTGGTAGGTGCTCGATAGGTTCGTAGGTATCCCACTCTGGGTCGTAGCCGTACCAACGGACGCGGTATAACAAGATGCCTTCCTGGTCCCAGGTATGCCCGACAATTCGGTCGACAATGTACTCCTGAATGTACACCTGCCCGCCTTGCCGTGTTATTGTTACTTCATCGGTCGACAACCCTTGCGGGGGAACGTGACGGAGGTAACAGCGCGCGCCTGGCTTTGCGTCGCCAGTTCCCTCCGAGGGGAGGTGCTTTCGATGTCGCTGCGTACCGCCATTCGGCGTGGTTCCTTCCGCTTCGGCGGCGTCGGCGTAGCTGTGTGCTCGCCTTGTCCGTTTGCGTCGGAGAGTCCCACCTCGGGTGGCTTCACAACCGTGCGTGCACGTGACTGTAGCGACGGTTGGCTGTCAAGCTCCCTCGGGAGAACCGCCTCCCTGTTACAGGTGTCCTCCAACGGCTGCGCCGTTGGCCCTTTTCTTTCTTTGCTCAAGTTCCCGTTCTGAACGGTTACTTCCGGGTTACCGGGGTTATCGACACCGCCGGCGGCTTGCGATCTCGTGATCTCCGCGCCTGCCTGCGCTTGCGCCGATATTTTACGCCCAATATTTGGTGCCGTACCGTCCATGACGTGAACTCTTCCCGGAGTGTCCGGCATTCCCACGGCTGTACCGCCGGGTTCTACCGAGTTGCTCGAGACTTCTTTTTCCTCAGCTCGTGCCTGCTCCGCAGGATTTTCCAGGATTCCTGGTCGTTCTGCGTCGCGTCGCGCGGCGGGCCGCGATGTCGCTGCGCTTTCCCTAGTGGGGCTTCGTTCCGACGGCGTCGGCGTGATGCCGGTGACATCTTTCGACTTCGTTCGACCCAGCGCGGCTGGTTGGCCACGAGATTCTGTTGACTTAACCGAGTCCGCTTCTGCGTGAGTGTCCTTACCCGGCGACGGTGTAGACTTCCCGGCAACGGGGCTGTGTGTGCGGCGTGCGAGCGTACGTTGCGGACACGATGCCCGCGCACTGGCCGGAACATCCGGAGAGCTCCGTATGGTCCGTGCTTCACGGTTGTCGTCACAACGCGTCGTCGGCTTATGACTCTCAGCAGAGCTGATAACCTCCTCCCCCTCCTTAGACGGAGCGGCGTGGGGAGTAACAGAATGTCCCGCATCGCGGGTAGGTGAACCCAGCGATGGGACGGAAACGGGGGTGCCCTGGTGGCGATCATTGTCCGACACAGTCGGCGGCACCGACTCTATCGGGAGGTCTGTAAGGCCTCGGTGGGGGTGGGGCAGGACGGAGGGTCTTGTCACCACATTTGTTTCCGGTGGTACCGGTGTTGTTGACTCCGTAGACACGGGCTCTGAATCAGACGGGGTAACCTCAGACGAGGGTGGAGGGGCCATTACCACGCGGTCGCGGGAGATCCGCTCATGCGCGTCAACGATCTCGATTACAACAGTGTCCGGTGCAACCGAGATTACCTTGTACGGTCCATCCGCCACAGGCGAGAGCTTATGACGTTTGCCCTTTTCAGGGTTGTAGTGTTCCTTCCGTACGAAGACATTGTTTCTCACCGTAAGGGGTTCAGGGGTCCTTCCTCGCAAGCGAGCATCAAAATCACGCTCGTAAGCGGCTTGGGCTTTCGCCATTGACTTCCGGGCAGCCGGTACTAACTTCGTTAGCGAGGCTTTCCATTGTTGGCGATAATCACCCACAGATGGGAAACTGCCCAAGGTAGCTTGTGATTCTAACGCCAATGGCGGGGGTGTCCTTGACAAAACCAGTTCGAATGGGGAAACACCAGTAGTCCTGTGTACCTGCGTGTTATACGCAAAGGTTAACGCGTCGGTGTATAAGTCCCATGTTTTTGGGTGGTCAGCAACGTAGGAACGGAGAGATGCCAACATCGTACGGTTATACCGTTCAACTTGCCCATTACATTGGGGATGGTAAGTGGTCGTGAAGAGATTCTTCACGTCCATGATGCGGCAGACATCCTGGAAGAACCGGGATGCGAATTGCTTTCCGTTATCGGATAACAACTGCACAGGAGGACCGTACACGAAGATGCAGTGCGTGGCGAATGCCTGCGCGACCGTGAACGCGGTGATCCTTTTAAGAAGTACTGTCCGAACCAGTTTTGAGAACCGATCGGTGATAACGAGAAGAAATTTGTTACCTCTCCGAGTGGTAAGCAATGGTCCGAGAATATCGATTGCCACAAATTCAAGCGGCACCCTGGCAGGGAATAGTTTCACTTTCTTGGAATTCTTTCGCAGCTTCACGCGGTTTTTCGCGCAATCGGCGCAGAAGCGTACCGTAGCGTAACAATCCACCGCCATGGCGGGCCAGTAGAAATCTCTCCTCAAAGTGAGGTACAATTTCCGTCCACCTGCGTGGCCACCTAACTTTGCGTAATGCGAAAGGTGTAGGATCCTCGTCTGTAGCGAGTGTGGTACCACGACTTGTGGGTGTGACTCGACTGTCCTTATGAGATAGCCGATGTCATTAACCTCGAATGGGAGGGTGTCGCCTCCGTTTAGTCGGGCACGGACTTTGATACAGAACGGGTCTCCATGCTGTTCTCGAATCATTTCTTCCCGTGATACCGGGACAAAATTCCCCGGTAGGGGCTTTATAGCCTCGGTTTTGCCTGCAACAAGCAGTTCGTCGAAGTCAGCGTCCATATCGTCCCAGTGATCTGGCCAGTCGTCTAGCTGCCACTCCGGGAGTTCCGGCTCATCATCGCCAACGACGAAGCAAGGAATATCATCGTCCTCGACGGCCAGAGTTTCCCCATTTGTGGGTAAGCGCGACAACGCGTCCGCCTGGGTGTTCAGGGTCCCCTTTTTGTACACGACGTCGAAGTCGAATTCCGCTAGGCGGAGCCTCCACCGCATAAGGCGGCCTGATGGATCAGAGATATTCATCAACCACCTCAACGAGGAATGATCCGTGTACACGGTAAAGTGCACACCTAGCAGGTAGGGACGGAGGGTGGATAATGCCCATACGACTGCAAGGCACTCCTTCTCCGAAACGGAGTAGTTCCGTTAATGAACGTTGAGCGAACATGACCAGTACCCTATGGGTTTTCGTTCTCCTTCGGGAGTGGTTTGGAACAGCGCGCAGCCTACTTGGTAGTCGCTCGAGTCCGTGTCCACGGAGAACGGCAATCCCGGTTTGGGTAACGATAGTATCGGTGCTGACGTAACAGCCTCCTTTAAGGAGTTGAACGCTTCCGCTTGTGCGGGCGTGAAGGGGTCCAGTTTTGGTGGCTGGCCCTTCCGCAAGAGATCGTTAAGGGGAGCCGCTATGTCCGAAAAGTTCGGCACGAACCGTCTGTAGACGTTGACCAGCCCTAAGAAGGAGCGTAATTCCGTTTGAGTCCGCGGTTCTTTCGCCTTAGCGAGTGACGTGACGCGAGCTTTCTCGATGGTCAGCCGTCCTGGACGGATTATGTGCCCAAGATACTTGACGGTGTCGGTGAAGAATTTACACTTCCTCAACTTGAGGGTGATTCCTGCATCACGCAGAGTGGTCATCACGTCCCTGACATGGGTGAGATGATCGTCCAGATTACTGGAAAACACGATGATATCGTCAAGGTAGACGAAACAGGTCCGCCACTTGAAGCGGCTTAGCAGAATGTCGATGGCACGCTGGAACGTAGCGGGCGCGTTGGTTAAGCCGAAAGGCATCCGCTTGAAGCGGTAGGAGCCCGAGTGGCACACGAACGCAGTCTTATCGCGGTCTTCCTCCCTGACGGGGACTTGCCAATATCCCCAATTGGCATCCAATGCCGTGAACACGGTAGCGTCACCGAGCGAATCGATGCACTCGTCCATACGAGGGATTGGGTAAGCGTCTCTTACCGTCACGGCGTTAAGTCGGCGATAGTCGACACAGAACCTCCAGGTTCCGTCGGCTTTTGAGAGCCAGTACCACTGGGGATGCCCACGGCGATGGCGCGTGCTCGATGACACCTGCGCGGAGCATCTTGTCCACTTGAAACTGTTCTTCCTCCCGAGCTTTCGGTCTTGCCCTGTAAGGGGTTGTGAAACCGGACGCGTGTTCGGTAACACATCGATACGGTGTTCCGTTGCATTGATCTCTCCAAGAGAGCCATCCCACATTGTGGTAAACTCCCGTAACATGTCTCTTAGACGTTCACGGTGCGACTCCGGTATATGACCGAGGTCAAGTTCCTCGAGCGCCTTCAAGGGGTCAACCTTGTCGTAGCTCGTAGGCTTACGCTCTTCTGTCCCTGACACAGGGTTTGGTTCCGAGTCAGTCGGTTGCTTCTCCGTTGCGACGGTAGTGGTACTCGTGGAAGCGGCAGGAATTGCGACTCCCTCCCCCTCCTTAGATGAGGCGACGTCCTTTTCGGAGGTAACTAATCCGAGAACATCCGCAGCCGTCATCTTCGTTGGAAGCATCGCGAGTGGGTGTGGTGTCACAGACCCAATGACTTGGTTCTTCACCAGATACTGGGGGGTGCTGCCAAGGTTGGCAACGAGTATCCGGAACGGAGTATCCGGTGTGACTTGCACAACGCCATTCGCGACAGCGAGTTGGCACTTCTCGTACAACGAGGTAAGCGGTTGAATAACCCGAAGACCGTGTTGACGGGAATTAACCGACACCATCATTTGGGACTCAGGCGGGATGCGGATCGACGCGGCGACGCGGAGCTTGGTGGACTCGCGCGACGCCGGTGCCGGGGCCTGCGCAGCAGGAAGTGGAACTTGCTTCCGCGATGACGGCTTCAGCGGACGACGGAAGATCGGTACCGACGAACCGTCGTCGAGTTCTAAACGCCTGAGGCGGGGCCTGATTGCATCGACAAACCTGTCGCAGTAATCGCAACCCAAAATGACTGGGGCAGCCAATGACCGACAAACGATGAAGTCGACCTTCACCACGGAGGTTCCCAAGCCTACGACTAAGTCGATTGTTCCCACCGTTGTTAACGGGTTGTTATTCGCATCAGCGACATCAGGAAGCATGCTGCGGCGGATACGTTCCCGCAATTGCGGTGTGAGAAGGGACTCCACGATGAAGTTCGGAGCTGCACCTGTGTCTAGTACAGTCAGGTAACGCACCATAAAGTGGGGGCTCAGGCCAAGGTCAGCGTACACCTTATAGTTTTGCTTGGCCATCACCATGATTCGGTCCGGGATCCGGTTATTCCTTACCCGTATCCGCAGTCGACGCAAAACACCGAGGTGTTCCGAATCCGCGTCTGCGGCGTCTTTCCTCGAGAGGATTTTCACCGGGGAGCGAGGCAACGACGCCTCGGGCGTCAACAGCCTCAACTCTGAGGACGCCTCTCCCGAAAGGGAGACTCCCTCGTTCAGTTTCCCTGAACTTCCGCCTGCGGCGGCTGCTCAGGTTCCTCGGCTACGAGTGCTTGGGCTCGTTCGCCGTGGGGTCCCGCGTTCGCGGTTTGGGGTTCGGCAACATGCCGAGGGTTTGGGTGCACGGGTGGTGCCTGGACATTCCGCTGCGGCGGTGGTGCTGCGACAGCGTGAGAGAAGTCCGTCTTCGCACGCAAGTACGACGTCATAGGGACGGTTCTCTTCTCCTCTGGAGTCAAGGCTTCATAGTTCACCGTAACCATGGACATATCCCTCATCGAGAGGAGGCACTGCGGTGAAATGTGACCATGCGTGTAGCAAAGGTGACAGATCGGCATTGCCATCCCCGAACGCGGGTTACTATTCCGAGCATCGTTGAACCCTACCCTAGGGCGTGTGTCCTTCCATCCAGGCCGTTGAAACAGGTTGCTCCGTTCGCGTACGGGATTTTCGGCCCGTTCACACGGTTTGCATCTGCGTAAAGCAGCGTGCTGTCCCGAGCGGTATCGAAGGAGGCATCCGTCGTTGACGGTAGGTCCGTAGTTGGAATGGAACTCCGGCCTTCCTGGGCCAACTGGACGTTGTCGTACTCCCTTGGGGAGGCCTCGCTCGTGTGCAGCGACAACGATGGGGATCCAGTCTCCATCATCAACGCCTTGGCGGACTTCGACCTGGTGACAGGACCTCGTGCACGAAGTGCATCACCCTCCGCTCGGGCGTACTGGACTAACTCGAGGTAGGTAATCTTCCGCTTATCCTCGCGGCAGCGGGCGACCAAGGTCTTGATGGCCGGGTCGAGGCCGTCGACGAACATCGTACAACGTTCCCCTGCGGGCATACATTACCACAACGGTGGAAGGCCTTATTCAGGCGGACCGAGTAATCGGTTTCCGTCTCTCCAGACTTCTGCCGGGTGTCCCGGAGTGCCAGATGGCCGTGCCGATTGCGTCGTTGGTGGCGTACGAGCGCAGCAAGTACTGGACCGCTTCCGGCCAGCACGTAACCCCTCCTTCGGAGGCACGAGATGAGCCTCTTACAGAGTTGAACTGGTCTTCGGCCACCCCCCGTAAGAAATACGGTAACGCAATGTAGGCCTGGCCTTCGTTCATCCCGAGAACATCGGCCTCCGCCACAAAACGGGGCGAGAAAATCAAGCACCAGGACTGGGTCGTCTCCAGAAAAGGTCTGGTTACGCAGTGAGAGCTGCATACGGCGGATGCAGTCCTTCACTTTACCCGTCCCACGGGGTGTGCGATCCAATGAGGAATCCTCCAAACGGTAATACCGGTATGAGGGTAGCTTCCGATACATCGGGTTCGTCGGCTTCAGCTCCTTCAGCCCGGAGTGCTTCCGTCCCTTCGACCGGGTACGAACAACACCTTGGGTGGGCCGATGATCGCTTAGAGCGTGATGAGTGCCCTGCACGACCATCTTCGATGGAAGACTCTGACGAGTCAGAACTTTCCGAATCATTCGGGGCGTCAGCTGATGTACTCGAATCCGAGTCGGAGTACTGGTTTTGCTCCTTGGCCTGCCGCCTGCGGCGTGATTTGTCCCGACCGGTGTTCTTGTCGCGATGCGACACTTCAACCGGCTCCGCCGGAGTGGCGAGTTCCGCGATAGCGGCCTTCTCCAACGTCTCCAGACGGCTTCGAATCCGATCGAATCGGGTCTCGATTCCTTCCACGAAGGCAGCGGGTCCTCTAATGCATTCCAGCACGGAGTTGACATCGGACCGTAGAATACGGAGATCCTCTGCAACATCCTTCACAGGAAATGTGCGGACTTCCTCCCGGAGGCGTCCGGACTTCTCCGCGAGGGAATCATGGGCTCCCATAAGGGAATTGTGAGCAGCGCGCAGCATGCGAACCTGCTCTTCCAGGGTTGCACCCTGGGGGTCGTCAATCTTCTCCCGACGGGCCTGAGACGCCTCGGCGGTCGCCTTTACTCGGCGGTCGCCTTTACCTGCCAGCAGGAGCCAGTGCGGCAGCGGCAGATGCCGGAGCAATCCCATCAGTGGGAGCGATCAACGGTGAAAACGGAAGTGTCCGGCGTGCCGGCGGGTTAGACGTCCGCGAGGACGGGTCTGTTACCCAATGTAGATCCAGGGCGACTGATATCCTCGAAGGGGGCCGACCATCCGTCGGATTACCACCGTTGGTGGAACGACTGCGAGTGATCGCAGGCTCCGCATCGGAGGGCTTCCGAGACATCGGTATCCAACCAACCGTTACACGGGAACTTCGAGAGAAAACGAACCTCAAAGAGGGTACACTAAGTGCTCTATCAACTTTCTAGTCGGAGACCACTTTGTT
>VCMS01000160.1:0-122479 GCA_022539475.1 Gracilaria domingensis | reverse complement strand
TTGGAAAGTTCTGACTCGTCAGAGTCTTCCATCGAAGATGGTCGTGCAGGGCACTCATCACGCTCTAAGCGGTCATCGGCCACCCAAGGTGTTGTTCGTACCCGGTCGAAGGGACGGAAGCACTCCGGGCTGAAGGAGCTGAAGCCGACGAACCCGATGTATCGGAAGCTACCCTCATACCGGTATTACCGTTTGGAGATTCCTCATTGGATCGCACACCCCGTGGGACGGGTAAAGTGAAGGACTGCATCCGCCGTATGCAGCTCTCACTGCGTAACCAGACCTTTTTTGGAGACGACCCAGTCCTGGTGCTTGATTTTCTCGCCCGTTTGTGGCGGAGGCCGATGTTCTCGGGATGAACGAAGGCCAGGCCTACATTGCGTTACCGTATTTCTTACGGGGGGTGGCCGAAGACCAGTTCAACTCTGTAAGAGGCTCATCTCGTGCCTCCGAAGGAGGGGTTACGTGCTGGCCGGAAGCGGTCCAGTACTTGCTGCGCTCGTACGCCACCAACGACGCAATCGGCACGGCCATCCTGGCACTCCGGGACACCCGGCAGAAGTCTGGAGAGACGGAAACCGATTACTCGGTCCGCCTGAATAAGGCCTTCCACCGTTGTGGTAATGTATGCCCCGCAGGGGAACGTTGTACGATGTTCGTCGACGGCCTCGACCCGGCCATCAAGACCTTGGTCGCCCGCTGCCGCGAGGATAAGCGGAAGATTACCTACCTCGAGTTAGTCCAGTACGCCGAGCGGAGGGTGATGCACTTCGTGCACGAGGTCCTGTCACCAGGTCGAAGTCCGCCAAGGCGTTGATGATGGAGACTGGATCCCCATCGTTGTCGCTGCACACGAGCGAGGCCTCCCCAAGGGAGTACGACAACGTCCAGTTGGCCCAGGAAGGCCGGAGTTCCATTCCAACTACGGACCTACCGTCAACGACGGATGCCTCCTTCGATACCGCTCGGGACAGCACGCTGCTTTACGCAGATGCAAACCGTGTGAACGGGCCGAAAATCCCGTACGCGAACGGAGCAACCTGTTTTCAACGGCCTGGATGGAAGGACACACGCCCTAGGGTAGGGTTCAACGATGCTCGGAATAGTAACCCGCGTTCGGGGATGGCAATGCCGATCTGTCACCTTTGCTACACGCATGGTCACATTTCACCGCAGTGCCTCCTCTCGATGAGGGATATGTCCATGGTTACGGTGAACTATGAAGCCTTGACTCCAGAGGAGAAGAGAACCGTCCCTATGACGTCGTACTTGCGTGCGAAGACGGACTTCTCTCACGCTGTCGCAGCACCACCGCCGCAGCGGAATGTCCAGGCACCACCCGTGCACCCAAACCCTCGGCATGTTGCCGAACCCCAAACCGCGAACGCGGGACCCCACGGCGAACGAGCCCAAGCACTCGTAGCCGAGGAACCTGAGCAGCCGCCGCAGGCGGAAGTTCAGGGAAACTGAACGAGGGAGTCTCCCTTTCGGGAGAGGCGTCCTCAGAGTTGAGGCTGTTGACGCCCGAGGCGTCGTTGCCTCGCTCCCCGGTGAAAATCCTCTCGAGGAAAGACGCCGCAGACGCGGATTCGGAACACCTCGGTGTTTTGCGTCGACTGCGGATACGGGTAAGGAATAACCGGATCCCGGACCGAATCATGGTGATGGCCAAGCAAAACTATAAGGTGTACGCTGACCTTGGCCTGAGCCCCACTTTATGGTGCGTTACCTGACTGTACTAGACACAGGTGCAGCTCCGAACTTCATCGTGGAGTCCCTTCTCACACCGCAATTGCGGGAACGTATCCGCCGCAGCATGCTTCCTGATGTCGCTGATGCGAATAACAACCCGTTAACAACGGTGGGAACAATCGACTTAGTCGTAGGCTTGGGAACCTCCGTGGTGAAGGTCGACTTCATCGTTTGTCGGTCATTGGCTGCCCCAGTCATTTTGGGTTGCGATTACTGCGACAGGTTTGTCGATGCAATCAGGCCCCGCCTCAGGCGTTTAGAACTCGACGACGGTTCGTCGGTACCGATCTTCCGTCGTCCGCTGAAGCCGTCATCGCGGAAGCAAGTTCCACTTCCTGCTGCGCAGGCCCCGGCACCGGCGTCGCGCGAGTCCACCAAGCTCCGCGTCGCCGCGTCGATCCGCATCCCGCCTGAGTCCCAAATGATGGTGTCGGTTAATTCCCGTCAACACGGTCTTCGGGTTATTCAACCGCTTACCTCGTTGTACGAGAAGTGCCAACTCGCTGTCGCGAATGGCGTTGTGCAAGTCACACCGGATACTCCGTTCCGGATACTCGTTGCCAACCTTGGCAGCACCCCCCAGTATCTGGTGAAGAACCAAGTCATTGGGTCTGTGACACCACACCCACTCGCGATGCTTCCAACGAAGATGACGGCTGCGGATGTTCTCGGATTAGTTACCTCCGAAAGGACGTCGCCTCATCTAAGGAGGGGGAGGGAGTCGCAATTCCTGCCGCTTCCACGAGTACCACTACCGTCGCAACGGAGAAGCAACCGACTGACTCGGAACCAAACCCTGTGTCAGGGACAGAAGAGCGTAAGCCTACGAGCTACGACAAGGTTGACCCCTTGAAGGCGCTCGAGGAACTTGACCTCGGTCATATACCGGAGTCGCACCGTGAACGTCTAAGAGACATGTTACGGGAGTTTACCACAATGTGGGATGGCTCTCTTGGAGAGATCAATGCAACGGAACACCGTATCGATGTGTTACCGAACACGCGTCCGGTTTCACAACCCCCTTACAGGGCAAGACCGAAAGCTCGGGAGGAAGAACAGTTTCAAGTGGACAAGATGCTCCGCGCAGGTGTCATCGAGCACGCGCCATCGCCGTGGGCATCCCCAGTGGTACTGGCTCTCAAAGCCGACGGAACCTGGAGGTTCTGTGTCGACTATCGCCGACTTAACGCCGTGACGGTAAGAGACGCTTACCCAATCCCTCGTATGGACGAGTGCATCGATTCGCTCGGTGACGCTACCGTGTTCACGGCATTGGATGCCAATTGGGGATATTGGCAAGTCCCCGTCAGGGAGGAAGACCGCGATAAGACTGCGTTCGTGTGCCACTCGGGCTCCTACCGCTTCAAGCGGATGCCTTTCGGCTTAACCAACGCGCCCGCTACGTTCCAGCGTGCCATCGACATTCTGCTAAGCCGCTTCAAGTGGCGGACCTGTCTCGTCTACCTTGACGATATCATCGTGTTTTCCAGTAATCTGGACGATCATCTCACCCATTTCAGGGACGTGATGACCACTCTGCGTGATGCAGGAATCACCCTCAAGTTGAGGAAGTGTAAATTCTTCACCGACACCGTCAAGTATCTTGGGCACATAATCCGTCCAGGACGGCTGACCATCGAGAAAGCTCGCGTCACGTCACTCGCTAAGGCGAAAGAACCGCGGACTCAAACGGAATTACGCTCCTTCTTAGGGCTGGTCAACGTCTACAGACGGTTCGTGCCGAACTTTTCGGACATAGCGGCTCCCCTTAACGATCTCTTGCGGAAGGGCCAGCCACCAAAACTGGACCCCTTCACGCCCGCACAAGCGGAAGCGTTCAACTCCTTAAAGGAGGCTGTTACGTCAGCACCGATACTATCGTTACCCAAACCGGGATTGCCGTTCTCCGTGGACACGGACTCGAGCGACTACCAAGTAGGCTGCGCGCTGTTCCAAACCACTCCCGAAGGAGAACGAAAACCCATAGGGTACTGGTCATGTTCGCTCAACGTTCATTAACGGAACTACTCCGTTTCGGAGAAGGAGTGCCTTGCAGTCGTATGGGCATTATCCACCCTCCGTCCCTACCTGCTAGGTGTGCACTTTACCGTGTACACGGATCATTCCTCGTTGAGGTGGTTGATGAATATCTCTGATCCATCAGGCCGCCTTATGCGGTGGAGGCTCCGCCTAGCGGAATTCGACTTCGACGTCGTGTACAAAAAGGGGACCCTGAACACCCAGGCGGACGCGTTGTCGCGCTTACCCACAAATGGGGAAACTCTGGCCGTCGAGGACGATGATATTCCTTGCTTCGTCGTTGGCGATGATGAGCCGGAACTCCCGGAGTGGCAGCTAGACGACTGGCCAGATCACTGGGACGATATGGACGCTGACTTCGACGAACTGCTTGTTGCAGGCAAAACCGAGGCTATAAAGCCCCTACCGGGGAATTTTGTCCCGGTATCACCGGAAGAAATGATCCGAGAACAGCATGGAGACCCGTTCTGTATCAAAGTCCGTGCCCGACTAAACGGAGGCGACACCCTCCCATTCGAGGTTAATGACATCGGCTATCTCATAAGGACAGTCGAGTCACACCCACAAGTCGTGGTACCACACTCGCTACAGACGAGGATCCTACACCTTTCGCATTACGCAAAGTTAGGTGGCCACGCAGGTGGACGGAAATTGTACCTCACTTTGAGGAGAGATTTCTACTGGCCCGCCATGGCGGTGGATTGTTACGCTACGGTACGCTTCTGCGCCGATTGCGCGAAAAACCGCGTGAAGCTGCGAAAGAATTCCAAGAAAGTGAAACTATTCCCTGCCAGGGTGCCGCTTGAATTTGTGGCAATCGATATTCTCGGACCATTGCTTACCACTCGGAGAGGTAACAAATTTCTTCTCGTTATCACCGATCGGTTCTCAAAACTGGTTCGGACAGTACCTCTTAAAAGGATCACCGCGTTCACGGTCGCGCAGGCATTCGCCACGCACTGGATCTTCGTGTACGGTCCTCCTGTGCAGTTGTTATCCGATAACGGAAAGCAATTCGCATCCCGGTTCTTCCAGGATGTCTGCCGCATCATGGACGTGAAGAATCTCTTCACGACCACTTACCATCCCCAATGTAATGGGCAAGTTGAACGGTATAACCGTACGATGTTGGCATCTCTCCGTTCCTACGTTGCTGACCACCCAAAAACATGGGACTTATACACCGACGCGTTAACCTTTGCGTATAACACGCAGGTACACAGGACTACGGGTGTTTCCCCATTCGAACTGGTTTTGTCAAGGACACCCCCGCCATTGGCGTTAGAATCACAAGCTACCTTGGGCAGTTTCCCATCTGTGGGTGCTTATCGCCAACAATGGAAAGCCTCGCTAACGAAGTTAGTACCGGCTGCCCGGAAGTCAATGGCGAAAGCCCAAGCCGCTTACGAGCGTGATTTTGATGCTCGCTTGCGAGGAAGGACCCCTGAACCCCTTACGGTGAGAAACAATGTCTTCGTACGGAAGGAACACTACAACCCTGAAAAGGGCAAACGTCATAAGCTCTCGCCTGTGGCGGATGGACCGTACAAGGTAATCTCGGTTGCACCGGACACTGTTGTAATCGAGATCGTTGACGCGCATGAGCGGATCTCCCGCGACCGCGTGGTAATGGCCCCTCCACCCTCGTCTGAGGTTACCCCGTCTGATTCAGAGCCCGTGTCTACGGAGTCAACAACACCGGTACCACCGGAAACAAATGTGGTGACAAGACCCTCCGTCCTGCCCCACCCCCACCGAGGCCTTACAGACCTCCCGATAGAGTCGGTGCCGCCGACTGTGTCGGACAATGATCGCCACCAGAGCACCCCCGTTTCCGTCCCATCGCTGGGTTCACCTACCCGCGATGCGGGACATTCTGTTACTCCCCACGCCGCTCCGTCTAAGGAGGGGGAGGAGGTTATCAGCTCTGCTGAGAGTCATAAGCCGACGTCGCGTTGTGAGGACAACCGTGAAGCACGGACCATACGGAGCTCTCCGGATGTTCCGGCCAGTGCGCGGGCATCGTGTCCGCAACGTACGCTCGCACGCCGCACACACAGCCCCGTTGCCGGGAAGTCTACACCGTCGCCGGGTAAGGACACTCACGCAGAAGCGGACTCGGTTAAGTCAACAGAACCTCGTGGCCAACCAGCCGCGCTGGGTCGAACGAAGTCGAAAGATGTCACCGGCATCACGCCGACGCCGTCGGAACGAAGCCCCACTAGGGAAAGCGCAGCGACATCGCGGCCCGCCGCGCGACGCGACGCAGAACGACCAGGAATCCTGGAAAATCCTGCGGAGCAGGCACGAGCTGAGGAAAAAGAAGTCTCGAGCAACTCGGTAGAACCCGGCGGTACAGCCGTGGGAATGCCGGACACTCCGGGAAGAGTTCACGTCATGGACGGTACGGCACCAAATATTGGGCGTAAAATATCGGCGCAAGCGCAGGCACGCGCGGAGATCACGAGATCGCAAGCCGCCGGCGGTGTCAATAACCCCGGTAACCCGGAAGTAACCGTTCAGAACGGGAACTTGAGCAAAGAAAGAAAAGGGCCAACGGCGCAGCCGTTGGAGGACACCTGTAACAGGGAGGCGGTTCTCCCGAGGGAGCTTGACAGCCAACCGTCGCTACATTCACGTGCACGCACGGTTGTGAAGCCACCCGAGGTGGGACTCTCCGACGCAAACGGACAAGGCGAGCACACAGCTACGCCGACGCCGCCGAAGCGGAAGGAACCACGCCGAATGGCGGTACGCAGCGACATCGAAAGCACCTCCCCTCGGAGGGAACTGGCGACGCAAAGCCAGGCGCGCGCTGTTACCCCCGTCACGGCAACCGTTCCCCCGCAAGGGTTGTCGACCGATGAAGTAACAATAACACGGCAAGGCCGGCAGGTGTACATTCAGGAGTACATTGTCGACCGAATTGTCGGGCATACCTGGGACCAGGAAGGCATCTTGTTATACCGCGTCCGTTGTTACGGCTACGACCCAGAGTGGGATACATACGAACCTATCAAGCACCTACCACGCTCGAAGGTCGTACAGTACCACCGCTCCGCGGGGACAGCCACACCAGCGACGCTGGACGATGCCCTAGTGGGATAAGGTTGCTGTGGAAACGGAAGGATACCATGTTGGTAACACACGTCATGTGACGGAAATTGGGCCCACACCACCTAGGTGGAATGCCTGTCGCATTGACGGTTCGACCGGCTCGCGCCGCTCGAACACCGATTTTCGGAAAGAAGACTCACTCCTGAGGGTTTTTCATCCAGCTCGCTGGTAATGGCCTCGCTGCCACACCATGAGCATTGGTTTTTCCCCTCGGAAGGGTGCGTTTTTCGCAGCGCATCGCATCGCATTGCATTAGCCGGCTATGCCGGTGAGGAAGGGACACATCGTCGAAGACGTGAATGAAGCAAAGAATCTTTTTATCTCAAGGCTATACTACTGTGAACAGGTAATTACCCACGCATGGGGAAGCTCGGCTCCCGTTTACTGGCCGTCGCCATCGCCCTCATTCTGAGGAGGCATACCGCCAAGGCGTTGAGCCAAGGCATCCGCCATAGCGGTGACGTCGCCAGAGGCCGCAATAGCACTTAAACCCGCGCCGCGGAGGAAGCGAGCGATAATCGCACCTTCGTTCACACCCGCCGGCGGGGGATGAGCTGCAACAGCCGCAACAGCGGGAAGAGCCGGTTGAGCCGGAATGGGTACCGGAATGGGAACCGGAGTGGGAGCGATGAAGTCAGCCGCCGAGGCGGAGCCGACAAACGGAGCAGAACCGGCGCTCTCCCCCGCAGGGGTTGCGTCAATCTCTTCGATCATCTCGATATCGTCGCCTCCCGTGTCCCCGGGCTGAATATCCACCATTGGATCTCCCCCGAGGTACTCTCGGTAATACTCATCCGAGTTCACAAACCCAGTTGGGTGATGGGCCGGCACGCGCCGGGGAGCAGAACGGAGCTCACCCGCTTCCTCAGCGGTAATCTCCCGATAATCCCACGGGTCGAAGAAGACATAATCGCCCGCAAGAGCGGTATTTCTTCCCAGACCTGGGCCGTATCCACCCGTGTTCGGGGAATCACCGCGACTACTCTGAGAAAGAGGCACTTCGGTCGAGTCGATACTATCGATATAATCGAGAAGGCTCAACACCTCGTCGTTGTTGGCACGACCCCCGAGGGGGACTTCCAAGTCCAAACTTCGGATGGCCGCCCGCACGCGGGGAGGGATGAACCACAGTCGATACTCGTCATATGCCTCAGCGAGGACAAACGCCGCGGTGCGGACAGCCCACTCGGTGACGACAACCGACCAAAACCCAGTCCTGGGATCTGTGAGTAGGTATGACCCTAAGTAGGTGAACACCGGGGGTAACTCGATGTAGCACCCCCAGCATGCCTCGAGGTAACTCCACCACTCTGGCAGAGGTACATACCGACCCTGTCGGTGCGCAGCCGCGATATGGCGGATCTCCACGTTCTGATATGGAGCGAAGTACCCAAATTGGGATCGAGACCGCCTCTCATGGCGGATGAAGTTCTGAAGAAAGTTAGACCGCGAACGGCGGGGGAGATATCGAAACTCAGCCCGAAGAATCGGTCTTGTCCAGCATATGGCTTCCTGCCGTGCAACGGGCATTCCCCGCCAGGCGAAGGTTTCCAACGCCGCTAGGCGGTCGCAGTAACTGATTTACCCGCGGGTGCGGTAAAACGCCACATCGAAGTCCATCCCTGGCGGGATAGGAAACTCGAACGGCGCCCGGCCTTGCCGTTTGTAAGCTACCATGACAAAGTTGGCATGGGCTTCTTCCCGGGATTGCCGATTTTCCCGCGCTACCTGATGGACAGGAATCGCGATGCGCGTGCGCCAATCCCACGAAGTGGTCACCATTGCCGGGAGGTCCCCCGGAAGGGTGTTGCGTCCGTCGGCATACTCAGTGATGAGGCTTTCATTGAACACCGCAGTTGGGTGGAACCACGGAGCGAGCCGGAGGCGCCTCGCATGTCGCCGGTTCGCCGGGTTGAGCCCTACAAGGGAGTTGAAAGACGGCCAGACCACACCTGGATGGAACCCGGGGACGGGGCCCGCGAGAGCGGCATGCTGCGCGGAGGATCCTGCGACAGTGTTCGATTGCCCCGCGGGCGGGTTGGAGCCCTGTTGAGGGAGCGGAACGGAGCGGAATCCGATGAGGCCCCCTTGGGGGAACGGTGGTTGGTTCGGAGGCTGGTTCGGTGGAACACCACTCAAAGTAAGGTCTAGTTCCGGTGTCGGAGGAAAGTTGATCGCAGGAGCGAGAGAGAGTTCGGTACTCTGAGGAGGTGCTGCTACTGCAGGAGCAGGAAGCACGTCGTTGACGGGAGAAGGAGAAGAACATACCGGAGGACCGGGGAGCGCTGCACTTATATCTTCTTGGCTCGGCGCCATCCTGACCTCGTCGAGGTTGTATTACCGCCTAAGGAGGGGGATATGTAGTGCAACGCTCATCTATGAGTATTCTGACAGGACTTAGTCATATTTCCCGTTTACGGGTTTGCCTGGTACACACCAGTATATGACTAGTAGTTACTAGTGGTTGCCATTGGGATGGTTCGGACACGTGGGACACGGTGGAGCCGATCGGAGGTTGGCCACTACACGTGGGCGGTTGCCACAATTAGTGGGAAGTTTAGTTAATATTATTTATTAATTTTAGTGAAGACACTACTTAGTGCGACGGCGTCGCCGCCGTCGCACCAGTAAAGTGCCCCAGCCAGGGTGATCCTACCTCAAGGATCTTGGCTCTAGCCACTCTCGCCTTCGGCGGTGCACAACTCCTTATCGGAGGGACTCCCCGTTGTAACGGTGCGGCTATCCACCCTGCGTCTCCACAGAACCCAACTTTGAGAGTGTTATAAGCATCTGTTGTCGTGTTCGACCCTGTATAGGGAATACCCCGGCGATACGCCGTACCTCTCTTTTTCCCTCTCTCCCTCCTATCTTTCCCTTTCCCCACTCCGTGGTTTCGCCCCTCTTCGAGGCTACTACACTCGCGTGCGAGTCACCCTTCTCTGCTCAACTCTCAACGCCCCGTCGTGACGGTTTGGCCCCGGTCTTACACCCGGCTAGTTGCGCCATTCCAGAGAGGCTCTGTTCTCTGGGTTGCCCTCAGTAGAGGAAGATCCCGAACGTCTTCGTGGTGTCTTTTTCCCGCTCACGGGTTGCACTACAGTTAACGTGGTTTTACTTTCTCGGTACCTTTGAGGAACATCTGTCGTTGATGTCGGGGCCTGAGTGTTGTACTGAGGAGGTATAAGACTAGATTACGAAGTGATCCGACTCTGTATAGAATTGTGCTGTGTTTACGGAAACCCGTGCATTACCGTTGAAGGATCTCACCCCGCGCCGGGCGCAGTGCCGAGGAGGCGCTACCCGTCGCGTGTGGGTGTTTTTTGGTTGTTGTCTTCTGTCTCTTTCCCTCTCGGGACTACATTGGTCGTTGGTCGTGTTTTATCGTTGTCGATACCACCCCATCTCTGGAGTTTCTCATCGTTTCCTCACGACGTGGCCTAGCGTCTCTGTAGGTATAGCCAGTTGCCACTTCGGCCTTACAACCGAGTTACGGTGATACAGAGGGCTCTGTCACTGGTCTGTAATTTTTAACAAAAGCGGACATTCAGACAGTCTGGTGGGTTTCACTCTTCCGAGTTTGCCCCACAAAGGAGAACTGTACTAGAAACAAAGTAGCAAATGTGCTGGAAGGGGAAGCTGTTTTTACAAAGTGTGATGCTGCTGTGCGGGAGCCTGAAGTTGTTTTGCTTTCATTTCTGCGGAATCATGGACATTTTTCTGGGAATGTTACCACTAATGTGAACTATGTTGTGGAAGCTGGAAAGATCGCGCGCAGGGGAAGCGAGAAGTGATGGAATTGCGGTGGAGGACCGCTGGCGTCGATTGGCTGTGATATCACAAAACTGTCTGTGATATCACAGCAGCGAGCGATAGGTAGTAATTTTGTGAATAAAATCAATTGGCCCCGACGTAGGTTATCAGACCTGCTCCGCTGAATGATATCAGATATCAATTCAGGTCCTGAGTGACAAAAGGTAGTTGCAAGCAACCGATTAGATAGTAATGTAGCAATATTTAGTTTAGCGCTAGCGTTTTCTATACATTAAAGCTTTTCCTTATTCCGAAGTGAAATTGATGCTGCAGTTTCTACGGTTTCTAGTACGGTTTCTATGCTGGCGCAATCGTCACATAATGTTACAAGCACTTTTAGTTTCCATGCTAGCTAGCATAGTGCTAGTAGCACTTGACCCTCGAAAACCTTCAAAATGCTATGGGCATGCACCCGTCCTAAAGGTGCCAGCTCATGTAAGCACCATAGGTGGATGTACAGCCCTGTCAGAGAGTCATCGGGAGTTTCTGATGATTGCAGTGTTGCGCAAACGGCAGTACTTCAGCCGTGCCGCCTATAGAAGAGAGAGAACGCTACTCTTGTATCTACACCTTCCCACCATACCTTCTTCTTTATTATGGTCTGCAGCCCCTAACTGCGAGGCTGCAGGAAAGCAATCTACAGATAGTTCTCTCTCCTAATAAAGGCCAAAAACTTTGACGACCACTGCCTTATCTGTTCTAATAGCGTCTTGCCTTCTCGCTGGCGCGGCGCGGGCAGGGCAGCGCGTCGTGAGGCGTTGGTCAATGGGCACCTGAACAAAACGTGATGGACGTTTTTCTTGATCCCACCATACCGTTTTCATTTTCTATCGTTCATTATTGATTTCATGTTGCTCGTGCATATGCCTCCATAAAGGGCCCCGCTGTCGTTTATTGTTCCTCTCATAACATTAGGTGTCTCTAGTAGGAGACTACAAATGCCGCAAGCACAGCGTCCCTCGCCCTGCTCGAGGTTATCGAGGAGGTCGAAAACCGTGAAGGGTGTACTGTATACCCTTTAACTCGTACAACCTTGTTTATAACCTTACTACTGTACAACAAGTCAACCAAGCACGATACAGATATCATATCTGTCTCGCGCTTGGTTGAAGGAGATGTTGGAAGATGATCTTCTGCTTCGAGAAGCGTGAATGCAGTTAAAATTGCCGGTCCCACCATCTAAATACCGCTCATAAGTCATGCGTAAAGTCGTACCATTATTATTCTTCTTGCGTCCTCATCAACTCCGCACAGCGTCCGCATCCCCAGGCAATGCTTTGACATTGCTCACCATGACTCCCGCCTCCATTTCGGCCCTTTCTGTTTACCTCCTGATCCTCCTTTCCGCATGGCCCGGCACAGTGCGCTCCGAAAACTGCTGCAGTCTTTCTGAGGAACGGTTGATGAGTATGGACGGTCTCAGCGCCTCTTGTCCGTCAACAACCACCCTCTCCACATTCAGGGACAAATGTCTCGACTGCGACCGCAATACATGTCGAGTCGGTTTCTCGTGTTATTGTCCAGCCTACTTTCTCTCCTCCGCTCCTCTGCGAGTTTCATGCCAGGACAGCTTTTCGCAAGTATGGCCCAACTCGGTCATCGAAGAAGACCGACACTGGCGAAGCTGTCAAGAAGACTTTCAGCCACCTCCCCCGTCCACGAAGTCGTGCTGCGCAATGAATGAGGAAGAGTTGCTCGCTTTAGTGGGAACGTCTAACAGTTGTCCCGACTCTGCACTTGAAAATGTGTCGGAGAGTTGCGACGCCTGTCCTTCGGGGATGTGTCGAGTGGAAACGGACTGTTTCTGTCCGTCCTATTTCCTGGACAGAGAGGAGATTCAGACTAGATGTGGGAGGGCTTTTGGCGTTGTGTGGCCGGACTCTGTCGGGATGACAGACGAGGATTTGACCAGTTGCGATGAAAAAAAATCGAGCGCAGGATCGTCCGCAAGTAGTGACGATGAAGCAGCGCCGGATCCTGGCGTCTCAAGTTCGGGGCAAGGCAGCGTCGACCAACCTGCGCCGAATGAACAACCTGCGCCAAATGAACAACCGGTGGCCAACAGCACGGGGCCAACTAATCAGAACGGGGAGAATGAAGGTGGCAGTAAGCTGGAACTGGTGGCAGTTATAACGGGCATAGTGAGTGCGGTCCTTGCAATACCGTCGGGAGTTGGTGTGCTTGTTGCGTGTGTGCACCGGCGGCGGGATGGGCACAATGGCTCTGGCTCCCTCGGCCTGAGGGCCTTTCTAAGCGGTGCCAAAAGGTGCTTGGCTCGCTCATTTGACATTTCATTGCCTTTCGCTTCATCAACGAGCTCAACAAGTGTCTCATCAATGTCCTCTTTCTCATGTTTCCCGTGGCCATCCGAGACCGATAGGGGCAGGGACGGCTGCGACCAATGTTAAGGTTGTCCCGCGGCCCGCCACGCCACCCCCCCCCCCCCCCCCTCGTGCCGAGGGTGACGACCATAGTTCGGATATCATAATTGTGTCATTCTGAAGGGTTACGCCACAAAGTTACGGTTCAACGGAACAGTTCCACACCACACGTGTGAGGTGACCGCTACCATAACGTCATGGGTAATTTGCACCTCGTTGCAGTTGCAGCTGACAGCTGTGTACTACACAGTGTGTAGCGTGCCGCCTCACGCAAGATGCTCTCGTCCAAGCTCGTCCGCGTTGAACGGAAGCACTCCACCTATTAACCAAAGCCGTCCGTTTCAGTCGCGCTTTACCAGTTGGTCTGCTGGCGACGGACTGCAAAGCGTGGCGCTGCTCGAGCGAAAGCACGAAGAGTATCACAATGGTGAATCTGCACGAGATCGAGCGAGGAATTGGCATCGACCTGATGCGACGCCCCGTGCTTACCGCCACGCTCAACGCATGGCTTTTGCGACTGTTTGCCGACGCGTTTCTGCAGCCGGACGAGGACGAGGACGACGATGATGGCGACGGCGTAAAGAAGATGGCGTCGCAGCAACAAGCGGACGTGCGGTGCGCGAAGAGCGCCATGTCGGAGAAGCTGGCGGCGTCAGCCATCTTCATCGCGGCGCACGTGGTGCAGCTGGTGGGCTTTGCCGAGAGCGTGGCGTGGGTGGTGATTGCGGTAGTGTACAAGGCGCTGAGACTGCCGCGCGTGTACGGGTTTGAGAAGCTGGTGCTGGACGTGTGCGTGCTGCTGTTCCGGCCGTCCATGTACTACGTGAAGAAGACGATTCGGTTCCAGTGCCGCGCGGGGCAGAAAGTGCCGCAGCTGACGCTGAAACGGTCGGGGTACGGCGCGATGGTGGTGACGGTGGTGAGCGCGGCCGAGTCGCTGACGCGCGACACGCGCGCGCTGCTGCAGCTGGTGCGGTTCGTGAACAACAGCACGGTGGCACTGTGGGCGACGGACTCGGTGGTGATGGTGGGGGTGAACAAGCGGCTGGAGGCGGCGCTGTGCCGGCTGGGCAGCGAGCCGATCGCGCTGGACCTCGGGTGGCACAAGGACGTGATCGAGAGCACCAACTTCAAGCTGGAGGCGGTGTTCACGCGCGAGAGCGTGCGCGGTGCGGACAGTGTGATTCAGTCGGTGGGCAAGCGCGTGGTGTCGGTCCAGCTGTGCGCGGCGCTGAGCACGGCCAACCTGGAGCTGGTGGTGAAGAGCATGGGGCAGTTTGCGGCGGTGTGCGAGGCGTACGAGCGCGGGCTGCGGCTGTTCAACGGCAAGCGCGTGTCGATCTACGTGGTGGGGCTGGGGCTGTCGGTGGCGCTGATCGTGTTCTACGAGGGGCTGGGCGGGCTGGTCAAGCCGAGCGCGGACGTGCTGACGCTGGCGGTGGGCGCGTTCACGCTGTGGATGACGGTGGGCAAGAGCGCGGCGCTGGGCGAGACGCAGGAGGAGACGGCGTTCTTGCCGCACACGCGCGACAACGTGCTGCTGGCGTTCCACGGGCTGGCGCGCATTGCGCCGGAGGTGCGCAACGTGTGCTGGGTGCCGGAGGTGCACCGGGAGGTGGCGGCGGCGGCGGCGCACGACGGCGCGGCGGAGGTGGACGGGTCGATCAGCGTGCTGGAGGCGGCGGTGTGCGTGAGCATCTTCGAGCACTACGGGCACTTCCTCAAGTGGAAGGGGCCGCGGCTGGCGCTGGACCGCTTCGAAGTGGTGGGCGGCGACGTGCCGGGGCTGGCGCACGTGGCCGCCGTGACGCGGCTCAAGAGCGTGTCCGCGCTGCGGCTGCGCGAGAGCGCGCCGCTGGCGCGCCGCCTGGGCGCCGACCGCGCCGCCGCGGGCGCCGCGCCGCACAACGCCGTGTGAGCAAGCAAACAAAGCCGACGCTCGCAGCGGCGGCAATGCGCCGCAGCATCATCCGCTGCGAGTGGCTGAGCTCCATCCTCAAGCTGCAGGCGCGGGGCGCCCGCGCCAAACAGCATCCTATACAGCATCCAGACATGGGCGCTCCGGCTGTGCAGCGGAATCGGAAGGGGGTCTGGTGCGTGGCCGCGTGAGCCACCACGTCCCACAATGTGGCACCCGCACCCGCACTGTCATGTCGTAGCCGCCAGACAAACCCCACCACCCGTCGTCGCGCAACGACACGCAGCGCACTAAGCCGCAGTGCCCGCGCAGCACCGGGCGCAGTAGAGTGCCGCTCTCGCCGTCCTACACCCGAATCGTCCCGTCCCCACTCACGGACACGCTCGACATCTTCGCGTCACGCGCGCTCTCGCCGCAGCTTGCAATCTCCGCCTGCCCGACTCCCACATCCCATATCTGAACAGTTCCATCCATACACCCGCAAAGTCCCTCTGAGCCATCGTCAGACGCTCCTAGGTACACTCGTTCACCCGCGCCAACAACGGTTTTCACGGCGCCTCCCTTCTCATGCTCCCACACGCCGAACGCCCCTCTGTGCGAGCCCCACGGTGTCTCGCTCCGTGGACCAAACATTACAGTTTTCAACCCGTCTCCAGTCTCAATCTCAGCAACGCACAAGCATTGTCCAGTCTCTGCATCCCAAATGCAAATACTGCTGTCCTATGAAGCGGACGCAATCATCTTCCTGTTCGGACTCAATGCTACACATTCTGCGTGGCTTTCACTTTCCGTTTGCGCCTCCCAAATCGCGTTACCGCTCTCCAAATCCATACCCATATCGAACTTGCACCCAAGAAGGGAGACAGAATACACGCAACCGTTCTTCCAATCCCACTCACAGCAACATAATGAGCATCCACTTCTTTACTCGTAACCAGTTCGCGAGGTGCGTCACCCCCCAGCAGCTCTCATCCTATCACCTTCCACAGTCTGAGATCGCACATCCAACCCATTTCGAATCTTCGCTCAAACAGATGCACGTAGCCGATGTCATGTTCTGTGCTATCATAGTATCTGCTGTCAACATAGCGTCCGACATCTTCGCATTACCATCCACATCCGTAGTAGCAATTAGTTCTCCATCGTTTGAGAGTGCCCTATTGCCAGTGCTCCACAACTTCCTGTCACTTCGGCTATGCTTGAACTGCCGTACTTCACATTGCAGTGCACTATCTGAACTCCATACGGGAGATGGAGCTGTCCAAGTAGTAGACCGCCACCATCATTTATATCCTTAGATCGTTTCCCTTCTTCACAACCCCACAAATACCCCTTCTACTGATAGACTCTCGGAAAAAATCCCTCCCGCAGCTGCTAAGAAACTTATATTTGCCATCAGCCAAGGTCTCTCTGCAATTTCTTCTACTTCCTCCACAAACCTCCTTATTGTCACGCACTTTTGCGAATAGCACAACAGACGTTCTTTTAGCCGTTAACCAGTCTGATCGCATCAAAGGTTCTCAGGATCTTGAACACAAGTTGATTGGTATCTGCATTGTGCACGTTGAAGAGGAGTCGCGAGCGCGGAAGTTTGGAGGGTACTATGTTGAAACGAGTAGAGCGATTGCAGATGAGCGGCGTTGATATTTCCCTTGGCATATGAGTCTTGAGCGACATGAAGGCAAAAAGAAGTTGTTCAACGAGCATCATATTGAGAAAAGAACGAAGAGAACGAGACGAAGAGACGAGGAAGAAAGCGGTGGGTGATTGTGGCGGAAGCACTTTCGATGGGGTTCGGTGCATCATCAGAATGAATGCGGCTTTTGAATGCGGCACATCGTAGCATGCAGTTCATTTGAAAGCTGATACCACGGCTGCGCAGCAAGCGGCGCACAGCCGGACACGTACCGGGCGTGTGCTCCCTGTGCCTTCGCTCGCTGTTCTCAGATCACAAAGCCGTGGCTTCTGCCAAAGCTGTGTCGTTTCGATCGCAGCCCACATCGCCTCTTGTCAGGGATGTCAGGGAACAGTGGCACATTCACTTTGACTGATCTCAAAGGATGCAATTTGACTCTTGATTGTAGTTCCCAAGCGCTCTAGCATCAAAGTTCCTTCCAGAACAGCTGCATGAAAGGCAACTGTCTGGTACACACGCGTTGCATAATCTACACGGCAATATCAGCCACTGTGTCTTGCAGCAGTGCTCCGTTCAAGACCAGCAAAATCAAACACTAGCACAGCTGAACACAACTTTCTTTCTTTCTTTCCTTCACGATTAGCGAGTACGGCTCAAATTCCAGAGCGACTGCCCAACGGCGAATGTCACGGCGTCACATTCATCAGCAGTTCGAATTTCTCCCTACCGACACCACGCGCACGGGTGACATAAATTAGATTGTCCAGAGCGGAGAGCCAGCTGCGGAACAGCGCATCTCTCGCGGTATAAGAGCCGCCCCTCCACCCTCACTTCACATGTTTCCCATTCGTCCTCATTCCTCAGTCGCCAGCGGGTTGTGAAAACAGTTCCGGTGCCACCGTTGTAAAAGTGTTCCTGCTGCCGACACTTCCTTCTCCTCCACTGCAGGTTGTGAAAACAGTTCCGGCGCCACCGTTGTAAAAAGTTTCCCTGCTCATCACCCCTTCTCCTTCTCTCCTCTTTTCGTCCCTTCTTTCCCGCTGCAGGTTGTGAAAACAGTTTCGGCGCCACCGTTGTAAAAAGTTCCCTGCTCATTACCCATTCTATTTCCGTGCCCCTTTCCCACTTCTTGTAAAAGCTTCATTTCAATTCTTTCTTCGTCCACATTTGCCTTTGTTTTTTTTTTGCCTTCTTCGTGTTCACCATCTCTCTCTCCACTTCGCTGCGCCTTCTCTACCAGTTGTAAAAGTTTCATCGCGCTTTTCTTTGTTCAAATTTGTCTTTCATGTTCTCATGCGTTTTGGTGTTCTTTCTCTCTTTCTCTTTCTCTCTCTCTTTCTTCCTATACTAGTTCTACTAGCTAAACTTTATTGCGCGACGTCGCCCTCGGAATAGGATCTAACCAATGTGGTCAAGAATTTGTAAACTCGTTCTTCATCCTTCCTGCATTTGTCGGGGTACGTGACTCCTGAGGCAACGTCAACCCCATTTGGCTTGAGGAACCGGACGGCATCTTCTATGTTATCAGGATCAAGACCACCGGCCAGCAGCCAAGGATGCTCTGGGGGCTTGAAGAGGTTCCAGTCAAAGGCCTTTCCAGTTCCACCTCCTTTCGTATCAAATAATGACCACAGAGCAGGGCCATGAGAGGAAAGCGTTGGCGGTAAGACAGCTCCGTTCGTGGTCACATCGCGTACATCTATCCATTCGAGTTGTGTCTCATCGGTGTCACCGCTCCAGTGCGATCGGCATTTCGGTCCATGAAGCTGAGCAACCTCCACCCCAATTTCGCGACAAGTATCGTTCATCTCCGACAGCGTTTCATCAACAAAGACTGCAACGGGTCGTGCACCTGATCTTGCGGCAACTGTGGATATTTCCTTCGCAGTGATGTTACTTACAGAGCGACGAGATTGCGGCCACAGAATCATACCGATCAGGAAATCAACGTCTGCAGGCAAAGTTTGCTTGGCTGCAGCAACCACCATTTCGGCATCTTCCGGGCTTACGACACCGCAAACCTTCACAGCCTTCAGCGTGGGAGCCACGGAAGGGAATGGGGCCGCGAATGATAAACGAGGAGAGCTCATAATAGAGATCGAAACACGTTACATTCCTCCGCTCGAAAGTGCACAATGTAGGAAAGGTTGCCGAGTACGGAGTACCTTTGCTCTTCAACACGACACGCGAGAATGCCCGTGTTAGCCAGGTGTCCCTTCTCTGAAAACGCTATAGAGAGATGATAATCATTGACGCATATGACGAGCTGCGATGTTCATCTCGTTGTCAGACGCTTCGTCATGATGCCGCTGAGCACTATGACATGTTGAAGCAGAAGATCTCAGTACCAGACGTACGACGATAGATTCCCTCTGACAGCCGCAGATCGTCAACCTACAAAGTTGCGCGGAGGGATCCGATGAAAACTTAAAAACCAGTGCAGGGAATCAAATCGTTTCCCAGAGCCGTCTTTAAGGCCTCTCATTTGCGCCTCAATAGCTCACTCTCCTGCGTTACCCGGAGCCTAATGCACGCCGAAGGGCCCCCGTTGCGAAGATTTGTCTCGTAGGTGAGCTCATGTTGGTGCGTAGCTCGCGACTCAACACCAGAGGGAGGTGTTGAGTTTCGGGCGACTTCTCCTCGGCTTGCGCAAGTCGGCTGTCATCGCTTGCATTCGCCTGAAAAGAAGGATGTGAGTTGATGGGACCATTAGACACAAAGTTGGAATACAGATTCCAAGAGTTGCATTTGGCACGTGATTGTTAAACATATCTGCAAGTGAGCCACATAGCGTTGTGCTGTGTCGTGCCGCTTACCGCTTTTCGTCGATTCATTTAGGATCGGCAACGCGCAGTTCCTGCTGCTCCATAGATGAAAGTGTGCCTACCTTCGCCATGCACCCATGGTGCTGGGTTATGAGCAAGTTACGACGCCTGCGCCTGGCGACTTGCGAATGGGAGGACATGACATTTGATGAATAAAAGAAAAGAAAGCCTTCGTTCCGTGCCTAGTAGATTTAGGTAATCTGTCCTTCATACGAGCCGCATACCTCATACCGCAACAACCTTACCAGAATATCGCAGACGATTCACATTCTTCCAACTTTTCGACCGGATTGATTATGAACGTTGCCAATCCCCGACTGGTTATGACTTCTGATCGCAGCCAAACCTTGTTGGCCAGAATCTGAGAAAGGAGTACTTATTCTACCTTGCCTCTTCTAGTCTTCTTCTCCAGTTTTTGGTACTCTCCGGAAACTAAACGCTTCTATATCGATTGCTTACAGTCGTTCTCTTGCAAGAGAAGCATGTTTGCAGGAACATATCTATTACGTTTACTTCTGCATTCACAGCAGACTGAGGTTGTCCCGTATTCATATCTTTACTCGAAGGTTGAAAGGGTATCCTTATACACACTGTCCATTTAGGGCATGCAGTCTGTTTCCGCACTTAAAATCATCTCCCTCCCTCGAAGAATGACAAGAAAGAGGGGTATGTCAGGGGGGCCAGCTTAATGCATCCGGAAGCACGGTGCCCTAGGAAGATGTGCGCTCATATCTGAAGATGGAGGCCAGGTCTCGAGCCTTCGCATGCTTCGTAAGGGCCGTGGAAACTATTACCGCGTGTAAGGTGATTTGCGATAGTGGTTTTTAGAAGGCAAACAGTCCTGTTTAAAGGTACTTATATATCCTCTGTTCTTGACTGAAAGATTCATTCTAGGGAGTCTGTGCGTCCAAAGCAGGGAGTAGGGACAAATATGGCACCCAGATTCTAATAACCATGTTATGTCATTGCAATGAACACAGCTTACGTCCCTAATATGTTCCTTGCTCTTGCCCAATAGGTCTGAACGAAATTGACACATGATGCCATCACTTGGTTTAAGATTAGGGCATGCAAGGCAACCACTCAAGGTACAAAAATGTCCTCCAATTTCTTCTACTGAACTTCTGCGGGCCGATACAGGACGTTGCACATTCAGTTACAAGTTGTAACTTACAACCTATGGACTTGCAAGATGTATCATTATCTTCAAGAGAAACTGTGCCGACAGGATACTTGTCACATATTTCATCTCTCAAAATCTCTCGGGGAACCTGATGGACTTTAAGAACTTCTAAGCTGGGGTTCAAGTCAGAATATATGAGTGAATTGTGTTGTATTGCACTGTTAACAATACGGTACAATGCCATCATTTCTGGTTGAAGTATCTGAAGCGTCCGAGGTTGGAGTTACGATCCATAATACACCAAGACCCAGAAAGTTAATTAAGATTGCAACAGCAAAAAGAACAAGTGGCCACAACACAATGGTTACTACTGCGGAAGGTCTACCGTCAGCCACTTCAATTTCCTCCGAAACTGTGGGTGCGCGAATCGAAACTCCTGACAGCACCTCAACAAGCCGTTTTCCCAGTAATGTGTTTGCAACATCGGAGAGGAACAAGGGTGCACAAGACCTGTGGACCCTCTCCAAGTGCATATGAAGCTTCTCAGCAAGTTGAACGTCCATAAAGGGTAAGACGTCTCCAACACGAATGGATGGGCATTGAGGTAGCTGCAGGAAGACGTTGAGTGGTACTCCCTTTTCTTTCAATAACCAATTGTCCCTATCAATTTTTGAGAAGTCATGGCCATCCAGGTCGAAACCAAGGATTGTTGGACTTATCCAAGTTATGTTGTGCTGGATATCCCGAAATATACAAATATCTGACAAGTCACAAAACGTTTCTTTGTCGGCACAAGAGAGAACGTGCGATGATACACAGTCGACTTCGTAGATTAGTCCCCAGTGAGTGACTTCAAGCTTTAGTAGAATGGGGTGCCTATTCTCAGGCTGACCGTCGTAAAAGAGTACCTGGACCTTCTGGAGCACAACGACGCTGTTACCGGATAAATGTCGACGTACTAGTGGGTTCTTCTGCAGAGAAGAAGACGATTGCAATGCTCGTGAGCTTGTAACACAGGAATCTTCACCATTTAGTGTAGCGCCGTGAGATGGAAACACGAAACCTTCACCTCTCCAAGGCATTTCAGGGGCAAATGTCTCCGAACCGCAGTAATGAGAAGCCTGGTCCCCGTTCTCATCGAGCATACCAGTGAAGTCACAAACCGTTGCGTCCAGTTTGATGCAGTATTCTCCGTAGTGCAGCTGGAAACGAGAATAATTCATACTTCTGGTGCTGCTGCTGCAATACTGACCATCTACAGACATCAATATATTCCCTGTCTCATTGTTGCATTTGGCTGACATTTGATCTATATAAAGTAGTTCTAGCTCTTCGGTTGTGTCACGGAAGTTGAGTTCTGTATCATTCGATTGAATTGAAGGCCCAGGCAACTGTATCAATATCCTCTTGGTCTTTTGCACGGCTTTTGTGTCCACAGCAAAAGACAGTAAGTTCCCAAACAGCAAGAACAAGACGAATAATGCTGAGGGGGAAAGTAATTTAAAGTTTGATAAAGACTTGTGCGGAATCCAATACCTTGCTTGGGTGATTATTTGAATAACTTCAGGCACTGAGCAAAGTTTTTCATTGCGCGAATGCAGTTGCGTGCAAATCTGAGCTGTTATCCTGGTGATGAGTAAGGCGAAAATAACGATAAACAGTTCAGTAACCAGAAGAGTGATGAGGTTCACGACCCAAATCTTAACGTTAGGTAGGTCAACCATAGCTAATTTGCCAGTTAGAATGTTTCGCAAATGAGCAGATCAGTGCTTTATAATGCCCTTAGCAGACGGCATTGAGGGTTTAAACGCCTTGGCAGCGAGTACTCCACGCGTTTAGTCGTTTAGATAGGGAACAATCACAGTGGCCCATCTGCACGTAACTCCTTTAATGTTTAAAGCAAGCTCTGATTCATAGCATCAGGTAGAACGTTCGCTAAAAAGAAGCTCTCTATCGTTAGAAAGGCACCCACTCTATGTGAATGTCGTCTAATATTCTTGGAGACTAAGTCGTTCAGCTATGGAATGGGGTGTCTCGCAACGAGGGGCGTTTGAGAGATGGCATGTTAAGGCCACACGCTGTGCGCCCTTGTTAATAAGTGTCACATATTGACGCCGTTCGAACTTTCTGTTCATGTGGGACGGGACGAGAAGCTCAGGAACGTGCCCTGCAAAAACGCGAGTTAGAACGGCTTTCGTTTTGTGCACAACAAATTCATTTGTCAGGCACTCGAGCCATTCTGGGGCTCCGTGCAGGGAGCCTAGGGCGTGTAGGCCCCGGAAGGTGTGGTCCTGGAACAACAGCATTAGAATTTTGCTTCAGCTCTACTTAAGAAGCTGATGCAAAAAGGGGGCACAGGAATGCTGGATGTGTATGAATAGGTTGCTCTTTTACATATAAGTCCGATAGGTAAAGCAATTTCACAAGACTAAGGCCCGTTCCACATCGGGGCAATCGCTTTGCCTTGCAAACAACAAGAATCGTCTGCGAAGGTAGGAGGGTTGTGAGGCCAAGTTGATTGGAGATGATCTGATTCTCGCTGCGCGTGGGTGCCAATGTCGCGTGATTCTGTCTGCATTTCAAAAACCACCAGGGCAACGTTTCCCCCTTTCTATTTCTGTTCGCTCGATTCTGCGGCATTCTTCTTTGCCATTGATCTGCTTCTGATGGAATCTTCCGGCGTGGCCCGTCCCCAAGCTGCGTAGACACTGTATGGCTCAAGTCCAATGAAGCATGCTAGTCTCTGCTTCTTTCGGTCGCCAAGTTTGCTTGCATGCGCCATGGGAATCGATCGCGGTGGCCAAGACGACGTCGACTGACGCATGCAACTGTTGCACAGAACAGTGAATCTGATGCAAGTGACCAGAGCGATGCCGTTTTCGCAATATCCGAATATGTTCTTCAAGAGCTGTCTACAGGCTGCACGTTCCCTTGTGCGAATGACGCGAGTTCTGCGTTGCCTGCGCCACGTTCCATTACAGTTGCACGCTTCCCAGCCTAGTTCGGATTCGGTCATTCATCGAACACCTGAATAGCATCGAGCCGAGCCGAAGACAATCTCCAACGTAGATCCCGCCCTCGAGAGCTAGCAACGACTGTGCGCAATATGTTTCCCTGGTTGAAAGTTTCAACTTGAAACCATGCCATGGATACATAGCCCTCTTACTATCTACAGCTGCTGTAGCTATACGTGTGCACGTGGTCGAATAGTGTCGGTTTACGGTTGGTATCCGTATCCGTTGATGTACTCGTCTAACCGAAGCGGCGCAAGGCGACGGCCGCCACGCCGCCACGGCGCCGCCGATGCACGGCAGCCGCCGCGAGCAGCGCACGCGCGCCGCGCCCAGCACCGCCGCCACGCCGTCGCTCTCGCCCGCGCCCAGCCGCAGCCGCTGCAGCCGCAGCCGCGTGAGCATCTTCGAGCACTACGGGCACTTCCTCAAGTGGAAGGGGCCGCAGCTGGCGCTGGACCGCTTCGACGTGGTGGGCGGCGACGTGCCGGGGCTGGCGCACGTGGCCGCCGAGACGCGGCTCAAGAGCGTAGCCGCGCTGCGGCCGCGCTGCGGCTGCGCGAGAGCGCGCCGCTGGCGCGCCGCCTGGGCGCCGACCGCGCCGCCGCGGGCGCCGCGCCGCACAACGCCGTGTGAGCAAGCAAAAAAAAAAGACAGCATGCGTACCAAAGGTACTATAATGGTACTACCATTATCGCTGCAATTCACAGAATCGAAGGCATATAGGTCTCTCATCCCGAGGGACACGAAAGAAGCCGAGCTCGCAGCGGCGGCAATCCGCCTCAGCATCATCCGCCGTGCCAAGCCACAGACGGTGAGGCGAGTAGCTGAGCTCCATTTTGTAGCTGCAGGGACCGGGCGGCGGCGAGGGATGCGGCGCGCAAGTCGAGCGCTCCAAACAGCACAAGTGCACGCTGCCATCCGACATCCAAACATCGGCGCTGCGGCTGTGCAGCGAAATCAACCGCGGACAGTCGATCACATACCGAGGGTAGGCTGGAAGGGAGATCTGGTGCGTGGCCGCGTGCGCCACCACGTCCCACACGCGCAGCGTGCCGTCGATGGACGCCGACGCCACGCGCGTGCCGTCGGCGGATAGCGTCACGCACGTTACTCTCCTAGTGTGGCCGCAGAACGGCTCCCCAACAGCCGCGCCGCGCCTCGCGTCCCACACGCGGACGTTCGTGTCGTGCGATCCCGACGCGCCGACGCTGCCGTCCGCGTTCATTGCAACGGCCGCCACGGGCCCGTCGTGCCCGCGCAGCGGCCGGCCGACGGCGCGCGAAAGGCGCACGTTCCACGCGCGTACCGTCATGTCGTAGCCGCCGGACAAGAGCCACCGCCCGTCTTCGCTCAACGACACACAGGGAACTAAGCCGATGTGTCCGCGCAGCACCGTGGGCAGCAGAGTGCCGCTCTCTCCGTCCCACAGCCGAATCGTTCCGTCCAACGACGCCGTCGCGATCCGCTTCCCGTCCCCACTCACGGACACGCTCGATATCTTCGCATCATGCGCGTTGTCGCCGCAGCTTACAATTTGCGCCTGCCCGACTCTCATATCCCATATCTGAACTGTTCCGTCCATACCCCCGCAGAGTCCCTCTGAGCCATCGACAGACACGCCCACGCACGAAACTTTTTCACCACCGCCCACCACTGTTTTCACGGCGCCTCCATTCTCATGCTCCCACACGCCGAACGCTCCTCTGTACGAGCCCCACAGAATCTCGTTCCGTGGACCAAACGTCACAGTTCTCAACCAGTCTCCAATCTCAATCTCAGCAACACGTAAGCATTCTCCAGTCTCTGCATTCCAAATTCGAATACTGCTATCCCACGAAGCGGACACAATCATCTTCCCGTTCGTACTAAATGCTACACATTCCACGTGACTTTCATTTTCTGTTTGCGCCTTCCAAATCGTTTCACCACTCTCCAAATCCCATACCCATATCGTGCTTGCACCTAAAGGGGGAGACAAAACACACGCAACCTTTCTTCCAATCCCACTCACAACGACATTATGAGCATCCACTTCTCTTCCCGTCACCAGCTCGCGAGGGGCGTCAACGCCCTGCGTGTCCCATACTATCACCTTTCCACAGTCTGAGAGCCCACATCCAACCCATTTCGAATCTTCGCTCAAGCAGATACACATAGCCGATGTGATGTTTTGTGCAATCACGGTCTCTGCAGTCAACATAGCGTCCGACATCTTCACATTACCATCCGCGTCCACAGTAACAACTAGTTCTCCATCTCTTGACATTGTCCCTATTGCCAGTGCTCCATCACTTCCTACCACTTCGACGATGTTTCGACGGCCGTTCTTCACATTGTAGTTCACTATCTGGAGCGCTATGCGGCAGAAATCGGAGTGGTAGAACGGCACCATCATAAACACCCTTAGATCGTTTCCCTTCTTCGCAACCCCACAAACTATTCCTTCCACTGATACCCTCTCCAAAACAAGCCCACCCGCAGCTGCTAAGAAACCTTTCCTTGCCTTCAACCAAGGTCTCTCTGCAATTTCTTCTACTTCCTCCGCAAACCTCCTTATAGTCACGCACTTTTCCGAATAGCATGACAGACGTCCGTAAAGCTGAAAGTGAGCTTCTCGAGGATTCTCCATTACGGCATGATGACTTAACCGTGCTGCGCTCTCTATCGCTTCCAGGGCAATCTTCTTGTCTTCCTTCTTTTCCATACCAGAGCCATGAAGAGCTTCCTTGCCGGTGGAAAAATCATCCTCAACACTAATATCTCCATCACTCTGCAGACGCTTCACCACCCATTGTGGTTTCAACAACAACCAAACCAATTCTTCGTATTCTCCGGCTCCCCGCAGCAGTCGACAAACGTTGTTTGCGAGAAACTCATCATCATCCACAACGTTCCACCATTCTCTTCTCTTCTGAGGTCTTGTACAGTCTGGGACTGCAGGTTCACCTACAGTCACTCCTTCATTCTCGTGCGGCTTCCAAAAGCTCAATCCCTCCATATTTAGCCGAGATTGAGAGTCCTTCTCCTCTTTCTCATCAGCATTCACAGAAACCGTCATCGGTTCAGGTCCAGCATCATCCTCAGTACCCTCGTAGTAACTGTCCAACAGGCGCTTGAAATGTCCTAACAGCTGGTTTTCTTCCTTCTCTTCAAATATGAGCATGTCAAGGATATCATCGTGCATGCGCAGCACCGAGCTCAACTTTTCCTTGCCCTTCGGGATTGAGATATCAACAACTGCAACCGAATTGAGCGCTTTCATCACTTCCCAAGTACTCGTCTCATCTCTCAAACCCCATAGCCGTCGAAGCATCGACACTGGTACCTCCTGCTGTTTCTGCAGCACACAAAGAGATCGAAGCATCCTCCTGATCGGCATTGGAAACGTCTCCTGCTTACCACTCTGTTCCCATCGAAGCTCCAGTACTGATATAGAAGCGTTGATAACGTTCCGTACCGATCCGTACCCTGTGACGTCACCCTCAATTATCATATCCCGTTCATTCTCAAGTTCCCGATTATACAAATGCAGAGCATCTTCTTCGTGTCCCTCCAAGAATCGTTGGTAATTTCTAACTCCTGACCCCGTCACAGCGAGAAGTAAAGGAATCCCTGCACATATCTTCAGTATATGTTCCAATGCTTTTTTGTTTTCATCCTTTTCAATGGCGTAGCCCTCTAACTCGGAGTGCTTCAAGAACATATTTCGCGACGCTTCAGGTTTCCTCGGTCCGAACTGTATGCGTTGTTGTTTGGCAACAGCGCCGGCAAGCTCCTTCTCCCTGGTGGTGTATACAAGGCGGCTTTCATTGTTAATCATATCCGCCAACAGGAACAGCGTACCAGCATCGAACCCGTTCGCCTGCCAAACGTCATCAACAAGAAAAAGGCAGTTGTGCTCTGCGAACCACTCTTTCGCCCAATCTACAGCTTTCCGTAGTTCTGGCCTGCGTTTCAGTATCCTTCTTGCAAGTACTGTATTCCCTGTGTATTCAACAATGCGAGATATCTCCTTAATCAGTACGTTACTTCCACCATCTTTCCCAAGCCGCATGAAATGCACACCACCCGAAAACCTCGATCGCACATCTTTAACACCTATCAAGCCCCGAATGGCACAGGTCTTGCCGACTCCACCTCGACCAGAAGCCACAACTCCAAGCACTTTATGCTCCGAATGTTCTAGTACAGCTTTCCGTAGCTTTCCCTCAAACGTTTCAGAGTTTTTGTAGTCCAGTATGAGCCGCTGTGGGTTTATCGGAACTTCGAACCTTGTTTTAAACTCGACTTCAGTTTGAGTCCCAGAAATTCTGTCTTCCCTAGCTACGGCAAACTCATTAAACAGCTCCGCTGTCATCTCCACTTCGCTCAGAATTTGGTCCGCTCGCCGCACTCGACTGAACAGTGTAGCGCTCGGAACCCTACATGACAGTTGCACACATTTGTCCTTAGCGTTCTCTAGCTTCGTTCTCCAAGTCTGCAGAGCGTGTTCTGGAGAATCTTCCTCTTCCAACCAAGCGTCCAGGGTTTCGAGATGTTGCTCGAGCAGTTGCTGAACTTCTTGCAATCTCCTGCGATTGTCTTCAGCCAAGTCGCTGCGACGGACGGGATTATTTACAAGGTTCCACAAATAGTCGAGGGTGCCTGGCACGGCGCCAGCGATTGCTGTTCCTGCGGAAATTGGGTCGGTCATTTGAAACAAGAGACAATGTGAGGCTCGTTGCAAGAAGACGGGCTAGGGGAGTGGGGAGAAAGTCGTGGTGTCACCCAATAGTGACGAAAAGAAAGAAAAAGAGAAGCGCAACTGAAAAGCTTGACTTCCACGCCGTATCAGAGCAGCAAAGAAAGATTATATAAGAATAAAGCAGGCCCGCTTCCTAATTGCTTGCAGCCTGAGCGAGTGGGAAGTGAGTCATGATGTCGGCAAGAAGTGAACCAGTGCAACTGAGATGTGAAGGGTGGTAGTGTGTAGTTTGACATGATGATCCTTGGTTCCTCGCTTAAAGCCAGGCGAGACAAGGGTTTGTGTAAACAAATGTGTAACCGAAACGATTGACATCAGAGGGGTTTGTCCATCCTAACCCTTGGTGCTACCAAGTTGGTGCACTGTTTTCTCATCGGCCCGCTTTTGAAGGTTATCGACGATAGCGTGGAAAAGGGGCTCCTGGTAGGTGGCCTACCCCTGTTACAGGGGCCCTGTCCAGTAGCCTACAGGGCTTCACCGTCGGTACGACGATACACAAAGTGTGGAAAGCTTCATGTATTCCGCCGGTACAAAACTGTCCCGTTGGTACCGACGGTACTGGACGCCCTCCCCTTCAGGGCCCGCTCGCTTCCGTTATCCGAAGCGGCGCACGGCGGCGGCCGCCACGGCGCCGCCGATGCACGGCAGCCGCCGCGCGCAGCGCACGCGCGCCGCGCCCAGCACCGCCGCCACGCCGTCGCTCTCGGCCGCGCCCAGCCGCAGCCGCTGCAGCCGCAGCCGCGGCCCGCTCCACCGCACAAAGTGGCCGCCGTGGTGGAACACGCTCAGGAACACCGCCGCCTCCAGCGCGCTGATCGACCCGTCCACGCCGCCCGCGCCGGCCGGCTCGCGGAACAGCTCCGGCACCCAGCCGATGCTGCGCACGCCGCCCTCGATGCGCGCCAGCCCGTGGAACGCCAGCAGCACGTTGTCGCGTGCGCGGCGAGAACGCCGTCTCCTCCTGCGTCTCGCCCAGCGCCGCGCTCTTGCCCACCGTCATCCACAGCGTGAACGCGCCCACCGCCAGCGTCAGCACGTCCGCGCTCGGCCGCAGCAGCCCCGGCAGCCCCTCGTAGAACACGATCAGCGCCGCCGACACGCCCAGCCCCACCGCGTAGATCGACACGCGCTTGCCGTTGAACAGCCGCAGCCCGCGCTCGTACGCCTCGCACACCGCCGCAAACTGCCCCATGCTCTTCGCCGCCAGCTCCACGCTCTCGCCGCTGAACGGCGCGCTCACCTCCGCCACCACCGCCTTCCGGCCCACCGTCTGCACGCGGCTGGCCACCCCGACCGCCTCGCCGCAATCCGCGCGCGCAAACACCGCCTCCACCCGGAAGCTGGTCGCCTCGAACACGTCCTTGTGCCACCCCAGGTCGATCGCCGCGCGCTCGCGGCAAGCGCCGCACAGCGCGCGCTCAATGTGCCGGTTGGCGCCCACCATGACCAGCGCGTTGTGCCGCCAGTACGTCGCCGTCGTGTAGTTCATGTAGCGCAGCAGCTGCAGCAGCGCCGCGCTCTCGCGGCTCAGCGACTCCACCGACGTGATGATCGTCACCACGAACACCCCAAAGCCGTGCCGGCTGGCGTGCAGCCGCGGCACGCCGTTCTCGCCGCCGCATTCGAAGCGGATGCGCTTGTGCACGTAGCACACGGACGGCCGACACAGCAGCACGCCCACGTCCAGCAGCAGTTTCTCAAACGCGTACACGCGCGGCAGCTTGAGCGCGGCGAACAGTAGCGCCATCAGCATCCACGCCAGCGTCTCCATCATGCCCACCAGCCGCAACAGCTGCGCCAGCAGCACCACTGTCACCGCCGCGCCCTTCTCGGACAGCCCGCTGTCCACGCACTTATGCTGCCACTGGCGCTTCATGTAGTTGTCGTCGCCGTCACCATCGCCACTGTCGTCATCGTCGTCGCAGTCGTCATCATCGTCGTCGTCGTCGCCGTCGTCATCGTCATCGGGGTACAGAAACACATCGGTGAAGAAGCGAAGAAGACAGGCGTTGAGGAAGGCGGTGATAATGGGGCGGCGCAGCAGGTCGAGCCCAATGCCGCGCTCAAGGTCGTGCAGACTGAGCGCCATGGTGATGCGTGGGGGAGTGCTGGTGCCGGAAGTCGGGGGCGCTCTGGAGCGGCACGTGTGGGCGCGCCGCAGGCGAAGGTCATTGCGCGGCGATATGTCTCAACCTAGCCGCCGTGACGGCGGCCGCGCGGCGCAGCAGCCATTCGCGCGCGCACTGACCACTCGCCCCGTCGTCGTCGAGGCCATGCGCAAAGCCGTGCGTTTCTCGTCGGCGCAAGCCGCGTCTCTCGAGACCAATACTTGTCTCTTTGTGCTCTGCCGCAGCGCCGCGCCTGCGCATTACGTCCGCGACTGGCGCGCTCGGGCCATTGCCCTCTCCCATACCATTGCCGTCGCTAGAGCTCGACACTCGCCGCCTGGGGAGAGAAAAGCGGACGTTGACGTTGTTACACAGGGGCATCGCCGAAATTTGTCACTGACGGTTTATGGCTCACAGCATGAGGCCAAGCCAGCCCTTGTTTCCAGGTAGATTCCATCTCTCGCACATTTCGTCCCGCGTGGGAGGAGCCCAGTGGAGCTCTTGACCCATGCGAACAGTATTCTCAGCACAGAACGTTGGAATGAAGGAAGAAGAAACTCTGAAGGTGTGGGAGAGCGTGCAAGCAAAGCTTGTTGTTGACACCAATGATTTTGGAACAAACTGCCCTGGATCCAATTTGTGGAGTCGAGAGCACTTAACAGGTGTACCCTGTATAGCACCGCTGTGCACAGCCAATGAAGAAACAACACGTCAGAATGAACAGGGTACAAGGGTAACGTCAGAAGTTCTGCCCACAACCCGTGCCCTTGTACGCGTACCGTCACCCGACCAGGGGAAAATGTTGAAACGATCATCGTGAGCATGATGCTCACACGTCATGTACCTTCGTAGAACCTACCAGCCTTCATGGTGTTGCTACGAAGGTCGCCTCCAAAGTTATACAGTATACATGACAGTGTCCGACGGAAGGCTACCGTTGGTACGTGTAGTGTAGACGGCGCAGCTACAATAACCAAGTTATTGTAAAGTCCTTATCTAAACCAAAACAGTTTGTTTTGAGTCTTATTCGTCCTACCCCTGGTACAGTGACCATCTCTCAAAGGGCTCCAAAAAAGCCAGCAGAACGATTATAGCAGACTCGAGTCTGTTGGCCTTCACGTCGCAAGAGTCGGTAGAAAGCTGACAGACTCCTACAGAGTCGGTAACATCTGCCACCACCACGAGAAAGGCTCCATTCGTGGAGACCAGCTTAGCACTGCCGTTCCTTTGTTGTGCGCAACCACGCGTTGTTTGCTGCATTCCAAAAGCAAAATATCTACGCCTCTTACTAGAGCGGCTTAAGGGGCAGCCCACATTGTTGCAAGCGGCAACGACACCGAGAGCTCTACTTTGATTGTGTGTAGCCACTGTTACGCCAATCTCACTGAAGCTCCCAATTGTTGGCGCCAAATGTCGCTTTCCCAGTATAAATACTAGGGAGCAGAAACACACCTAACGTTCGGCCGTTATGTCTCACACACGAGCCATCGCCAAGCCTCATCATCTCACTCAGGTACGGGCCTCAACAAGACCAGTACACAATGAGATCTATCCCCACCTTTGCAAACTGCGTGCTCCTTCTACTGTCTCTCTTCGCGATGCGCGGGCTGGCGCAACTGAGTCAGTCCGTGCTCCACATGACGACAGTTTCCGTTGCTGACGACGTCGGGATAGTCGAGACTGAAGCGCCAACCGAGCCCGCTAGCAGTCAGAACGAGACCGAGACAAACAGGCGTGAAATCTTCACGTGCTCGAACGCATATCTGGACCGCTGCTTCGACTCGCAAAGTAACTGTTACGATTGCAGCCGAAAGGGAGTTCGACTCGAACCTCCATCTAACAATAAGCTGTTGCTGCTGCAAGGCAAATTTTCCGGTACGCAGCTTTACGAGGCGGAAGGCGTGAATCGCGAGACGTACCGGATTTGGTCGCGCGCCAAGGTGCTCATGCCTAGTGGCTGGGACCGCGACAAGGGCGAGTACGCGGAGATCGCGAGGTGGAAGAAAGTGCGCAAGGGCGTCATGGAGTGCATTCGAACAGAGCCTGTCGGTAGGACTTTCGGAACGTGCTGCGGCGCGTGTAGCTACGCTAGTGGATATACTCCGCCCGTTTCCAGTCCCGCAGGGCTGTGCTGCCGAGGCTGTTCTTATAGCAGTAGATGACTTCATGAAGCCAATTAGGAGGTAGACATGAGTAGCAGTTCGTCTGTACTTGCGTCCTTTCGATCTTCTAGAAGCTAAAGAATGAGTTTGCGCCAAACAAAACTGGCCCTGACTTTACCTTTAGTTGGAACAAGACCCTGAAGCTCTCTTCATCCCCAGAACGCATACGGTTGAAAAGAGCAAAATCAAAGCGGGGTCAAAATGGGGGAAGAACGTTTTTGAATTGGCTCAGTCCCATGCCATGGATGAGGTAGAGGCAGTCGACGGGCAAGCAAAGCTCAACAACTCATGAGTCTTATGATCGTTATGGTAATAAACGTAGATTTAGATTCCGAAGGTACAGGTTATTTGTCCCTTCACCTTCGTTCGTTCGTTCGTCTTCTTTCGCACCTACAGCGGAATAACAATGTTTGTGCGAAGACGTTTGGGTTTGGACAGTACACGACATTAGCTGCAAACTTTGGTTCACCCGGTGTTGGGATTTCCAACGTGGGAAGCACTTTAAAGGATGATACAAGCCTATATAACTATCATGGCAGAATGTATGTGCACGTGCGAACCATAGCAACTGCACAACTCCGTTGCTCAACTCTATACCTCAAAGATTGTCTTGAGTTTCCTCTACGACTAATCCGCCTCTTTTCTTTTCGACAATGTCTTTAACCCCGTCCCTGTACAGTTCAAGATTGCTTTTGACAGTCATGATGGCCTTTTCAACGAAATCGTCCAATGGAACGTCGGATATGTCGTAACCAAAAGGATCTGAGAGCTCCGTAGCCCATTTTTCTATTCCCAACACGCCGTATGTTACGAACAGCACCCAAAGAATAGTCAACCATCCGCTGTCCTCTACAAGTCCTAGCGGCAGAAGCAACAACCAGATCACCAAAAAGATTCGCAAGTGCTGCACATATCCGTACGGCATGGGCACTCGCACCATCCGATCACATTCGAATGCCGCTTCCTTCAGCTGATGCAAGTACTTCCAAATGTACTCAACCTCTTGTCCTCCAGCAGGATATAATGTTCCTTTTGTCGCCGATATCCTGTCTCCTTCTGCAAGATAGTTTTGGACGACATCTATACAGTAGTTGGCCCGTTCAGTGGTCGACAGCAGTCTTCTAGAGTCTTCATCACCCAAGATCTCTTCGAATTTTTCGTTGTAGTCTCTTCCACGCAGTTCGCCCATCAGAGCGATCGGGAAGGCCGCCAGATGCGCAGCAATGCGCTCAAGATCTCTTGAGTGCCATAAACTGTCAGTGTAGCTCTCAAAAATGCGAATGCTCAGGACCCGCAACTTTGAAACAATTCCTCTTTGCCAGATATTAATTGCCCTTACATATCGCCAGTGACTGTCATAAAGACGGAAACCCAGCAACAGAAACAATGCAAATCCGACGTACTCTTGTACGGAACTGTCAAGGGCGATGCGAGAGCAAAACCATGGCTCGCATGCCTTGTCAAACTCGTCTTTGAACGGAAAGTTCTCGGACACCAACCACGCTATCGTTATCGACGATGCGGTCCAGATCAGCATCGACATCATTATCCGCGGTGACAGAACGTTTACAGCCAACCTGAATTTCTCAAGTGCGCGGGTTCGAAGACCCCTTTGTGGCAATTGTCGAGGCTCATGCTTCAACGGTTCCGTCCAGAATGGCCGAACGGAAGAAGCGTGAATAAGTCCGCGCTCTGTATTTCGGTAGTTCTTTCGAATGAAGAGAATGTCTGAAACAATATTGCGAGCGAAGTTGTCAAGATCCAAATCGTTCAAGTCTGAACCAAACGGATGTTGAATCTCCGACGCGATAGCGTACATCCTGATGAAATTTCATGCGTCATTCAGTCAGTCAAATCTGCTCCTCGTTTCTAGATGGTTCACAAAACTTACCCTAACACGCCATAAGCGATTATAGTGACCCAAAGTATAGTGAACCAACCTGTAAATACATGTAATGAGAGAGAACAATACGGTTATTAAACAATAAACAAACCGCTCGCAAGTCGTCTCAGACGTACCTGATATCTCTGACAAAGCGAACGGTAAGATTATGAACCATATGGAAAGTAGAGCATTCAAGAGAATCAAAAATCCTGGTGCAATCGGAAAGGATGACAAAAACATTGACTGCTGCACAGATTTCTCCAATAGCTCCATCTCCCGCTTCATGGCTATAAATCTCTTGCCGTATATGATCTTCCGAGTGGTATATTCAGGGCGACTTGCCGCAACGAGCTGATAGGTTTTGATTACCTCAACGCAGTAGCGGGACATACTTCCCGCACAATGAACATGCGCAAGATCTTCCTGAGAGAGGAGCCCTTTGATCTCTCTGATATCACGAGAGTTCCGCATTTCACTCTTCAGCACGAGAGGAATAGCAGCTATGTGACCGATAATACGATTATGATCTCCCTCGTGGATGTCTCCATCTTCAAATAGGGTTAGGAATTGAACCGCAAGGGAGTGACAGGATGAGTGAAGCATATCAACCCATATGTATCCGGCATCCTTGAAGCGATCAAAAGCAGCATTTACATAGAATCCAAGAAGTAGAAAGGCTGAGAGGATGTAAGTCAGAATCAATGGGCAAATGAAATGAAATGCACACGCATGAAGAATCCTTCGTCAATATGGTATTTTGTACGTACCTGCAAATGACACATATGTTGCCACTGATACATCGATACTTATCCGTGAAAGCCACCATTTAGAAGCTTCTGAACGATCTCTGGATACATACGAAAGCACAACAGCCAGAGCTGTATAACAAGATATGATCATCAAAGTCCTCCATGGAACTGACCTTACCAAATGGGAATACAAACGGGGCTTTAACCTTGTTTCCTCAAGCTTGTCAGCATGAGAAAGAGATTCCTCTCCAAACCCTGAGGGAGAATCGCATTCGAGTCGTGGAAGGCTGTATTCAGCATGTACCTTTCGATTTCGAAAAGTGATTCCCAGTTCCGCTTCTGCATCTGGAGCAGATGATCTTATGAATCGATGACAATCCCAATCGGTGCCACGCACAGCATCGAGAATAAAACCAGCGATTTCGAGGCACATGTCATTCACAGGAATGTCGATGGCGTCGGTTCCGTAAGGGTCCACGAGTTTTACTGCAATCTCTTCGAGACCGATCACTCCATACGAGATTATGGGCGCCCAGAGGAGCGTGAAGAAGCCAGCTGACGGAGTCATTGCGAATGGAAGTAACACCAACCAAACCAAAGTGAAGAGGTGCTGATGTCTGGTATAGCTTTTCACAACTGGGAACCGCTTCACTCCAAATGCTCGCTGAATGAGCTCCCGGAGAGTCAGCATCCGATTCAACATCAAAATCACGATCGTTCCTTGGCATCGGTACGGTCCCATATCATCATGACCTTCACGATTCTTCTTGTCCTGCAGAACTATATATGCTTCGATTGTCTGAAGCAAGTAGGAAATAGGGTCATTTCTTCTTTCTAGTTTTTGCTTGTCTGACGCTGATAGCAATCCATCAGAGCCCCCTTCCTTTTGTTCCCCATCATTCAGAAGAAGTTCTCGGAAAGAGAGAGGGATTTGAACTATATGGGCGATGAGTCTTTCCTTGTCCTGCTCGTGAAACATTCCGTCCCTGAAATTTTGGATAACTTCAATCGCAAGGGTTCGTAACTGCATCTTCATGTCAAAGATGAGCCTTGCGCCATCTTCATACCTTCCAATTGCATCAGATGCACGGAAAGCCAAAATCATAAACAAGGCGAATCCGATATTTCCCAGAACGCCAAGGTCAACATCAATCGGACTGCACCATCCATGGCAGTCATTTCTCCTCCCTTCATCCCATGCAAATGATATTCCGTACGACGTAAATACTGCTATCGTGTTCCACAGCAAGACTAAAACTATATCTCGAGCTCTGACGGACGGAATGCTTTCAAGAAGGTAGAATATGGATGTTAGAGGAGACGGAGATTTGGTCTCTTGCTTCGATTTCAGCCACTTCCCCAAAGACCATTTCGTCTTCGTATCTGGGGCCGACTCACTAGTTATCATTCGCACTCCAACTTCTTGTGGCAAGAAAGATGTACGAGAGTAAGTAGACCCATGAACAAATCCAACGGTTCCGCTTCGGCTGTTGTGGTACATTTCGTGAAGGGAATGTTTAATTTCTTCGCAAAACAAGTGCAGCGGAATGTCGAACTCATCAAAACCAAAGGGATCAGCAAGGTCCTCTCCAATCTTTATCAGATTGACCACTGAAAAACCGATGGGAATGATGTAGAAGAATACCAACCATCCATTGAACTCGACCAATACTAGTGGTAGGAGGGCTAACCAGAAGACGGCGAAGACCTTGAGATGTACCGTGAATGACTGCGAAATGGGGAAAGTGTGCATAGCGGCGCATTCGTGAACAGCAATTTCGATCTTTCTCAATGTGTAGGCGACGGTCTCCCCGGCTCCTCTCATCGGAGAAGCAGAAAGCTGACAGGTCTTATCATCACCACAGTCGAGACTGTTGTTGTAGCCATATATCACATCCATAGCGTGTTCGAACGGATTGTCGCACTCATCGAAAGCAGCGACGTCCTTTGCAGACAGAATGTTGAGCAGCTCTGAGGTGTCCCTCGTATCTCGAAGATGCTGCTTGGCGGCGTAAGGCAAAGCTGCGAAATATGAGAAAAGGCGCTCCCTGTCTCTCTGATGCCAAGTACCCGGACTGCAGGACATGGCAAACCTGAAAGCCGCTTCTTCAATTGCGGGTTTCAGTTTGCTCTGCCAGATTTCAAGTCCTCTCGAGTATCGCCGATAAGCATCATTCAACCAAAAACCCAATACAAGGAATATACCAAGACTAACATATGCATCGGTAGACCCTCCCACTGGGATGTACACGCACCACCATCGACATGAACTGTTGTCATCGTTTCTGGTAGTACCCCACGTGAAGAAGACAATGAAAGAAGTCCATAAAAGCAGGGTCACCATACAGAGTGCAACATTCTTCGTGACTCGGACGAACCGCAGCACAGGAAGTACCGATTGAATGCACGATTGCTTCAGTTTCTTAAGGTCAGAAGAGCATCTTTTGGAACAAGGTTGTTCTAACCAAGTTGGAGTGTCATGATGAGGATCGATAACTGATGAGTACGTTATCTTCTCCAGGGAGAACGAGTTGAGAAGTTGAAATGCGGTTTCGGCTGCCAACCGGTTAAGTTTGATGTCCTGAAAATCATACCCAAACGGATCGTTGAGAGCTCTTGCAATGGTGAACAGCATTGCCACGCCATACGTAATGAGAATGGTCCACAACACAGTAAACCTGAACCGCATGAGTGAGAGATACGTTAGTAAAAGAATGTCAGAGCAAGATGTCTGAGGATATGAGTCTTGACAATACGCTTACCAGCCACTTGTTTCAACAACTGCGAGAGGAAGGAAGAACATCCAGATGTAAAGAAAGATCTTCATGTGGTTGACGTATCCAGCAGAAGGAGTAAAACTTGATATGGTGGTGAGAGTCCCGGCTTCGGAATCTGCTCCATCGACATTGTTCATGATCAAGTGCTGAGTGCCTCGACCCGCAGGAGTAGTCTCCATTGCTACCGACAAAAACGAAATGGGAGCATCATCTTGAGCTGCACTGAAATAGGCCCTGACAACTCTTGTACAATGAAAATGCATGCTCTTGGCGGCAAGGACATCATCGATATCAGAATCGCAAAGAATTCCTTTCAGTTGCTGACGCTCTCTTTCTCCCCTCAACTGCATTTTCAAAGCGATTGGAAATGCAATAAGATGGGCCACGATACGGTCAAGGTCTCCGGGATGCCATGAACCTGCAGGGAATCCCTGACGGAGATCTCTGAGAACATAGCGCAGGTAGGCAGCCATATGAGACCAAGCAAGTTGTGCCTGCCAATATCGATTGCTTGCTTCACGAATGAAGAAACCGAGAAGGATGAATAAAGCCCATCCAACCGCATACGAGACAGAAGCAGAGACAACAAGACGGGAGCTCCAGAAGTCGACCGATAATGAGTCCCCATCTTCAGGTGCGAGGTAGTACGAAAGAAGGACAACGATAGAACTCCAGAGAAGCTGAATAGTCAGAATGATCCATGGAATGGTGTTGAACAGCATACAAAGAAGGGAAAAGTCGGCTGGGTTCGACTCAGGCGGAGAGGTTCCGAGTTGCCCAGTGGCCACTGCCGTTTTCAAACGTAGAGCCAGCGCACGGTGCGAAAAGGTCCGATACGACGATGTTGTTGATGGTGATGGTGCCTCCTCGTCAGGAAGTGTGGTGGAAACGGGAGCTGACCGCTCGCCAAAAGCGGGTTTTGGGAGGTTGGACATAGCGACGTGCTGATCTCGTCTCAGAAATCGCGGCAGTGGCGACGCTCTGAGGGAACGCAGAGGCGGTAATCTCTTCTTCAGATCAATAGTTACGCACCCAATGGTGCTTACGATTGATGGTAGTTACTGTTGTCGACCCTACCGTAGCATGAAAGTACCGCGGGTAGTGGGGTATCTCTAATATCGCAAATCACGCATTGCTTCTTTGTTCTTAATCCTAACGTGAAACGGCAGTCTTGGGTACTACACCTTGCCTTTCTATTCTATTGGGCAGACACTCGTTTCCGATAATAACTTGCATCCTGCTCACCATTTGCTGCCTCCATTCTTCCTTATACCCTGTAATCCTTTATACAGGGGTAGTGCATCTCTGTATGCGTGCATGGCGTAGGTGCTTCCAGTACACAATTAGGAGTTTTAATACATATCCTTAATGGCTGCGAAATTTGTGGGCAGATTATGAGCCTCAAATGGAGGCAAGCGACTTACCCTGTACCGACGGTTTGGTACCAAGTATCTTATGATCCTGGAGCTTGTTGGATGCAGATATCGCTTGTAAAGATGCTCACATCCGAGGCCAAAAGTTTTCCTTTCTCACCTACAAACGGCAACTCCTGAAAGTAACTTGTAAATCAGTCTAAAATGTTTGCAACTGGAATAGGGTCCAATCAATGTGGTCTTTGCCGCAGTTGCTTAAAGGTCAGGTTCTGGATTGCAGAAACGGTTGAGCAGCTCCCCTTGCAGGGATGTCTATGTCTGCTCTACACACGACTTCCGACGGTTGAAATACGTTTGTAGCTCAAATCCTTTTGTTATTTTGAGGTGTCACCGGTTCTTCATTTTGCAATATCTAAACTTCTAAGAAACTATGAAGCGATGTTTTTGCCACGCGAAACGTTGTTTGACAGAGAAGATAATGTATCTCAAAGCCACCCTTTACCTCGAAGAACAGCAACGATATTCAACTGTGACGTAGAAATGCTGCAGGGTTTAGGATACACCTGCATTCTAACCACATTCTTTGAATTCAAGGTTATGTTTTTGCAATGTTTGGTCAGCAACGATAGGACTGCCCTAAATCGTTGGTAGGTCCCACTTTCGTACCTATTCTTGAGTACCCTGCATCATACTGCACGGGTAAACAGTTTACCACTGGTAAACTGTTTACTTTGTGGTAAATTACCACACATCACAAGTTGTGATGATCACAGTGTGATCGAACCGGACGGCTATCCGTTCGGTAGCGTCCGTTGGAAACCTGTCCAAAGCTGTCCGATACGATCCGAAAATCCTTAATTACATTTTTTGCAAACTATGATCCGAAAGCAATAACTCCATTTCCTGTACTTTATAAACCGTTTCTTTAACTCTAAAACGATTTAAATATCCGTGTTTGATGTCAGTAGATGTATCGGATAAATCTTCTGTTTGTATCCAAGAAAGAAAAAATTCATACCGACTTTTTCCGAATGCAATGTAATTGCTGTACTTGTCTAGAGATGAAAAATCCGATTGACGCCAAGTTTCTGTCGCTAGAACAATATTGTTCTTGTTATAGTTGCTTCGAAAGAGCTTCGATTAGAATCCTACAGTAAGGAATCCAAAGTTATACGTCCAGTACAGCACAAAAGCGTTAAAAAAAGGTGAAAAAGTGATTATAAAGATTTCTTATGAAAAAAGCGCGACAAAAATTTATTTTTGAATGCAGTATAGTAGTAACAAAGTACTAATATTTAGTTACCGTTTTATATTTGGCAAAATCCAATCCGTTCATCTTGGATCTAGTTTTTGTTTTGAAACCGTGTGTTTAGAAATCTTTGAGTATTTGGTTTGCTTTACTCCGTTTGGGGTGTAAAAAACTTTATTTGTATTTATTCGTACTGCTTCCTCGTTCTAACCTAACCGATTATATCCGACGTTATTTGACTTTTATTTGTCAGTAACCGTCTATCATTCTTATCAGCATAGAATTTCCGCAAATATTATTCGTCCGGTTCGACTCCTAATTCGTCCGGTTCGACTCCTAATCACAACAGATATTTAGTTCCTCTATGTTGTCAATACGTGTGCAAAGCGCACATGAATACCAAAGTAAAAGGGCGAAAGAAAAATCGCATGGCTGTGGAGAATAAAATATTTTCCCGGTTTTTCAGCATTGTACCGGAAGCTGTCGAGCATGAATGGTAAAAACTTACACGTAGCTGCTGTAAGTATGGAACATGGACGGGGGGAATTTGTGGCTTCATTGCAGGGGCAGGTTGCAACTGTAATGCGTGCTTACAGCCGCAAATTGAGCCATTGCTTTATCCACATATATCTGGCTAGAAATGGCTCTCTTTTTTCAAATCGTGCGTCGTACGTTCCGCGCAACCGGGAAGCTGGTTTCGGAAATTCTCACTTTTAAACATGTATTATTAATAATAAAATTTATATCTTTAAAAACTAGCAAAATCGCTGAAACCGCTAACACCCTCAGAAATATTCAAGGGTTCGAATTTCCAACCCACTCCCAGCAGATTAGACTATAATCCATTTGTTGCAGTTTCCTTTTTTGTAGAGCTACTCTGGAGAGCGTCTGTCAGTGACAGACAGTGTGAGTTGCTGGCAGTGCGCTATTAATCTCTTTTTGTCAGTTTTAGCTCCCGCATGAATGAATCATGAGCCTCCTCACTCCCGGCAAGCAGGGAAATTAAAACGCTTCTGCTTGCATCCAAAAAGGCGCTAAAACAGGGTTTCAAACAGTTACTGGTAATACTATTTGCAGTTGTCAAAAATCAAAAACTTCGGTTCACAGTGTGAACCTTGATTTCCTGATTCTGCTATCTGCTGGAATTTGGCATACAGTGTACCCCTCGTAAAACGACACAACAAATCCAGAAATTCTAAACTTTTGTTTTTTTCCGTTTGTTTTCAAAAAGGACTCCCGACATCCTTCTGTGCGTAGTGTTTCTGTAAGGTACCGCAGAGCCAAGGGTGAGGGGCAGGGTAAGGATGCCGTCAGTATAGAATCACGTACGAAAACTAACCGACAAGCTCTTACGGCCGTACAGAACTATGTCTATACCGTAACGGAGCTATTTCTACACTGTAATGTCATTGTCATTGATGCTCTTGAGAGAGATGACTCTTTGAGGCCGTGATACTCGAGTCGTTTGCCGGGCCCACAGGGCCAGGCATAGTAACAGTTGGCCTCAGGGCTGAGCCCGTGATCTCGGCCAAAGACAATAGGATGTCAGACTTTGCGACGTGGAACCCCGAAGTCGCTCAGCCACTGTTCTCATCCCTAACTCTGACTTCCGTTTGGATTTGCGTGTTTGCACCTAACGCGGTAGGAAGACAGATCCTGGTTAAAGCTTACCGGATACTGTGTAAGGCAACGCGTTATGTGTGCGTCACGAAAAAAGGGGTATTCTGTAACGCGCCATCTTTCGGCGAAAGATATCGATACGAGAGCGCATTCAGTTGGTAACTCTTGCACGTAGAATTAAATGCACCTGCCTGTCACTTGCTTCTAAAGCGTGGGGTTTTAGCACGTGCGCCTACACCGCGTGAATCTCGCGAGTTGCGATTTTTTCGACCCTCTCGCCACGGAGCGCAGGTCCAGCCAATCACGAATGTCGCGCTTGATATCAAGCTACTACTGCATCTAATCGATATTTTAAAAAAAAACACTTCTGGAAGTCCGAGACACCTGCGATATAAAACCCTGAACGAGATTATCGTAACGCACAAATGCGCTTTTTAGTCAGTAGGTAAGCTACGAAGCGGAGTCCACTACGAATCCCGCGTGCTCCGATCCAGAACCGGAGGTTCGCTTTCCTACCCACCCACTTCTCATATCGGATTTACGATTCTGCCGAACAGCACTATGTTCGCCCAGAACCCGCGACGAAGAAGCAATGGCCCTCCCGCGGCATTCTCCTTTGGAGATATCACATTCGCTTTCAAGCTCCTCAAGCACATGGCTACCGCCTCCGGCCCTGATATCTCCGGCTCTACCATCAAGCGCTTTATAACAGCTAAGCAAGGAAACAAAGAGCGCATCGCGGGTTTGGTTGGGTCTTTCGCAGTCGATCCTTATGTTCTTCAGCGCGTCGTCCACGGAGTCGATGGCGATTATGGAAACCTAAGTGAAACCACGTTTGTACCGCGCGATTTTGATTTGTTCGTCCGATGCTCTACTGAACTGGGGCACCGTGGCGATTTCGTACCAGTTTTGTTTGATCGCCTTTCCCCCGGCTCTGCGCTCAACGCAACACCTGAACGCTATGGGGGATGCCCATTTGGCGACTGGAACGTGTACAGAGAGCAGGAGCCGCACGTCATGTCCAAGGACCGTTATCCTGAGCAGATACCGATTATGGAGCGCATCATCGATGATCACATGGCGCAGTATGTCGGCAAGACTGAGGAGCTCGGCAAAATTTTGCGTCTGTTGGTATGGAACTTGTATACCTACACCAGCTACGGTGTGGAACCTAGCGAAACCACCGCCCGTATGCTACAGGTCTTTGAGGACCATTCCCCAGAGTTTGACTATGTTGTACGTATGACAGTCAACAACGTTCCCTACGAGTGGTCTCCGACTCTCAAAGCGCAGGTTAAGGAAATGGCCGATTGGAGCTTGTCTGTAACGGACGAGCGTTCAAAGAATATCGGCGCCTGTGCGCACATGAACGATGTATGGACAGATACCGTCATCAATCACTCAGATGTAGATCTCAAAAAGTCGGAAGGGGCTCTTCGTGGAGTCTACATCGGCGGAATGAACAATTTGCACTCTGCCGTGAGTGGGGCCATGATGGTCAACGCTCAGAACGACGACAAGGTGTATGACTACCTTATGAGCGATGCGGAATCAAACGTTGAACACATCTTACGCGAAGCCCTGCGCTTGTATACGTCGATCCCAACGTCTCGAGTTGTCAGGGAAGAGGATAATTTCATGGTTGATGGCAAGAGGTTGGCCACTGGAACCAGTGTGATTTTGTCCACCTATGCCATTGACACCGATCCTCGCTCCTGGGAAAAGCCGTTGGAATTTGACCCAACGCGCTTTGAGAACATGGAGGAGATTGGCTTCTTGTGTCAAAAAGGTTTTGCTCCACTCGGTGTGTCCGCCAATATTGGTGGTCGCCCTTGCGGAGCCCGTTATCTTGCCGCTCATATTATGCGTGTGCTTTTGACCAAGCTTCTCAAGGACTATAAGTTCACGGCGAAGAGCGGGGGCTACTTTGATTTCAAGCAAAATGCTGGCACTAGTGTGTACGCCGGAAAGTGCTATACGAAGGTGGAGAAGCGATAAACGTTGTGCCACACTTTGGAGTTTTTGCGAGATCTACCAGGAAAACCTCCGTGTCAAAAAGTTCTATTCGCAATTTGCAGCCTTGTTCTACTCATTAGTATATATCTAGAATATCGTTCTTATCAATGATGGCTGGTGATAAAAACTAAATCCAATCTGTGGGCCACTTCTCTCGTTTTCTCTCGTTTCTCTAGCGACTAGAAGGTAGAAGGGGTTAAGAGATGGCCCATATACCTTTCTCTCAAGTTGACAAAGTACAGATTGCCAAACGTGACTTTGACGCTGGACTTCAACAAAGCCGAGCATGTTTACCTGGCCTGCACACTGATCACAGATAGCGTCGTGGGTGGAGCGTTCTTGAGGACAAAACAAAACAGAACATTTCGTTTACAATCAAGGGAGCCGCTTTGCTAGAAAACATCGTCACGGCATGATTTCTTGCGGCCTACATTGCTGAGCAAAGATTCCTCGTCGCCTTCCAAACTACATGCCGGCTCGAACTTTTTTCGCGAACCCAACCTTGCACTCATCTTCTAGCACCTCCTAACAAGCGTGGTAGCCACAATTCCCAGTTCGGGTCAATTACACATTGATAGATTGCGGAATATTCTTCGGTACTAGTTGAGTATATGGCGGTAATCCTGCAATCCTCTCTACTACATTATCCTTTTGGATATCAGCTCCCACTATGCTGAGCTGCTCTTGGAAATTCTTCAGAGCTGATTCCACTTCATCAGAAAGGAAGTTCAAGTCTCTCCCATATTCTCCCAAGGTGGTATACTGGAATACCCCAATCAACTCCGCAGTGTCCATCTGCAACTTCGCCTTATCAAGATCTGGAAGCATGTTCGTAACCCACTCATCAAGGTTAGCGAAGGGTTTGGCGGTCTTCGGAGGAGGATGGAATCCGGCCAGGGGCATGGCGGGCGTGAATTGCATCAACGTAGACTGGGTGAAGTTCACAGCAGCGTGTTGCACTGATGCTGTGAAAATGATCATGGATACAACTCGAATCAGATACGCCTTAGTCTTGATCCTCCCGCTGTCGCCGTCACCGAACCCATGCAAGTTGCCTTTATCAGCGCCTATAATTTCCTCGCACCAGGCTTCAAGCTCCGTGTCGTTCAGTACGTCCTTATCATTCTTGTAGTAATCACTCAAATATGCATCAACCCATTCGTTCACGACACCCCACAGACGTATAGCGTAATCGCGGTACGGATATCTGATATTCTTGGCGTCTAGTACGCCGCGAGATGCAAGCTCTTTGTCAGGCATCCAATTGTTGAAAGAGAAGGACGGCGAATTGACAGAGCTGGCCGCCACTTGCTTTGTGATCTCAATCTGAGGCGCCGTGATCTTGTCAATTGTGCCACCAGGGTTAATCAACAAATCGACAGCTGCTGTGTTGATGAGACAGGTACCGTAGAAGTGGTTCTCCAACAACTTCATAATAGGGTGGTTCGGAGCCAAGGTGCGATTGGCAGCACCGTTAAATACTTCAATCAACAAGTGAGTACGTCCCAGGTGGTAAACAGCCTCATGGATGACACCGTCCGCAACTTGTACGGTTTGCTTCGCGGCGATCCATGTGATCTCATCCGTGTGGTTCAAGTTTGGAGTGTACATGGGATAGCTTCTGTCTTGGTCACAACGAATGGCTATAGGCAACACGGTGGTTCGATCGTTGAGATTTTTCGGAGCCGCGAACAACGCCGTCGGGGAGTAAATGTAGTACCCTTCCTTCTTAGTACCATCTGGCAACACTCCAGCCTTAAGCCCTGAAAACTCAGGGTAATCAACGTAGAAGAGACGTCCTTCCTTCTGCATTTCTTCTATTGAGTCACCACCAAAGGCACGAATGCCACGAAGAATGTCATCTGTCAGTTCCGGGAACATTTCTTTAACAGGTTTGTCAAGCTTGGTGAGTCTCATCGGGTTCGGGCCAGCAACGCGATACCATCCAAACACATCATCGCGAAGGAATTGATCTAGAGTGGCAACAATATCCGGCTTAAAGACCTTGAACATTTCCTTATACTCATTGAGAGAGTTACCTGTACCCTCCACGTGCACGGACACAATTTCCTCTAGTTCTTTGGCAGTATCTTTTGCTGCTTGGCGATCAAACGCGCCTGAAAGAAGCTTAGAAATTACTCCGGTCGCAAAGGAGGAAATCCGCGAAAATAGTTGACGGCGAAGGGCGGCTCCGTCTTCTTGAAACTGATCGACACGGATAGCAATACCGTTGGCCGATACACGCAACATTACCTTGATCAGTCCCTCAACCCAGCCAAGCTCCGGGTTCTCCGCGCTGGGGAGACCGGCTATCATAGAGGCGTCCGCAATAGCCTCGTGTGTCCACTGGTAAACCTCACGATTCTGCTCGATTTCCTTGCGACGCTCTTCGGAGTTCTTGTCGTTCTGCGGGAGGGATACGACGTCTGGCTTGGTAAGGAACGGGAGAGAGAAAGCCATGTTCGGCGTAGAGCGCGTTGGAAAGTGTGTGAGTACTGAGCCATTCTTTCGGGGCGTGGTGTGGAGCCGAGGCTTCGACGAAGGGGCCAAGAACGACGAGTGGTGAGATTGAAACGACGATGCAGAGGTCGTAAACGTTGAAATGAACGCCATGATGAGTCCGCTGCACGGTTGCTAATCAAGATCGAGCCGGGAAGTTAGCAGCTTCTTGACCAAGATGGACCTGGGAGGAACCAGGAAAGACAGCTTGATTCATGAGGTCTGAGGTCAAGGGTGCTTGCATCGAGTCTATTAACCGTTGTTGTGGTTTGCATTCACGAGAGCCAAAAATAATTTATACGCTCATACAGTACGAGAGATCATTTAAGTTCAAGTTCTACGTGTACCGGCTTGATGTTTTCAACACGCCGCACATGACCGGTTCATCGAGATTTGCAATTCTGTGACACAACTGGATCTGAAAAAATATCTGAAGGTGGAGATTCGGGGGTATTGTCATCAACGGAAAACAACTTGCGTCCGAAAGCTTACGATGTTCTTATACATTTTTCGTCAGTCACAACCCCGCGTCTGACATCGGCGCGAACGCCATGTTTCAACGTGGCCACGCATGGTTTCATATTCTGGCCTTTTAACCCTTTTGAACCTAAAAAATTATGTCTACGAGAATAGAGTTAGATTGATATATATTTGGGCGAACGCGAAGACAGTTTGTTGCCATTGAGCCCAGTGTTGAAACTGCTTATATCAATACAAATAGACATAAGCTAGCAAAGATACTATTCGCAATTACTTGATTGCGGTCCAATCGTGTCGGCAATCATGGTACCTCTACAATCCAATCACAGGGACAGGTTGGAGCAATATCTCGTACTACGCATCCCCCATTTTTTATTAGATTCAAGCAAGCAACAGTTCTGAATCTGCGAGAATGCAATCTCGCAAACACATGCGTACCGCCAAAAGACGCAACCAGTTGTTCTTCTTGCACCGAGACACACTACACAAGGCTCATTCAACGCTGAATCTCATGCCAGTTGCAATGAATTACAAAGCAACTTCAACAATTGCTCTTGAAAAACATATTGTAACAAAGAACCAAAACGCAGAAAAGAAGAAGAGTGCAATTACGAGTAAGTTGCAATTCCGTATTGGAACGTTGACGACAAAAAAAAAAGTTCACGGTAAGAGCACTAGGTCCCGCGTAACAAGAGAAAATATATTAAACAAATTCATATTGTAGACAGTGGCAGAAAAAACACTTCTTAGCAAAATCTCAGTTCACCAAACCGACTTACGCTCAGAGAAAAGAATCCAGTTTGTTTGGTTTGTTCTTCAATGGCTTCTATATTTAATATCTGAGGAAGTTGAGAAGTAAATAACGAGTAAGAAGAGCTAAACGAGAAAACGCTCTTCGGAAGGATGCATTATTGGCGTACTTTGTTTTGGAGATGGCTACTTCAATTCATAAGCTCAACAAACTATGAGATTATTGGTCTATCTCGAATCTTGTCGGTATCGATTTCATGAAGAAAACTATTCCAAGAGATAAATTTCTAGACATCAGAGCTGCTCTTTGGCTTTATGCAAAGTATGATTCGATTGTTGCACATACCGATCCTCTGTATCACAGTAAGCAGATATTAGAGCACTTTGCACGAAATGCTGCGACAATGGCAGTCCTTGTAGAGTGATTTCTCTCGACCAGGACATTGGCGGAATGTCAACGTTCGTTTTGTCTGAACCCAGTCCTCTACCGACCTGTTCGATGACTTGCGCTTCTTAAGCCAATAGTCTAGCGTACGCACGAAAATCGTCCTTGTGCATGCGTGTTAAGACACGCACTTACAATCCATACGGATTATTTCCTCCATGTGCTCCATCAACCTCTTTGCTTGAGTACGTGCTTGCAAATGCCTTATCGACCTCAGAACATTCATCAATTGAGTTGATGTATCCAGCGTCACGTAATGCCTCTTGGTAGGTAGCTATAAGCTGCCATACTCGTCTCGGTGCATCTGAAAGCTTCCTATCCATGCCCATATCTTGAAAACTTCTCTCCCATTCGACCATACGAAGTTTCGTAAAACCTATCTTAGCATTCTTTTGTAGAAAGGACTTCAGCATCTCTTAAGTGATTTCTTCCGCAGAAGAAGTTTCCCCGTCCTTGCCATCAATCATAATTTCCAACACTGTGTCGGTGATTGAAGCTTTGTAAGAGGTTGGAGTGATCAAAATATCAAGTTCTTTGTTCCTCTCGATCACCTCAAGGTCATAAACTTTACGCTCTTTCAGAAAGGTTGAGAGTGAAGGGACATCGATATTCCGCAACAACGGGGCTTCAAGTCCGAAAATTATCGCTGCAGTACTGTTGAAGCTTTCGCTTTCTTAGCGTCGTCCTCCATTGCCGATCTACCTTCTACGTGAACGTGAATTGTTTTCGCGACGTTATAAATGTGTCAAATTATGGCAGGCAAAAGAAAACCGGCACACGGGGGAACGGGACTCTGCCTCGTTCCTTCCCGTTAACGATCTTCTCGCCATCGTGCTTTTACTTTGAAGCTCTGTGCTTCTTTCAACACTGGAATTGAACTAGTTTTTTAAAACTAGTTCATTAAAATGAAAATAACACTTTTGGTCATGGCGCTTTTTTCCGTCTGACTGGTCTAACTTCTCTAAGCTACGTCTACAGTTCTATAAGTATCAAGCGAATTTATGTCTTATCTCATTTCATACAGCGAGATGAAAAATTGTCGAGAGACATATTTCGCAACTAGACAACAGCAGTTCTAACTGCCACTAGAGATCGCATTTCCAGAATTAGAGGAGGAACTGACGTTTCCCGATGGGGCGGCCATGATGACATTTGGATCTGAGGCGGAGGCGAAAAATATGACTTTCTGAGCGAGATGTCCATGCTGGCTTAAAACATGACTCCTAGCCTTTGATTTCTTGGTGAAAGTACTGTAGCAAAGAACGCAACAATAGCTTTTAGCCATCTGTTAATTTAGATATCCGAAGATACGGTTGTGAAGAAAACAAGGTTGGAAGTAAAACGGGTCTTTTTGTTCAACTGTTGTGAATGAGAACGTTCTTTAGCTTAGTCGTTACAGATTTGGTACACCTCAGAGAAAGTAGATGTCTGGGACTTGGAAATAAAGTTTTGTAATTCTTTTATAGCGCTTTCATCCACAATTTCGGAAAAAAAGTTTTTGATGGACAGTCGATTGCAATTGAAAACATTTTTTTAGATTTTTTAGGCACTTTCCATCACTGCTGGAGCGTTAAGATCATCACTGTCCTCCACCATCGTTTTCATATGCTTAGTTTAGTGGCCATTGCATTCGAAGAACACATCCAAAACTGACATATATCGGAGAGAGTGATAAAATGTAGACATATGAGTCCTTCTGTAGCACTAACTGGCAATAATTTCATGAATCCTTTTTCAAATATTAGTACGCAAGGATACCATTCCAAATCTAGAATCAGACTGTAACACAGAAGAGAGTCTACATATACCGAAGGTAGAATGTGAGAAGACAGTACAGTACCATTATCTCTGCTTCCAAAACTGTCTTTACCTACTACAAGCCAGCCGTGACTCTTGATCACCGTCCGTGGCTTGTAGCTCACGTGCTGCGAGCCAGAACGAGACAGTAGAAAGCTTGTAGGATAGTCCTAGATATCTCTAGACATTCCCACGAGATCTGTATTAAAGGAGCGTCAGCCGGCCTTCCCCTCCATCGGAGAAGGCCAGACTTCACTCAACCATCTCTTCATTACATAGACATACAAATAAATCCACATCTCAATATAAATTCTAGATAGAATATGAACTACAGCGAGGAAATGAAATACAATGGTATTACGTAAAAGAGTTCAAATGATTCAAGCATTGTGAAATTGGAATTGCTTTTTTCCCCCGCATACGACTCGTATGATGCGAGGGAGTTCGGTTTAAATGAATAGTGCGTGGTTGTCTTGCATATCTCAATGTCATCATCTGTTATTTAGGGTTTTTCCCATAATGTCTTTTCCTCCTTTGACATCTGACCATAGATCACGCATCAATAAAAGTTGGAACTGATACTGACTTCAAAAATAAAATTTCTTAAGAACACAGCATGACTATCTTTTCATGGTCTTAACCAAAATATAATTTATAAAGCGCTTCTTTGAAGGAAACAAAGGAAACTTATAAAAAACAAAACATTTTATTTTACATGCGTGAAAGCTATGTAACAAGCAAAAGTAGCCATGAATTATGCAATATTTTCAATCACTGAAATGAACATTTACTCTCAATTTTAAACTCATATTTATCAGTTTTGGGAATCAATCTTGGTTAGATGTTGAATGATAATAAATAAAATACGTAGAGTGTGCCCTATAATTAATTTTATCTAATGAGCTTTCGACAACCAGATCCATCAAAAGTCTGTTTAAATGCCAGATATGTACTTTGTAAATGGTGTTGTGGAGCAAACAGAACACGCCCATCCTCCCAATATGAAGTTTATAATACGGTCTGAGCGCCATGAGTCACGTAGCGACTGTTATATGTTGCGCCTTCATCTTTGCTTACTTTTCAAAATACGTTTGCAGAAATCATTAAAAGTAGATATTAACCGTTTGGGCAATAAAGGTGTAACACTATGATGGTTGAGTGAAGTCTGGCCTTTCTCGATGGAGGGGAAGGCCGGCTGACGCTCCTTTAATACAGATCTTGTAGCAGTCTACAGATGTCTACAACTATCCTACGAGATGTCTATTGTCTCTGACTGTCTCGTAACACGTCAGCTACAAGCCAAGCAAGGTGATCAGGCGTGACTTCGGCTTGTAGGCTGTCTTCTGTGTTACAAAAGGATTAACCACATTAAACTACAGTAACGTGTCATCTCAGCAAGTTGCGACAAAATGTCTGTGGCTCACAGACGGCCAGTTGTAGGAATTTCCTATGTCTAGCGTATTGGCGAATAAGCCATGCTGCCGTTCATCTATCAACTCATGATGATTTGCGCGTTGGCATATGGGAAAAGGTTTCTGTTTTTTGGTAATCGCTTCTATAATCTCAGGGATCTTAACACAACAAGGAGTTAGTTTACGAAGAGTACGAAAGTATTATTTGTTAATGGAGAAAGCATAATCCCCGGATAGTTATGAAGCACATGAAAAATTCCAGTAATGTTGCTGAGAGACTCACACTCAGCGTTTTCGATAGGAGCAGCTTCGACAGCATAGTCCCGCAGGAGCATATAGTGGGGGTCGATAACCACTCCTGTAATCACATGCTCCGCAACATGATCCAAAGTTTCTTCCTATAGGTTCCGTTCGTATACATTCCAAAACCTGGGCTTGAACCACTTTCTTCCATTTTGGTACAACTGAATATCCGTTGGCTGGCATGGTGATCTTTGCTTTCGTTGTTATACGGAATGTCTCTCGCATGCGTGCTTCTGCCTCGTAAAGTTGCATACCACTGTACTTGCCTTTCAGAAGCAACAGTTTACGGTTGAGCGGTGGCTTTACTCGGTTGCCATGTTGACTGCAGTCGTAGCAGTTGCCTTCCGAGTCGAAGCAGCGGTCGGGATAGGAATCCGAACATGTAAAGATTTTCATGTTGGGCTGCTCTTCCACGTGCACGCCTATAGGTGTTATTGACAGGTTTCCTGCGACTTCGAAAGTTTCGACCTCAGTATTCGGAACGGTAATTTGGTCCCAATGTCTTGTGGGCAAGGCATGACCGTTCACAGCAACGAACAGCAGGAGAATAAAAGTACGAGAAGTGAAGTTGATGATCTGTCTCATTATGCGAAGCTGATTTGAAATTGAATTCCAACACAGAGAGAGAAGGAGGGCTTTGCGCGATGACGTTCTGAATGGGTGTCCCATCAAACTGTCTCGCACCAGCCTTTTATATCCTTCAATATTAATTCTTCTTCAGATGCTAGCGAGCCAACAAGTGAGTGAAACTCACCATCTCATCGATTGTGAGAAAAGCACACTTTGGTGGAACAATTTTGCTCGTTGTTGTAGCAGCACATACTATTTGCTGTCATAACAATGCAACTGCCAAGTTTTAGAACAAATCTGGTTACAGAGGTATTTATTTTCAGATACCAAATGTTCCATGTGAGGGCTACTTTGGTGTTGTCTACGAAGGTAGTTACTTTCTCCGCATCGATTTCCTCTAGGGCGTTGAATATTTCGGGATAATGGTCCTCTTGATGTCTCTTCTTCTTCTTTATTATGAGCGTGATACGCTTATTGCTCGTATCACGTGGGGTTTTGCTAAGGACCCCCAGCACTTATAATGTTTTCCCTATCAACGTAGCTGCTGACTACAAATCTGATTTGTACCGTGTTACGCTCACTGAGCTTTGTGTCAGCAAAAGCATTAACCTCTAAAGTGTTCTCTCGTCTGCGTGAGCATTTCGTCACCGATGATTCAGCCTCTTCATCTCTCCTTCTTTTTGTAGTACCTCTTCCTTCTTCCTCTTGAGGTCATCGGCTAAGGGGTACACCACGGCAAGGCGCTCTGCACGTACCTCATTGCGCCGTACAAGAGGTTGTGACGGCTCTCCTTCACTCAGTCCTCATTTCCTTGGCGACACCAGGCAAAGGAGCAGCCAGTCGCTTCACATCGTTCTTCGACCCTAGGCATGTGCGTAAAAGCTTTTACGAAGAAAAACCCTGTAGAAAACCGCCACATGGTTGCCTCCGTTGGATGTATCACACCATGGGGAGGGAAAGCCAGGGAAAACATCGGTAGGATCGTTCCCAGTGATCAGCTCGTGGCCTGCTGCTTGCGTGCAGCTAGTCGGGGGCCTTTTCACGACTTACCACCCAGGTCGACAATGGCGATCGGTAAGCAGACCAACCGTCCGGCCGATTTTAGTGACTTCCCGAGTCTGGAGAGGCGCGCCGGTGCGCCGAGCGCCCATGCGAGTTTAACGACATCCCGAGTCCGGAGCGGCGATCGGTGCGCCGATTACCGCGGCGAGTTTAGCGACTTCCCGAGTCCGGAGAGGCGTCGGTGTGCCGAGCGCCTATGCGAGTTTACCGACTTCCTGAGTCCGGAACAGCGATTGGTGCGCCAATCGCTGGGACGAGTTTAACGACCTCCCGGGTCCTCTTGATGTCCTTCGTTTTGCATGAAATTGAGCAAATCCCACTGGTATTGGTGTACCTTTGTGCATGATGTTCGCTGTAATGAATTCTGAGAACCGAAATGTGTGCGATTGAAGAGAAAATGTTTCCGTTTCCGGGGTACCCTTGGTAGCAACACGGAATTTGATATCTTTTATCTGCAGAGAGAGAGCGGAACATCAATTTCGGCAAACTGTAAACCTTGTAGAAGACCTTATTCTCCCAAAGATGGGTTTGTGTCATATCATCTTGGACGAGAGAGCTCTTGAACAACGTGATGAAATGTGATCGGAGTGACACACGACAACCATGAATATGTGCTGATAGGACATCTTAGAACATCATCCGAGATGCAACCCGGCATAATCTCTATCTTTTGCCATAAGCTTAGAGAGTTTTAAATTGCGGTTTGATACGGAACACGCTTTCAAGCACGTCGATCAGAACCTATGATTTTAAGATTCTCAGAAGTGGAACTCATTTCCCATGTGACTGGACAATGAAATGGGCTACTTTCTTAGGGGCGGTTCCCCCAAATATTGTTTGTAAAGCGTCATTCGTTGTACGCACTCTCAATAGCGCGTAGTTTTTTGCAAAGGTCGAAACCGCTTCTTGGCTGCAGTGGTAGTGAGATACCATCTTCCTATAACCCTGCAAGTAAACTCTGATGGTCATTAACATAAATCCATCTTGTGAACAATTGCGTTGTGTTCCGAGCTTGGCCCGTGAAGTCTTTCTTCGGCCTTCATTCTTTCAACATCGAAATATCAAGTGAGGGCGAACTGACATTCTAAGAAATTTCTCTGCAATTCAGCATCGTTGGCTTGACGGCTTGCAGCTACGGCCCTCCGTCGATGGATCGACTAGTTTCGGCCCTTATTCCGCCTTTTCCGTAGTGGGACCCTTTTCACTTTCCATTCTTGGGTTAGATTTGTTCCTCTTCAGCAAACACAACGAGGGATTCTTTTCCAACAGGTAGCCTTGAATAACATTCAGGGAAGCTGGTGAAAGAAAGAGCAGCATAGCCGCAACAATTATGCTTCAGCCCGTATTGTTGCTGCGACAGCCAGCTTCAAAATGACACATTGTGCCATTCCTATACGAAGGCAGGGCAACAATGCAAGACGGCAGTGCCCTTTGTCTCAACAAGCGAAACTACAAATTCTGAAGAAAAAATAAAAATAACGATAACGATGAAGACCTCGAGTTGTTGTAACTCTATGCAACACTCGAGGTCTTCATCGATCCCATCATGGGATTCCCAATGCTTTTTGAGACGTCCAGGCTTCTGCTTAAGGTGCCTTCGATACTGTCGTAGATACTGCCGGTAGCCTTCTGTCCTTACCTTCGGTCACTGCACCTTTCGACGCCAAGCGTTCGTGCTGGTAGTCCGTTTGATCACGTTGGCATCATCCGCAATCTCCTTGAGCCTGATGCTCGCATCGAATCCAAGCTCATTCATGGCGCCAGTCGCAACCCCCGGAATCTCTCGCTTCGAGTAGTTGCTATCCAATGCCAGGTCGATCGCGACGGCGCCAATTCCATAACGTCATCACTAATGGTAAACACATTAACCTCGTTTCATGTTCACGTCGTGGCGCCAATGCGCGCAATACCTGGCAATTCTGCTCCAAGGCAGCACGCGGCGTGCATTCTTGAAGAATTCCTGACATTGAAAGTCTTGCCCCGCGGTCGCGTCGTTGGTGCTGCTGCTCTCGTGATACACACATTGAAGAAATGGTCCGCCAGATCGATGCCCGTGACATTCGAATTGGAGCATGGGAGCTCTGAGTCGGTAGTGCTTCACACGCAGACGCGGCACGCCGTCACGTTCGCGGATTCCAACGCGACTCCTTCTCCATGGGTCGATGAAGTTGTGATTCCTCGTCCTCCGTGACCATCAAAGAGCACTGCGTATCTGGGTCATGTGCTGTTCTCACAGCATCACTATTATCACAAGCTGTTTGTCGTCTCTCTCGAGCTCTAGCTTCATGGTGAATTGCTCAGCTCCACGGCGGCACGCGTGGGAGCATTGCCACCATGTTCTCCTGCCCCGTTATGGGGTTGCTTACTGCTGGACGCACGGTGATTTTTCCTCGCGCGGGGTGCTCTAAGCCGGGCAACTTCGGGAGCTTCTACAGGATAACCCTCATGCTGGGCACAGACGAGAAGAAAACGAACACATCGAGCGAGCGCTTGCAGATTTTGTGGGCATAGCGTAAGCGTTTTGGTGACACTTCTGCGCTCGAGCAGAACGCGAGAAGGGCGAGAAAGCGCTGGAGATGAGGTTGAGGATGGGGATCTGTTGGTATGTGACGCCACTGAGTTGAACCAAGGGCACTATGTTAGTCGCACGGTGAACAAGATTGAGCACGGGTGAGCGCAGACAAGAACGGGGAAAAGCACGTGGCGATGTGGGGGCGACTGGCGTGCTCGGGGAGTTTTGAGGGTGTGTGAGGGCGGTGCCGCGCCCTCAGGGCGAAGTGTGGGCTGCTGGCAATTTTGCCGAAACTCGTCACGCTGCTCTTCGTGCGATCAGGGTCATGAGGAAGTTCACCAGCTCTGAAATGGGCCTTGACGAGACTGTTGACCCGCTTCCTGCGTCCCTGGTCAAGAGCATCTTCCCTATACAAAGGTACGACGGTACCAAAGGTATAACGATGGCCTTCCTCAAATGTGAATGGAGTGAGCACAGGGACAACTGCAACCGTCGGTATCCTTACCGGTGGTATCTTAAGGATACCTTTGTACACGAACAAAAAGGTGCTGTACCGTCGTAGTGTGCACTATTCACATGTAATAATCTTCACCAGAACGCGCCTTGCAGGCGGCATCATGCGATGATCCTCCGTGATATCTAGTTATCTATCTCATGTTTCTGAAGAGCTTGGACAGCCTCGAGCTGTTTGAAGACTTTGGAAGAGAATGGTACCGTCGCACCTTTGGTACCTCGCGTGCTTCGTCATTACAAGTGTAGAATCAAGAGTACCACCGTCAACTGAATGATGCATAGACTGTAAGCATAACGTGTTAAGATGAAGGAACTTAGGAGAACTCATCTCTGATGGCTCGACGGTCCTTGGAGGCAAATAGCTACCTGGCGACTCGCGGGGTATACCTACAGGGTGTGGAGGGAAAAGGGTGACAGGATTCCACTTTGGTACTGGACATCATATGCCGGAAACTGAAGATCCTTTGCATCCTGCGTGTGTATAAAAGGGAAGCGCTCCTCTCAGAGCCACCATTTCCCTGAATATTACCCTTCCAGTTGAGATGGCTCCAGACCCGTCCCCACTTTCCTTCAGTGGTGTTCCGCAAGCCACGCTCACTCATTTTCCCGAGGAGCACTTCAAATGTGTTCAGCATGCTCTAGACGCCCCTCTCGATCGAATTAGCTCATGCACTATTACTCATGACATCCGAAAGCTGTTCTGTCCCATTCTTGAGTACGCCGCTCTTTGTCCGAAGGAGTTTAGCGGGAACGCAGCACGTTCGTTTTTCGTCAGCCCCGCAGATCCGTTTGGAACAGGACGTGAAGATGACTATGACAGTTGCGATGAGGACGACTCTCCGGACCATCACCCGCCAGAGTACATCCTCCCTGATGCTCGACGCGCGAATGTTCCGTCACCAAACCTTTTAATGGATATTGGCTCGACCCTAGTTCGCTGGCCCCCTCCAAGACATCTTATTCCAGATTTGCTTTTGGAGAGATACAACCAATCCCCGTACAAATTGACGGAAGATTTGGGAGACTCTATCACTCTACATGTCATGCACTACGAAATGGGCGCCCCGCGGAAAGGGTATGACTGCATGGAAACTCTGCATGTAATTCGAATATCGACATCTGACGGAGATGAAGCTCTCAAGCAGTTTTTGTCCGGAGTAATGCAATGGAAGTATGATCGAACGAACCCTGATCATCAAGGCAAAATGTACAACTTACATCGTTTCAAATCTGATAATTGTGGTTCTGGCAGATGGTTTGAACAAGGTGCTCGGCGAGCACGTCCAATGGACTCCGTTGTATTAGGGGATGGGATTATGGAAGGACTCGTTAAAGATCTTGAGTCATTTCTTCATCCAAAATCTAAGAGCTGGTACATCGAACATGGTTTGCCTTATCGTCGAAGCTATTTGTTTGAAGGCCCTCCGGGTACAGGGAAAACAAGCACCATCCGAGTGGTGGCTGGGAAGTTTTCACTTCCATGCTATTTCCTCTCCATGACTAATGAGAATTTCAGTAATCAGACGCTGCTGGATGCTCTTGATGCTGTGCCTTCGTATTCACTCCTGGTTCTGGAGGACGCAGACGCTCTTTTCAAATCAGACCGATCAAGTGCCACAAAAGCTCCTGTTACGTTTTCTGGATTGCTAAATGCATTGGATGGAGTTACCAGCACAGAAGGGTTAGTGACTATCATGACTACGAATCATGTCGATCAACTTGATCCCGCTCTCATTCGGGGTGGACGCGTGGATAAGCAGTTTCGATTCTCGCCGCCGTCGAAGAAGCAACTAGAAGTGCTGTTCAGATTGTTTTACACCGATGCAGATGATCAAATTGTGAATGAATTCAGCGAGAAGGTTAGTTCGTTGAATGGCAACGCAAAGCCTTTGACTATCGCTACATTGCAGCAGCTCTTTATTGGCAGTCGTGATTTGTCCGCTGAGGAATGCGTTGCGGAAGTGGCGAATTTCACAAGAGATTGCAAGGTGGTCGATCGACGAACTGCTGTAGATGATGTTGATGATGAGTGTTAGGGGCAGCCAAAGGATGTTTTGGTTCTGGATCACGAGAACTCTTTGTTGATTAGCCAGAGAAAAACGTAAATTTTCAAGTAGAGATATCGAAATCTCTCGTTGTACTGTTGCTACACTATTTATCGTTTCGCTTCCAATCCATAGAGAGCAGTTGCATACCGTATCATGATGTGGTAAAATCCAGTGGCGCAGACGACCACAAAGCCCTTCTTGTGCTGACGCGAGAGGTCTTCTCAGGCTGTTTTGGGTAACATGACTCAAACACCGTCCACTGTTGGCAAACAAATGATGGTGCAGGCAGTTACACGGTATACTGCTTCCTTGAAGCCGACAAGCGGGGGAAGAGGAAGATTCGGCGCCAAAAGTTCTTCGCAATGCTGCTCGACGAGTCAATCTGGCTCGAGCAACAGCGTACTACACGCCGTGTACACGGTCCGTGTAGTACACGTAGTGTTCTGGGGGGTGTACACGTACAGAAAATTGAAATTGAAATCTTGCGAGATACGTGTACCAGTCTTACAGAGTGAAGCAATGCTTGCACAATATGCACTGCGCCAAACAAAAGTTTGTGCGCTGCGATTCTGGATTGTGCAAAGCACAAACTTTTGTTTGGGCTGCGCCGCGGCGCGGGCTGTATCCTTGCGTTCATCCAAACTTTGTGTAGTCTCTACGCTTGCTATGCGGACATCTTTCACAATCTTTCGTTCGCTTTCGTCCAACAGACGAATCGATCACCTGGCCACGAGCGTCAACACCAGATTGCTACCCGCTACGTCGCGAACCGTGTACCAGCAAAATCCAAGAACGCGTTTTTCCTCATTGTCGAAAGCAAACAATCTGTGGCTGCGCACCACCGTCTGACCTCCGGAAACGATCTCTGTGATTTCAACGACATTTTGTTCTTGCGCTCTCTTCGGAATCAGAAATCGCTCTGCACCTGCATACCAGAGTCAGCACCACTGTTTTTGCTATAGGGCAAAACGGGAACAGGACCATTTTTGGAGGCGTCAAGTTTCAGCTGCGAATGAATTGGAGCCAGTTAGGTTTCGAATCAGTCACTGCCGAGTTTTTCGAGGTGTACAACTTGCCGGCTCCAGTTCATGTCTTTAAGCTTCATCCCCTCGTGTCCAGTAATTATGCCAGGGGGTGAGCATGGAAGAATTTCCAACCATTGCGATGACACTTTTTCAGTACTCACTACATACGTGTTGGATTTCTCATACCATTTTGAGAGGACTCTTACCCTTGACGAGCGAAGGAGATGACGATGAAGACGATTCTGTCCACCTCTGGATCGGGATATTGAAAGAAAGTGGTGCTTCATAGGGCTTTGGTAACATCGATTGGCGCCGTCATGCCTGCTTATCACTCAACGTACAGGTGGTGCGAATGGTTCTTGAGTACGAACCACGCATCGACCCCTTCGCTTAGCGATGGCGTCGATGCGTGCTTCTCTGATGGTGAATGATGTGTGTGCCTTCATATATGGACGGGCACAACCATGTACTGTGACGCACCTTCGCTTAGAGGGCGACCAGTGTGGAATGCGGAAGGCGGCGAGATTCAACAGTGTTGAATCAACACTGTACATCGTCTTCGAACCTGCCATGCCGATGTTCCAGAGTACACATCTTCTGTCATGGAGGGCAACTCTACCAACTGACATCCAGCTTACGAGCATGAGAAGAACTGGCATCTGGGAGCAGGGACTGATTCGCGAGCGACTGACATCTTCTTCATGATTATGGGACAATCTAGCCCGTATCATATTGGCGAAGAACATGTCGAAAGAAGCTTGTCATCGGATCGACAAGATTATGAAGTGTGTACCGAGTGAGTTCCGATGGTGAATGGTGACCCTATCACGACACGGGTGTCGTGCAAGTGTGCCAATGTAGTTTCTCTGACGAAATGATCCAAGTTTGAATTCTGCCCTGTTGTGTCATGTTGTCTTGCAAAACGGCCTTTGCACGTACATGTTTCATGTGTCACGCTTTCATCTATCGCATCCGTGATAGTGCAGTTCTAGTTCAGAATTAGCCGAGTAGCCATTTTTTATGACTATGTGTCTTCACAGCCTACACGCGAATGCTGGCCTTACCTTTTTTAACTTGGAGGGTAAGAGCTTTAGGAGAGAAATAGAGCTGGGAAGTCAAAAGGATTGCCCTATTACGTGTAGCTGTATCTGACCTACGAATAATCTGCTGTGCCAGAGATAGGCTCGAGATCTTAAGTTCGCAGCTACTTGATCGATTTGCCTTGAATCACGAAGGAAGCGTTAGCGTTTATCCTTCTTAATTACAGCTATGAATCTCTCTCTCTCTCATATTTAAGAGCACAATACTTTTAACTAGAACTGGCTGCAGAGAGTTTCTGAAAGAATCTTTCTCGCCACAGGTATGCCCTTAAGAAGTGTTGGCGCCAACACTTGCTTTAAATCTACGAAAGCCATACGACTAACTTTACATTGGGGGGTTGCCCAAAAGAACAAGAAGTCAGATACGTTCCGACATCATTGTGCAGATCAGAACATTGTTCTGCATGCCTTAGTTCAGAACGGCCCTCGGTGCACACTGTGCGCTGCACACGCACAGCATCATACAGTTTCCGCAAATGAAGTCAACGTAAGTTTCGTGCTGAAAACTCTACAAGTAACTCTTATCTACAAGTGACTCTTCTCACGTACTCTTTACTTGAACGCTGCTCCTCAAACAAGTTCGCGAGGCATTGCCTTCAGCGTTTGCAGACAGCATACTTACTAGACTAGTTTGCGTTCAATTGATATGATCATTCTACCTCAAGACAAGCACGGGGGCCTCTCATTTGAATCTGTCGAAGAATGGATTCTGTGGAGGAATCAAGATTTCACCGTTCAAGAAGATCTGTATCTGATTCGCAGCAGCATGGCCAACTGCTTGTCCGGCGAAATCGAGCACAGGTGACCCTCCATACACCATATGGTCGAAATGGTAGAAGAGACTGACGTATAGTGTGCATCGCTTTGACCCGGGACATTTGTTGACTGGGCAGTAGTTGAGATGGCGCATTATCGATCCATAACCACGTTGATTCGTGACGATAACGTTGGGCAGACCACCAAATGGTCCAGCTGAAAGTCCTTCTTCTGGTGTGAGAGGATCCGTCACTCCTACATCCCAAAGAGTGTACAGACCGTTCGGCAACGCATTCTTAACAAAAACTTTCACTTTTGCACTGTCGTTGAAACATTTGCCGACGATTCGGGTCGACATTCTATTCCAGTCACCCAGAGTTATTTGGTCGTCGCTTTCGCGAGAAAGATAGGGCAAGGCAATCACAGACGGATCTGACGAATCGGCAAATGAAGGTGGAGGGACTCGGTCATTGAGGCCCTGCGACAAAATGGTCAATGCAGGTGCTTCGGCAACTGGGATATTGAACGGTCCTACTCCTGCAGGGAAGCCGAGAGAAGTTTGATATTCGAAGGCATCTATGGTGGCCATTAGCGAAGACAAAGGTGTCCGCTCTGTGATAACGGACGCGTTAGTCCCGTCCTCATTCACCACACCAATCTCATAGATACGACCGAAGGAGGAAAATATGCTCGACGAAGAACCAAGGTCAACTAACGGCTTGTCGTTGAAAGTGTTGATTCCGTGTGACACATGCCCATCAGCAGAGAAGAAAGAGCCTGCTGACACCCATGAGATGTGAAGAACGATGCTCAGTACAGATAAGATGCAGTACATGATCGGCAGTATGGAGAGTACTCAGGATTGAATAGAAGGGCTTTGACAAGTTTGTAGAACCTGCCGCAGAAGAACGTGAAGACCCTTTTACACTCTGCGACATCTTGTGTCTAGCCTAGCAGTCTTGAAATTAATACTATTCTTCCACTAGGGGGAGTTTTGGCCGATGTCGAATCGTGTCAAAGATCTCGAACACAGATCTACTATTGATTACGGAACGTGGCAGTGAATTTGTGATCGTGTTCATACTGACGACTTGTGTTGATCATTCCAAATGTTTCGGGAGCATTGATGAATCTCAAGTGCGCTTTCTTCGTAAAATTAACTCTAGACCCGCGCCTTTAATCTTGGTAAAGCATTGTACACTTGCCCCAAACACATTTTTGCGGACGGGCTTTTCAAAGATTGTAGAAGCAGGTAAGGTTAAAGTTTACCTTGACATTATAATCCTTGACACTCCTGTTTAAACAGGTTAACCAGCAGAACCCTCAGGCTCCCGTGAGCCCTATCTGCTCGTGACAGATAGACCGTCTTATATATAATCATTTTGGCACACGTGTGAATTATTCTGCTACACACACGCGTTCGCCGCGTGTGCGCGCCGTGACTTCAGCGACTAGTCGTGAGTCACGTCGCGCTCAGGCGGAGCACCGTCGGCAAGCAGTTTGGGGCATGATCGTTGTCGCGCCAGCAAACAATGTTTGTACATGTCATGTCGAACGGAAGCTCCAGTTGCCGACGGTACGGATCATACGAGTTCTCTTCCGCGGCGTTAAGAATTAATTCTTCACGACCCTTACAGATGCATGCCCTTCTTAAAAACCGCTAGTCTTTTTATAGACGTGCGGTAGAGGTTAACCTCACGTGCATCCTTAGGGAAATCCTAAAGGATACATGTGCAAACGATCATGAGATCGCAACGATGGCCTGCCGTGTCTGGATGATACCGTCTAATATTACGTTGCATAATATATATCATAGCCCTCATCTCCGATTAACACCAGGTCATGGAAGCCATCTCAGTACATTGCCATATCAAAAAAGGGACTCCAGGTCACTTCCTCCGCTCGTCCAGCACATGGGTTCACTCCATTATTCTTTGCATTATCAGTTAATGAATGACAACAAAAGCAAAACGGTGAACTGCAGAGCCCGACCAACTGACCCGGTGGCTTCAATCCTATGCACTATTGCACATTCATCGCCGTTGAATACCCATAGTGAAGCGTACCACAATGAACACAAATGTCTATGCCTCGAAATTTGAGACTTCGTCCAGTGTGAACCCCACTGAAGGAAATGCCTCCGCGCACTTGAGAAGTGCGACAAAGACATCAACTTCAAACTCAAACGATTTGAATGCTTTAAGTTCCTTGGAAAGCCCAACGATTTCGGCAGCTTCCATCTCAAACAATTCTTTTGCCTCAAATTCCTTGGAACGTCCGACGATTTCTCACGTTTCCGACTCCAACGGTGCTAGTACCTTAGAGGAGCGAGATACAATGTCAACAGAAAGTGACATGGAAGACATCCCTGTTGAAGTTACCCCTCGTGAAACCAGGGTGCAATTCCGAACACCTCTGGAAACAACGATTTCGGCAGCTTCCATATCAAACAATTCTTTTGCCTCGAATTCCTCGGAAAGTCCGACGATTTCTCACGTTTCCGACTCCAACAGTGCTACTACCTCATCGTCTTCGAAAAGCCGAAGGACGTTGTCTGGCTCATCTTGGAACAGTGTCCGGTCATCTACCTCACATTGTACAACCCCTGTTCGTATCCATGCGACTGCCTACATACGACGGCGCCCTTACGATGCAAGTGCGAGTGGTCATTTAGAGGAGCGCGATACAATGTCAACAGAAAGCTACATGGAAGCCGCCCCTGTTGAAGTTTCCCCTCGTGAAACCAGGGTGCAATTCAAAACACCTCTGGAAACAATTCACCTCTATGATCCTGAATTGGATTTGATAGAGAACTGTGAACTGATACTGAAACTCGATTCAGAAGAAGGTCATGGTCCATCGAAGCTTTTGGAAGATGCCGTGAACATAGTTACTCAAAACTGGGTATCTTCTCGTTCTCTCATGACCGCAAACTACAATACGGATGAATTGACATGGGCAAAAGAGGGGTTCCAGGCCGCTTTAGAAAAATTAAGCGTGACTGTCTTGGATTCTGATGATGAGTCTCATTCGGAGTTTCAAGGCCTGGAAGAAGTCACTCTATGCAAAGGGGTAGATATAAAGTTGCACGGTAGCCAGGGAAGAACCTTAGGAGATTATCTTGATTATGTCTTGGAAGCTACATCGTATGGCTCTTCCCGCAGGTCGTTTCTTAATATTGCTTTGCTTCTGTCAGTAATTGTTCTCAGGAACGGTGACACTGCGAGCATAAACGAGGACTTCATAGAAATTTATGGGAATCCAGAAACAGAACGAAGCCCTTCGCGAAGCTTTGATTTGGGACGGTCTGTCCCGCCGCTCCCAAGAAAGGCCTTTGCAAGATTTTCTCCAAAAGAGGATACCCTGTTCCAGTCTTTTTCAACTTCGATAGAATCATGTCATATTTGTGTCACAAAGCAGTTAGCTCGGCCACTTACAAATCGCAGCTTCTTTTTCCGAGAAGGTTCTTGGTGGAGACTACGAAATGGTTTTGCTGCGGTCTTTTCGAGCAAATGGGACTCGAAAGAATGGGCTACTGCAATTTACGGTCTGGTTTTAGCGTCGCAGTTGCGACCGCAACCAGACACTCCTGTGAGTAGTTCAAGGAGTGAAGTCAGCAGGGTGCGCAGGATGAATACAGCCTATCGAGAGAAGCAAAGAGATATGGACTTCGAATTCGAGTTTCAGGAAGTAGTTTCGAATTGGTATGCGCTCCTAGCCTTTGCACCTCGTGGAGCGTATAGGGTAGGAAGAGTTATTCTGTACATTGAACATGGAGTAGATGAATGGTTCTCCTACGGCTCAAGACTGCCTGCATCAATCGGTAAGTTAGAACCCTTTGCAAGAGATGTGTCCATGGATTCAAACCCGTACGACTCAAAGAGTAGTGGGCTATTGCTCATTTCTTTTTGTGAGGCACTAACACGAGACCATCGAAACCAAAAAAAATCCTATTTTGCCTCCTTCTCAGGGCCTCCCGAAGCACCATCGATCAAACGTTCTGGATACGAAATGGTACGTGGTCGTTGGTTCGCATACCCAAGGTATATCTCAGTTCAAAGCATCTTGAATTCCCTGAGAGGCTATTCGTTCACACGTCTGAAGCATGTCATTGCCCACCGTTTGAGATCAGCTCCTGAGCTTTACTGGCATGCGATGGAAGCACGCCCGAACAATTTTGTAGAGCTCAAATATGGACAGTTCAAACGCGTTGAAAGTTCTGGGAGCCCATGTGAGAATTATGATCATGAGGGAGAGAGCAATGACAGAGAGTCTTTGGTTCATTTCTACGATGAAATACAAAACGAGATGCCTTTAACGCAGAGAATTAGGCACGCCCAATTCAAGATTGGTCAAATTGGGTATCACGTCGAAGGCGGACGGGTTCGTCTCCACCCCGTAAAAACGTTCCTTTGGCAATCTTATGTCATATGCTCAGCTATTGGTTCTGTTCTAGTTGGAATTATAAATCCTGCCAAACGAGAGAACTGGTACGAGAGATTGTTCGATGGTGTGCAGACACTCACATTTCTTTGGGTCGGTGTCTTTGGACTCCTGAAATTAACAAACGAAGACCAGAATATTATTCGACACACAATCTTTGGAGAGAAGATTATCCGAGAAGAAGAAGACGTCAGGACGGCTGTTGGTGACATTAATACCTGCAAACTTGCGTTGATTAACTGCGCACAAACCTCCCTATCTTGGCTGAGTGCAGAGGATCTTCGTTTCGCAAATCCAAAGTGTACTGGAAGTGTGAGAATCTTTGGAGGTTTAGTTGCTTCAGATGCAATTAAGGAGGGCTTGCTAATCACTGAAAACGTTGCCATTTACCTGAAACTCGGAAAAGGTTTTAGAGTGAGCAATGGACACATCGATAAGAGAAAAGAACTCACTGCCGAAGAGCTTGCGGATGCTCTGAAGCCGAATACGATTTATGATGGAGATTTTAACGTCGCAGGTACTCATAGTCGCTGAGAACATGGCAAAATAGCCCCAATGCTGCTGCGTAATAGTTTCTTATCAGATTGTCCTTTTAAGCTGCAAGTTTCAAACTCACTGAATATCTTCCTGGTGTTTTCCTATTAGGGTAAAAATTGATGTTGCCATTCGTGATACACTACACAATACAGATAATTGAGACTATTATGAAGAGCAGAACTTCGGTTTTTCTTCACCCAGGGACTATGTTAAGAGTGCATCGCAGTTCTGTGATATCGGACAACGTCAACATTGCATCTTTGATATTATCGATACTCTGTAGTGTATCGACAATTGTTTGTATTGGACCGGATAGTTATATGTCTGCTAGAGAGGAAACTGTTTCCCTGCTCGTGTTCTTCTCCGGCAGAAACTACCGCCGCAAAGTAAACTATCTACTGCTAAAGCATCTGACCTGTGTCAGTGCCCGCGTTTGTTTCTCGCTCGCCGCTCCTGTGAGCAGGTAGAAGACCAGTGTCTTTTACTGAGAGCAACAAGTGTTGACTTGGTCGACAGACTACGTTGATTAGCTTTTGAACTTCACATGCAATATCTGCACTTCCTTTTTTCTTTCCTCACTATTCAGCTTCTGACCTTACTGAAACAAATCTGAGCACTATCGTGGGTACAGGAAGGAAAGAACTTGACTACGTTCCTTTCGTGAAGAGCCTCATCAACACGTTATATCTTTGATCCCTCAGACATTTTCAGTTTAATTAAACCTATGAATTGGTAAAGACTTAGCCTGGTGTCTACTAGTAATGAAAAAAGTAGGTGACGGACAATGTCCTCACACTAGACTCCGTACTTTATTCCTCCTCCCAGAACCTCTCAACATCATCTGGGAGCGATTTCAACCATGTGAAATCTGCCTCCCCAGCGACAAGCCTATCCATCAGGTTCTGAGAAGCTTGGCCGATACCCTTGCAAAGGTTCGCGCCAGCCTCAATGGCTGGTTCAAAATGAACGCCAGCCCATAGCCTGGACTGTCCACAAAGCTCCGCCCACTCCGAGAGATGGTTGATCTCAATTTCCATGTCTTCTGCTGGCACTTGTCCAGGATAGAATTTGCTGGAGCCCTTGGGAACGGTGAACTTGTATGGGAAGAAGTCGCGACCCTTTGTGTTGGCTAAGGCGAATTCCACAACGGCTGTGCAAGAGCAAGAAGATCCAGAGGGAATATCGGAATGGGGCATGGTACGAATGTATGGTTGCCATTCGGCGGCCTTGATCATGACTGGCTTTTTGCCTGGTCCACCCCAAACCTTGAACTTGCGGTTTCCGAACAAGAATTTCATAGTCTGGCCAGTTGGTCTGATCGCATCCACACGACGCTTTTCCTTCCACGCTGTCATTAAAGAGTCGAACGAAGCGAAGTTAGAACCCATACCGTAAATGATTTCCTCATCTAAGTTCAGGTCAAGGCCAGGACCGACAAGTAAGAATCGAACAGCCGTAGCAATACTTGCAATTCCAGCTGGATTCTCTTCTGTACGGAATGCTTTGGCCTTATTGTCAAACAACTCAGCCAGTACTCTTTCCTTTTCCGTCAAATTCTCTGATACACTCAGCAGCTTCTTAGCCTGGCGACGCAAAGTCTTGATATCCCGTGGTAGAGCTTCGTCAATGGTAGCGGTATCCTTGCGATACGGAGATGTGACCTTGCGACTTTCCACTTCCTCAGGAGAAAGACTAAAGGAGATGGCAGATCCGGCATATGGGGCTACAAACTCCTGACGGAAGAAGAAACCTCGGCCGTTATCCTCAAGCATCGGTTGCCACTTGAACGGGAAGTCAATCTTCCACGGGTTATTGAATGGGGTATAGTCTGTATAGTCAGCAAAGAACTGCTTGTAGTTCTTCTGGGTGGCAGTGAGATCACCCTCAGAGTTCCAGCCGTCAATCCTCATTAGACGGGCAGTATCCCAACCAGCACGGTTACCGATACCAATTGGGGTGGTAAGATCGGTAGAACGATCGTCCGGATCATAGCCAAGTTCCTCAATGAGCTCTCTGTACACTGGTATTCCAGAATCACCTCCAAAGCTGTGTGGAGATTCTTCGTACACACGGAACAAGGCGTACAGAACAGCGAGGTTCTTGTTGTCACGAGTGTGCTCATTTGCAGGGCGTCTGAACCGGGATCTGCCAAAGATATCCACAGCTGTGGGGTGATAGCTAGCCCATGCGTTGTATGTAGCCATGCTGAGGTATAGAATTGCTCGGAATTGAATTGGAGTTTCCAAGGAGTCTATAGTGAGTAAGTCAAAGACGCGCGGGAAGGCGATGAACGCAAAGACAGAACTTTCGCGATCGATGGTGTTCTCGGTCTTGTTCATTGGCTGGGCGTTTGCCACTACGGCCAACAAGCCGAGCAAGAGCAGCAAGTACTTGGTCATCGTGTCGTAGGTAGCGTTGGCAGTATGCAAAGGAATGGGAGGCTTCACCTGCTGTTCTCAAACCGGCAGCAGATGAGGGAGAGGGTGAATTTATATAGTGGTTGGGGGCAAGTCGGATCCGGGAAGGCACTGCTGGTTTACTACAACTATTACATGGCTCCTGTGGTGTTCTATGTCTATTGTGGATATGGATTCGAGTTGAAGTTGATAGTTTCATGAGGGACTATTGACTGTTCCCGACTTGTGTAAAATGTGATGCTGAGAAATTAGGAATAGTATAGGTAGAGGGAAGACGATGAGAATGTGGACAAGCTCCGGTTCAACATGAGAAGGATGCAGAAGGGAGGTGATTAGAATTCGGTAAGCCAACCGAATGAATCATCGCACGCGCTCTGCGCGTGCTGTTTCTGTTGACTTGAGGAGCAATGGGGTCACGTGCGCGCGGCGTCGCAATATTTGTCATTTTCGAACTTCTTGTCACGTTCTACCAATCAGCTCGTCAGCCTAGGCGCGTGCCCGACGAGATTGCCGCTTCGATATCGCCCTTCCCGTATCTTTACAGTGGAAAGAAATATCATCATCAAAAGGACGCCGCCCTACGTCGATGCGGTGGACTCAAGCCTCGCGCCTGAAACAAGCTGAACGCAACACGCTGGTGATCAGCCTCCATCTGCCAGACGCTCGTTTGACAATGCTGCTCTCTCGTCACCGTTGAAACTTGCTGTCTCACACATAATCCAGTCCACTGAGTTAGTCGCTTCTCAAATCGCACAGCTCAAATCAACGGTGCCATACGCGAAACGTGAAGTTGGGGAACCTCTCATGTTCCCCCACAGAAGAGATCCTTAAAATTAAGGACAGCTATCCTCTTTTTATCCCTCTTCACAGGCTGCATGCAAGCCGCACGGAAAAAATGAAGAAAAGACGTTAAGCTCTGCAATTCTGAAGACGTTTGCATCAAAGGCTATTCCCAAACAATGGCATGAAGAGTAGCCTTCATATGTCGCGAACTCTCGCAGTTTGTGCCGCAGCGCGTGAAGTTCACCCTATGGAAATGTCCCATGATTCAGTGTATATTTGGAACACATAGACAGGTGGAATACACATGATCGCTTCTTTCTCAACTCTTTCGATACCCAAGCCGCGTGAAGTTTGATAAAAATCTCGCAAAGAATGCAATGCCTTTTCTTCACTACATTCAAATAAGAACGACAATAGGTTTCGGAGTCTGGCATCCAGACAAACCGGTTTGGAGTGGAAAAGAGGGCATAGTGCTGTCCAGATGCTGTCCAGATACGGACGGCAAAAGAAAACGATTAGACGGGACAAAAACCCTTCGCAGTCTGACATTTTCCGTTGTCTGACGTGCATGTCTGCGTAATCAGCTTTCATGCTAATCAGCTTTCATGCTATGGCCCTAACAGAATGCATAGTCCAAACCAAATGATGTAGAAAACTTCACAAATGTTCTCTTTACAACTGACAATGGGCCTGCGAGAACGCCGAGTTGAAGTGCGCTCTTAGATGCATTCTTAACGTTTCTCAGATGTTCATGCTGCTGGTCCACTGAAAATTCAACAGACCAAGACAGCTCTGTGGAATACTATTCACCATCTATGAAGTCGGATAGCCAACAATTTCCACCAACACTATTCTACATCAAGTTCGTGTCTTCCTGATCATGAGTGATGAGTTGGGCGCAGCTTATCCCCAGTCGTACCCTGGTCTTATCTTTTCTGCTCCTTTGTTACGCGTCTCAGAACTCGGCACAGCCCCCAGCATTCGAATTCGGATTTAACCTTGGTGCGCTACTTTCAAACTCGTCCTTCACTGATTCTCCATTCCCACAAAATGTACCCCTGCCACCAGCATTCATTGACGCCATCAATGACAATGTACCGTTGGTCGGCGAGTTGATGAGCGAATTCAGTTCAAAATCTCCGACACCAACAGCATCACCATCCCTGACGCCTTCGAGCAGCTCTTCCCCAATACCATCAGCCTCGAAATCCCTTTCTCCGTCAACGAGTTCTTCACCAGCACCATCTGCGTCACTTGAGGCCACTCCATCTCCTTCTACATCAGGGCCCCAATCTAATGACCCATCACCTTCACCCGTCGCTTCGAAATCTCCGATCCCAGCGACAAGCTCTTCTTCACCGACAATATCTCTGCAGTTGCCACCTTCTTCAATATCAAACTCTCCTTCTTTTGCACGGCCTCTAACACCTTCATCTTCATCTCAATTGCAACCATCCTCTTCCTCGACACCTTCGTTTTCACCACGACCGAAACCATCCTCATCCTCGTCACCTTCGTTATCACCACCACCGCAATTATCCTCGTACTCTACCCCATCACCCTCAGCCTCATTGTCAGCCTCACCTTCGTTCTCCCCTGCAGCGAGCTCGTCCACAATACCATCTCCTTCCCCATCCATTTCCTCTCCGTGTCTGAACGGATGTCGGTGTGAATCACCAGGAGAGCTTCTTGGCGAGCCATCTTTCGACAAAACTGAACTGCAAAATTTCGGTTCGGGTCAAAGCTCCATATATTTTGCAAGTAACTTTCCAGCTGGGCCTGTGTTTCGAAGCAGTTGGGATGAAAACCTGGTTACGTGGGACGGTACGAAGCTAGTACTCTCTGTCCAAAAACGGGCAGATGGAAGCTTGTATGGCGCTGAGTTACGCACAAACTCGCATTGGTACGGATATGGTTGTGTGAGTGCTTGCATGAAACCCATTGGAGTGTCAGGTATAATATCTTCTCTCTTCACATATACCGGCAACTATGATGGCATTGGGGGAACCTCCCCGAATCATAACGAGATTGATATCGAATTTGAGGGGCAGGATACGACAAAGGTGCAGTTTAACTATTGTAAGTGCATCCTCATCTCTGCTTTAAACGGTTTCTTATTGTTGGAAAAATGTTTTAGCATGCTGACATTGCAACATCTGCTTGTGTCAAAGATACTGATGATGATGGCAGCGTAGTTCAGAGAAACGAACATGACTACGACCTGGGTTTTGATGCATCCCAGAGCTTCAATGTATACGGTACGTCAATTTCAAACGCTTACGTGGTACATGGGTGCTAAAACAATTCTAACAAGAGGTATGAATCTGTAAGGTTTCCGATGGACACCATGGGGAATCGAATGGGAAGTAAATGGGCAGGTCGTAAGACAAGTATCCAATGACAACGGAAACACGACACCAATTGTGACAGCAACCACTGTGCAAAAGGTGATGGCAAACGCTTGGGTTGTGCCTGTTGCGTCAGAGCCGTTCTTCGGGGGAGTTTTTGACATGAACGGCTTCACAAGTGCGAGTGCAGAGTATCAGTGGATTCGGTATGAGAAGCTGGATCAATATGGATGTTGCGCAATTCCTACAGCTTGTTAAATGAGAGTTGAATCCTTCAGTCCCACAAATGTGATGGCCTCTAATGTCCTTCCCATTGTCCTGCCTTATTCTTTGACGACGACGTCATGATCACGCTTCCATCTTGGGTGTCGCCGTCGATAATGATGACCTGCGAAATGTGCCTCCCTGACCTGCTGCGGTCATCAGTCTAGATATCATACACCGGACATGTACTGTAGCCTACGCAGGGGCAGTGGCATTTTGCAGGTCGTGACTGAATGGATTTCTTTTGAAAATGCTCCGGGTCGGTGAATGGGATATAAGGTGCAGCAAGAGTTCGAGTCAAATAGGGGTTTTTAATTAAGGTGTTTTGGCCCTTATGTTCGGACTAAGGCTTGTTCTGAACCACTGCTGTGTTTAAATTACGATCAAGCTCTTTCCTTTATTTCAAAATAAAGACAAGATTAACCCCGCGATTCCCATCTTTGAGGCAAACCTGTATGAGCTTCTTTCCTTACCTCCTCTCATGGTGTGCACCCTCGTCCATGGTGCCACCACTTCCACCAACACTCACACCAAATTCCAACATTCCACCACCATCGAACGCCAAAATGAACAGCAATGATTCGCAAAACGCAGTTGCGCCACCAACTGCTCCTCCTACTACCTCGGCAAGTGTCTCCTCGCGCTCAAGCGCACCTTCAAACTTAACACCTTCAAAAGCGCACAACAAGCGCTTCGTGATGAATAAGGTCGAGAAGACATGGGTCATTTGACAACTAATCGCGCTTCAAGCTCCTCTCCAAAAATTGAAGACCCTGGAAAAGACATGTCTATCAGTAGCCAAAAACGCACAAATGCGTCATGTTCCAGACAACGAAATCCTGCATGAAACCAACACTTACGGCATAGCATGGCGCAGAGAGTACATGTCAAAAATTACAACCAAAAACGTTATGCACGTTGCGAAGAACGTTGGCGAAATGGTAAAGAAGGTTCAAGTTGCGTCTCTCTCGCACAACGATGACGATGGTCCTGTGGCGGCCCCAAAGGGTGTAGAAGGAGATGCACAGCATTTGTTGGATCAGGCTTTATTGGACTACAAGCACGATGCCAACCGCAAGGCACTTACAACCGATGACGATGCCAAGACTGCTTTGAAGAAAGCAAAAGAATCACGCGCGCAAAAGCTCAAGCGTAACCGTGAGCGCAAGGCTACCTTTGAAGAAGACAAAAAGCGGCGTAAAGCAGTCCGTGAAGCTCGAGAACGACGTAGATCCGCAGCTGATCTCCAGAGCGTTAGGGCTCAAACACGCATTGCAAACGCTGCGGCGGCTAGTGCAGCTTTGCAAAGAAGACAAAGTGAACAGTTTGGTATCCTCGTCAGTCTTTACGCACAGAGTCAGAACCTGACCGCTCCGGAGCCTGAGACACCTCTTCCCCCGCCCATCGCTTCGGAACCGTTGACCATGGACGCATTCGTGGAAGCTACTAGTTCGGTTGGCGGAACTGCGCCGAGCAATGCGACAGCGGAAAATCGCACTTTGGAAGCTACCACCCTTGAAAGTGATGCAGAGTGTCCAGGGTCTGCAAGAGAGGAACAGACTTGTCTGGATCAGATATAGAGGTTCATGCGGGAGCGGTCTTTCTTGATTCGGGTACCTTGATTAAGTAAAGTGCGCGAGCCATGGCTCGCGCAAAGTCCTTCGCTCAGTCGCCTTCGGCTCCCTCGCAAGCTCGGTCGCCTCGGCTCCTTCGCTGCAGACTTTGCGCTCGCCAGGCTCTTGCACTTTACTTAAGGTTCATCTTCTTCAGAAGACGTTCTGTTTCTGTGCGCCTCTAGTTTCCGTTCGTACATCTCTTTTGTCATCAAGGCAAATCCGCGACGCCTAAAACTCCAGTTTGATAGTAGAGCGGCTGTTTCGTAAGCGATTGGGAAAAAGGACTTCTCAAAGGGCCATCGTCCTAAAAAGATGCGATACCGGTTGTTAATGTGGCCTATTCCCCATTCATTTACCATTCGTTGAGTACGAATATATCGATTGTACGACACACGATGCATCCAGTTTGTGCTTTCGTTTCGCTTAAACGGAACAACAAGTTTCCCATCTCCTCCAAATCCCATGTCCGCCATGTCATGTTGACCATCTTCAAGGTATTGCTCGGCATGAAGGTACACACTCGAGTTTGTATATAAGGTCCTGTCGCTTTCGGCGCCTTTGTCGCTGATCTCTAATCTAATAAACCTACCGTAGAGGTCACAGTACACAAGAATTGACCAGACGTGGGCCCTCTTATATCCATCGTAAGCCCTTTCTTGTTCGTGATTGTCTACTGGACGCCATCTCTTGGTTTTGTTGCCGTCAATAAAAAAGACACACTTTGGAAACCCCAGTATGAGACCCTCCATGTCACTCCTTTCCTCAGATAGCGGCCATGAAATCAGTGGTGGTTGGATCTCCTTTAATGTTTTGTACAGGGCGAACAAGGCATGTCGAAAGTAGTTTGAAACTGTCCCCGTTGATATGCCATATACATGCCCGTAACGCTGTACTCCAAGACCGCCTTCGTTTGAGCCACCCAGAATATCAAGTAGTAGGAAAAGCATCTCTTCTGCCGACAAACGTCGTCGTCGAGGGACACGGTTAGGTAGTGTATGTTCATTTCGAACGTTGAAAGGTTCCTCCAGGTGGCTCTTTGTAACCGCATACAACTCGTCAAACTCTTCTACGCTGACATGGACTGTGCGTTCAAAGAGACGATCATCTGGATCCTCCAAACGCATGCATTTGTAAACATGTGATGCAGTACGACGTGCATAGAGCGATTTGACTCCTGCAATCGCGTTGCCCTTGCCGGGGCCGTTTGTGTCAGATTCCGAGCTATCACCATCGCTGTTTTGGCCATGCTCTTGATTGCGCTTCATGTTCAACATGAGTCCCTGTTGGACCAGCATTTCGGTGTGGGACGCAGTCTGCCATATTTCAGGCAGCATGAAGAAAGGAAGAGGTAGTTCTGAGTCTCCCATGGCACGGATCTCTGTTTGAATCTAAGGGTCAATGACAAGAACGACCTTTATTTCAAATCTAAGAATGGCCTGCAATGAGGGATTTATTTCATAAAGACAGAAATCCTAGTTAAAAACCCCTAATGGGATGGGAGCCGTTGGGAGAGAACACTGCCACGAAGCAACAACGTGTACGTGTAGCCTGCTACACGGTGTACCAGGGGTAGGTGTTCGTTCATCACGTGCGGCACGTGCCGAACGCAGATTGCATGCTGGTGCGAAAGCGTATCATTTGGTGTCCTAGTGGCGCAAGTGGCCCGAGGCCCGAGCAGCAACATGAGATGAGGCGAAAGCGCTCATCACTCGCTGGTATTGTACCTTCTCCCCCTTCGAGCGCCCGCACTCTTTCAATCTCGACATAGGCCGCTCTCTTCCGCAATCCATCGTTCCAGGCCTTTTGCAGAGACGAGCCGTGCCGTAGAACATTTCAATGATATTGCAATCATCAAAATATGATGACTGCAATACTATTGCTCATAAATAGTGTAGAGAAGGCCCAGTGATTTTAATGCTACTACGGTACAACTGAGGCAGAGTCGCCGAAGAGGAGGTTGAATCAGGGGCATAAACAGAGCAAGAAGCAGCTCACCTCAAGGGCTCAATCACAACTCTAGAGAGAGGAGTTCTGCAGCGTTTTGCTGCTTCTTGTTTTCGGGAACAAGCTTCGGCCCACCTCTGCTCTTTGTTTCAAAGCCCTTCCGCCATGGTGTCCCTTTTCTTAACCCTACTTCAAGCGACTGTGCTTTCATTTCTCTTTGCCACCTTTCCGACTGTCATGCTGCCCCCAATCTCTACTTAAGCGCAACCAGCGAGCAGAATCTGTTTCATAACTTTCAAACACTCTCTTCTGTTGCGCTCACTGGATAGTCTCGGCACCATGAACTCAACCCGTCTCTTCGCAGCCTTTCTTTTTTTTTGTTTGGCCAACATGTTCGGCGTCGCCAACTCGCAACCTGGTTTGGGGAATAATTGTCTTTGTACGTGCACAAGGGTCTTTATGCCTTGTCTAGGCGCATGCCGTTTCGAATTGTGCACGGCTGAAGAATTTTCCGACTTGCCTGATCAAGGCGTTGCTGTAGCATCTCCAGGCGCATTAGATTTGTTCATGGTTTGGACATCACGCCCATACCGGTGTTGTCCTCTCTGAAATTCAGAGTCTAAATACCCCAGGCTAATGCTACGCCTCGAAAGAACGGTCCTGCACCTCAACCGCCGGCGCCTTGCCCTCCCACAGGAAGCCCACGCGGCGCCTTAGCGAAAGCGCCGTTCCGTTTTTGCATAAATAAAGGCCTCATTCATTCATTCCTACAGTAGCGCCCTCTCTGTCTCCCTCTCCGCTTCCAACCCCGAAAGGTTCAATGTCTCCGCTTCTCCGGTACGGCAAGCCAGACGGGTTCAAAAAATTTGCGCCCCGTTCTTCGTCGACCAAGGATACACTTGTGCTCGTGCGAAGGTGGTAGCCCTTCCCTGCGGCATTGTTCTCATCATTACCACTCTTGGATTGTCAAGTGGATCCAGTCCGTGTACGAAAATGCTTACGCCAGTCTGCAAGCCGTGCCGAACTTTTCCGCTGTCTTTGATCCTAACAGCAATGTATTGGACTACGACGCGGAGTCTGGAGTTTCGAGTCGCGTAGTCATGGGGCTAGTCCTCTTAGGCTCTTCTAAAGATAAAAGAGGATTCCACACTATGGCTTGGACACATTTGTAACGCAACGCTATTTCTTGTTCCACGTCTCTACCGATGTCATTGGTTGCTGCAAGCGTCTCAGGGGCTCACTATTACAGTTTGAGGTTTGAATAGGCTGAGTTACATTTGGCTCGTCCAGGGTGCGCCAAGTGTAACTGATCCTTGTTGCGATCTTGTCGTAATCAGAAGAAGCTGGGGACGGCGCGGGACCCGAGCAGACATTGGAGGGCGGCGCGGACACACTGACGTCGCAGACGGGTTTGCGCCTTTTTGCCAATCTCCGCCCCTTCTCTGAATCGATGATCCAAAGTCTGGCTCTGCGGAGCGATACCAAGGGTAAATCTTGTGCATGCTTGGAAATTTCTATAGCAATTTACTAAATTGTTGCGAGGGAAAGCTTCTTTCTTTTCCGTTCTGTCCATGGAATGGATACGGAGTCTGTCCAGAGGTAACCTTCTAACCTTCCTACTTTGGTCGAGAAAAAATTGGCACCATGACCACGTGCACACGTAGCTCTGTACTCTGTTGCTTGTAGGAGTATGAATGCGATCTTTGGCGGGACGTCCCCGAAAAACTGGACTTTTGTCTACAAACAGACGTCTCTCTCTCCCTGTCTGGCTCTAGTCAAACGAAGAAGCCATGCGCGATTCGTCACCTTGCGCCGACCCCGATGCGCTAAGAGAACGTCAGTTAGCGGCGGACCTACAAAGTCTCCGTCGCGAGCGCGAAGAAATCAAGGCGGCTTTCAACGCGACTTCCTCCCCGCTGTTCGACAAACTATTAACTCTATGCCTGAAGCGGCTGCAAATCGCGGCCGATCATCGCGCCTTGCAACTTGAAAACTTGCGTGCGAACTTCCATCTACAGGTACAACAGGCGTATAATGAATTTGAGTGCGGCAAGCGAAGGTTGCGCAGGAAGATGCTGAAAGTGAACATGGACAGAAGAAGACGATTGGATGCGATGAAAGGTGGGCGTAAGAAGAGAAAGCGATCCCGAAACTATTTTGAACTGCGGGCATCCAAGAAAACTCAAGTGTCACCGTTTCTGAGTGAGTTGGGAAAACAAGGAATGTTGCGAGTGGAAGTGACTCCGGACGAACTGATGGCGGACATGAATGATCTGCTGACTGCGATTGAGCTTCCTATGCGCAAATCCTCCTCACACATGGGTCGTGTAGAAGAAGTTGCGGTGGTAGGTGACAAGCTTCAAGCTTCAAAGGGTGCTCCACGCTTTCATGACTAGCGGGTTGTTAAGTGCGCTGAGGTTTACCTGGTTCCTGTTGTAGAATAGTGAGGCAGAGTGCTGTCTATGTCGAGGGCACTCTTAAGTGCAGCCGCCGGGGTTATGTCAGTGAGCGGCCACGCGGACAACGGTAGCTGCTTGTACCATGTGCCCGTCTACGAAAGCACAAGCTGTGCGGGTACCATGTTCTCAGGCACCTGTGCCTCCTGCGGCACGATAGTTTTCGCTCCTCGGACGACGCTCGACAACGAAGAGGTGATGCACGTAGAGAGCATCGGAAACGCAGCATGCCAAGTCAAGTCTTGTTCAGTGCGCCGCCTGGGACTCAGCTCACTTGAACCGGTATTGAGGACGTTGTTTCCATTCGCAGACGATCCAACCCACAACTTCCACCGGGAGGTCATGTTTTCAACCAGGGAAACATAGTGCGCACAGTCGTTGCTGGGGCGGTACGTTGTAGATTGTCCTCCTGTGCCTATAGTAGGCCGTGAAGGCGTTCTTGTATGCAGGGTATTGCGAAATTGGTGGCGCATGCATTCGGATCAGGGCGGCAACCAGTCCCCCATTCTCATAACGGCGACTGGTTTCTGTCATGATGACAGGCATTTTACGCGGCAAACGCGTTTAACCACGACGGTTCACGAGGAAAAATGGTGGAGTAGGCGTCTGCAGCTCTCGTCTCGTGGGAGACTCGGCTCGGCTCGATGCTATTCGATACATGACCGAATCCGAACTAGGCTGGGAAGCGTGCATGCAAGCATACTTGACGACCTCGCCACCGCCGAAGGTACGGCCGAAAGAAGTAGAGGCTAGCATGGTTAATACAGTGTCTACGCAGCTTGGGGGACGGGCCACGCCGGAAGACTCCATCAGAGGCAGATCAATGGCGAAGAAGAATGCCGCAGAATCGAGCGAACAGAAATAGAAAGGGGGAAACGTTGCCCTGGTGGTTTTTGAAATGTAGACAGAATCACGCGACATTGGCACCCACGCGCAGCGAGCATCAGATCATCTCCAATCAAGTTGGCCTCACAACCCTCTTACCTTCGTAGACGATTCTTGTCGTTTGCAGGAAATGCGATTGCCCCGATGTGGAACGGGCCTTAGTCTTGTGAGGTTGCTTTACCTATCGGATTTTATATAAGAGAGCAAATCTATTCATACACATCCAGCTTTCCTGTGCCCCCTTTTTGCATCAGCTTTTTAGGTAGAGCTGAAGCAATATTCTAATGCTTTTGTTCCAGGATCACACCTTCCGGGGCCTACAAGCCCTCGGCTCCGTACACGGCAGAATGGCTCGAGTGTGACAAATGAATTCGTTGTGCAAAAACCGAAAGCCGTTCTAACTCAGGTTTTCGCGGGGCACGTTCCTGAGCTTCTCGTCCCGTCCCACATGAACAGAAATTTCGAACGGCGTCAATATGTGACACTTATTAACAAGGGCGCACAGCGTGTGGTCCAATATGCCCTCTCTCAAATGCCCCTTGTTGCGAGACCCCCCGTTCTATAGCTGAACAACTTAGTCTCCAAGAATGTTAGACAACATCCACATAGAGTGGGTGCCTTTCTAGCGATAGAGAGCTTCTTTTAGCGAAAGTCCTACCTCCTGCTACGAATTAGAGTCATCGACATTAAAGAAGAACAAGTTACGTGCAGACGGGCCACTGTGATTGTTCCCGATCTAAACGAGTGAACGAGAGAAAACTTTCTTTAAGGATAGTTTTACTACATCTTAGGAATTAGAGGATGTTCTCTCTCTCTCATTTATGGAAACGGTGGAGCTTATTCCACTCCTACGCGTGGGTTTGCTCAAGACCCAACGACCTATTATACTTCTACATCGCAACCACTGACCACAACGAAGTAGCCGTACTACACTTACTGGACTACGATGAGAGATATTAGATATCTTAGGTGTTTCCGACCGCGGGCGTTTCGCTACCTACGCTTATCGCCTTCTTCCTCCCACTACTCTCTTCATTCATCCTAGAGAGACCGTCGGCAGAGGAGCACACCACGACAAGGCGCTCCGCATGTACCACATTGGCCACTCAAGAAACCATGAGCGACGTTCTTTCCACCTGATCCTCATATCATCGGCGAAACGAGGTGCAAGAACCAGTCCGTAGCCTTTCACCGTAATCCGACCTTAGTGTAGTCCGTCCGAGAAAACCCTGGAAAACCCCCTGTTAGAGCTCTTCCTTCAGAGGGAAGGGAAACGGCGGTAGGATCTTGCTCCAATGACCAGCTCGTGACCTACTGCTTACGTGCAGCTAAACGGGGGCATTTTAGCGACGTGCCACCCAGGTCCATGAGGGCGACCAGCGAGCTGACCGATCGCTCGGACGAGTTCAACGACCTCCCGGGCCGGTAGAGGATGTTGTCCGCATTAAAGAAGAAAACGAAACGAGTGAACGCATGGAGTACTCGCTGCCAAGGCTGTTAAACCTGCAATGTCGTCTACTAAGGACATTATCGAGCACTGATCCGTTTATTCACGAAACATTCTACCCTGACGAAAAGGCTATGGCTGACCCACCTAAAGTTAAGATTTGGGTCGTGAACCTCATCACTCTCTGAATACTGCACTGTTTATCGTTCTTTTTACCTTGCTCATCTCTCGGATAACAGCTCAGATTTCGACGCTACTGCATTCGCGCAATGAAAACCCTTTGCTCCGTGTCTGAAGTTATTCAAATAATCACCCAGGCATGGTATTGGATTCTGTACTAGTTCTTATCTAAATTGAAACTACTTTCCCCCTCGGCATTATTTGTGTTGTTTTTGCTGTTCCGGAACTTATTGTCTTTTGTCGAATGATACAGAACTACACTTCCGTGACGCAACCGAAGAGCTAGAACTACTTAATATTGACCAAATGTCAGATAAATGCAACAATGAGAAAGTGGTTTTATTGATGTCTGTAGATGAAAGTATTGCAGTAGCGGCACCAGAAGTATGAATTATTCTTGTGCCTGGCTGCACTACGGAGAATACTGCATCAAACTGGACATAACGGTTTGTGACTTCACTGGTATGCTCGATGAAAACGGGGACCAGGCTTCTCGCTACTGGGGTTCTGAGATATTTGGTCTTGAGAGTCTTGTAGATGTGAAGGTTTCGTGTTTCTATCTCACTACCCTAAACCAAATGATGGCGATTCCTGCGTTACAAGCTCACGAGCATTGCAATCGTCTTCTCATATGCAGAAGAACCCACTAGTACGCCGACATTTATCCGAAAGCATCGTTGTGCTCCAGGAGATCCAGGAACTCTTTTTCGACGGTCAGCCTGAGAATAAGCACCCTATTCTTCTAAAGCTTGAAGTCACTCACTGGGAACTGATCTACGGAGTCGACTGTGTATCATCGCATGTTCTCTCTTGTGCCGACAACAAAACGTCTTGCGACTTGTCAGATATTTGTATATTTACTGTCCAAAATAAAAAAGAAGAAGATTTGTATATTTCGGGATATCCGGCACAACAGAAACTGGATAAGTCCAACAATCCTTGGTTTGGACCTGGATGGCCGTGACTTCTCAAAAATTACGCGGGACGATTGGTTATTGAAGGAAAAGGGAGTACCACCAAAAACCTCTTCATGCAGCTACTTCAATGTCCATCCATTTGTGTTGGAGACGTGTTGCCCTATATGGACATTCAACTTGCTGAATAGCTGCATATGCACTTCGAAGGGATCCACAGGTCTTGTGTACCCATGTTCCTCTCTGATGCTGCAAACACGTTGCTAAGGAAACGGCTTGTTGAGGCGCTTTCTGGAATTTCGATTCGTGTACCCACGGTTTCGGAGGAAATTGAAGTGGCTGATGGTGGACCTTCCACAGTAGTAACCATTGTGTAGTGGCCACCTCTTCTTTTTGGCGTTGCCTCTTAACCTTATCGTCTGGGTAAGTTATGGATCGTAACTCCAACTTCAGGCCCTTCAGAAATTTTCAGATGCATTGCAGCCTTCCGTATTGTAAACAACACAATACAATACAATACACTTATATGTTCAGTCTCGAACGCCTGCTTAAAAAGTTCGAAAGTCCATTAGTTTCCCGAGAGATCTTCAGAGATGAAATACTTGAGAAGAATCCTGTCGGCACAGTTTCTCTTGAAGATAGTGCTACATCTTGTACCTCCGTGGATTGCAACTGATGTGCAATGTCCTGTATCGGCCCGCAGGAGTTCAGCAGAGGAAATTGGAGGACATTTTTGTACCTTGAGTGGTTGTCTTGCATGCCCTAATCTAAACCCAAGTGATGGCATTATGTGTCAATTTCGTTCAGACCTATTGGGCAAGAGCAAGGAACATATTAGGGACGTAAGCTGTGTTCATTGCAATGACATAACATGGTTATTAGAATCTGGGTGGCATATTTGTCCCTACTCCCTGCTTTGGACGCACAGACCCCCTAGAATGAATCTTTCAGTCAAGAACAGAGGATATAAGTACCTTTAAACAGGACTGTTTGCCTTCTGGAAACCACTATCGCAAATCACCTTACACGCGGTAATAGTTTCCACGGCCCTTACGAAGCATGCGAAGGCTCGAGACCTGGCCTCCATCTTCAGATATGAGCGCACATCTTCCTATGGCACCGTGCTTCCGGATGCATTAAGCTGGCCCCCCTGACATACCCCTCTTTCTTGTCATTCTTCGAGGGAGGGAGATGATTTTAGGTGCGGAAACAGACTGCATGCCCTAAATGGACAGTGTGTATAAGGATACCCTTTCAACCTTCGAGTAAAGAGATGAATACGGGACAACCTCCGTCTGCTGTGAATGCAGGAAGTAAACGTAATAGATATGTTCCTGCACACATGCTTCTCTTGCAAGAGAACGACTGTAAGCAATCGATATAGAAGCGTTCAGTTTCCGGAGAGTACCAAAAACTGGAGAAGAAGACTAGAAGAGGCAAGTTAGAATAAGTACTCCTTTCTCAGATTCTGGCCAACAAGATTTGGCTGCGATCAGAAGTCATAGCCAGTCGGGGATTGGCAACGTTCATAATCAATCCGGTCGAAAAGTTGGAAGAATGTGAATCGTCTGCGATATTCTGGTAAGGTTGTTGCGGTATGAGGTATGCGGCTCGTATGAAGGACAGATTATCTAAATCTACTAGGCACGGAACGAAGGCTTTCTTTTCTTTTATTCATCAAATGTCATGTCTTCCCATTCGCAAGTCGCCAGGCGCAGGCGTCGTAACTTGCTCATAACCCAGCACCATGGGTGCATGGCGAAGGTAGGCACACTTCTCATCTATGGAGCAGCAGGAACTGCGCGTTGCCGATCCTAAATGAATCGTCGAAAGGCGGTAAGCGGCACGACATAGCACAACGCTATGTGGCTCACTTGCAGATATGTTAACAATCACGTGCCAAATGCAACTCTTGGAATCTGTATTCCAACTTTGTGTCTAATGGTCCCATCAACTCACATCCTTCTTTTGAGGCGAATGCAAGCGATGACAGCCGACTTGCGCAAGCCGAGGAGAAGTCGCCCGAAACTCAACACCTCCTTCTGGTGTTGAGTCGCGAGCTACGCACCAACATGAGCTCACCTACGAGACCTAACTCAAATCTTCGCAACGGGCGGCCCTTCGCCGCGCATTATGATCTGAGAACAGCGAGCGAAGCCACAGGGAGCACACGTCCGGTACGTGTCCGGCTGTGCGCCGCTTGCTGCGCAGCCTTGGTATCAGCTTTCAAATGAACTGCATGCTACGATGTGCCGCATTCAAAAGCCGCATTCATTCTGATGCACCGAACCCCATCGAAAGTGCTTCCGCCACAATCACCCACCGCTTTCTTCCTCGTCTCTTCGCCTCGTTCTCTTCGTTCTTTTCTCAGTATGATGCTCGTTGAACAACTTCTTTTTGCCTTCATGTCGCTCAAGACTCATATGCCAAGGGAAATATCAACGCCGCTCATCTGCAATCGCTCTACTCGTTTCAACATAGTACCCTCCAAACTTCCGCGCTCGCGACTCCTCTTCAACGTGCACAATGCAGATACCAATCAACTTGTGTTCAAGATCCTGAGAACCTTTGATGGAATCAGACTAGTTAACGCAAAGAGGAAGGAGCTGTATTACGCAGTTCAGAAGCAGGATGGTAAAGGAGTACAGATCAGAGAATCGAATTCTGACCACGTCCTCTTCACCACTCAGCACAGGGGTCAGTTCTTTCCGATTATGGATGTCTTCCTTGGCAAAGATGACCAGGGACTTCCATATTTGCAGGTTTGCAGCGCTTTGGATTATGAGTTGACCGAGAATGAGGGCGGGAAGGTCTTGGCTGCGGTTCAACGTGTCGCTAGATGGCATCAAACTCCGACTTGTTCGGTTCGGGTTGAGACTGGCTTGAACGTGGCTGTTTTCGTCTTGCTCGTAACTATAGTCAACGAAGCCTCACAAGTTTGAGTTTATTGGTCCTCTTCGAATACTCTTCCTCATTCCTCCTGTTTCCGAGCTGGCTTCTCCGCAACCATCTATGCTTAACGTTTAATCACTTTGATTCACGAGAGGCCATATGCTTCTCGGAGGCTTACCGCATCTCAGATACCTCTTTTAGGCAAAAAATAAATCTCAATAGTTTCCTATCGATGCTGTGCAGTCTACCTTTGGTACCAAGGGTAGGGATTGACTTTTGCAGGTAAGTTACATATGTATCAGCTTTTGGATTTCTTCAAATATCAAAATGCCAGTATTGGCACAACGTGGTTGGCTTGCGTTGTCGCTATCCATCGCCCTATCCATCGACTTTCTATGAGGAATCACCCGCTCAAAGTTTTTTCACTCAGTCTACGTGTACCAATTCAGAGGCCGCAAACAATTTGGGCTGGAAGGTTACCAACGGTATGCGCTGAAATGCCCAAATAAGAGTCAAGAAATCAAAGGTTGTACTGCTTCCCAAAATAGAGCTTCCAGAGCACAACTCGCCAATCGGCCAAGGTTGCACCAGATTGCTGCTGATATAATTTACATGGGTTCGACCAAATGTGAGGCATTCGTGCCGCACGTGCATCAGTTAGAACAAAATGTAGAGAATCTTGTAGAACGTTTCGTTATAGCCTCTGATATGCATGCAAGATGTTCTGGATTTTCGGTTTCAGATTCCAACCTGGAATCTGTGGGGACCAAATGCTCGTACATTTCTCGAAAAGTGCAAACTGTTAACGAATGAAGTTCTTCGTCATTATTGCTCCATATCACCATATGACGATCGGCAGAACGGTTAAATTCTTCTTCCTTTGTATGGTCTGAATCCCCTTATTTTGTCCTCGATCTCCTCGGAAACTACAATACTAGACTTCAGGAGGACCGTCTGCAAGCTTTCTTCCTCAGAAATGCGGTTAAAACGCTGGCATTCACTGCTTCATCTGCCCTATCATACGTAAGAGCACATTTCCAATCTTGTCAACTACGCATTATGTTTCCTTCCTTACTCAAAGTACTTTAACCAACTTTATTTGTAATGCTTGACAACAGCGGGCGAGCTTGGAAAGACATGGTTGAGAGAACCGCGCATGGAAATGAACGCTGTCTCATTTCTGTCATAGTTCTGATTGTCCCCACAGATATAGTTTTCTGTTTAAATATATCTTGCTCATGATAGTACGACCATGGTTCAACCGGTACAAGGGTGAGGGTTCTTGTTCTTGTGTCTCCACACTTATAAAAATGTTTCTAAAAAACTGGATTTAAAATTAAAGTTTAATTTGGAATACGGTCGGATATGCCAAGCCAGCCAATAGGCAGGGCATGTACAAAAAACCTGCAAAATCACAACTTGGTCTTCCACATGATGCAACTCGTACGCGATGCAGCATTATTGCGTTCTTCACAGAGGTATAGACGTATAGACCGTACAGGGGTGCCTGCGGTACTGCGTATATCCTGGGTTTACTTACAAGGGCATGACAACCTAAGGCTTTTGCACAGCGTGGCCCTAAAGCTGCCGCATGCTCATACTCACAACAAGCAGAACCAAACAAAGATCGGTTAACGTGCACTTCTTGAAACAGAGCCTATATAAATTGGGAGGACCCAACATGACGGATGAAGACAGAGAAAACTTTAGAATGCCTTACAAAACATAGATGATGACGATCTTGTATTTTCTCCTTCTGCTTTGCCTTGCAGCAGCCTCTACATGTCCAGCCAATCTTCCTTTTTCTTCTTCCGTTGTTGGCAAAAACCATCATGTGCGAAGGCCATGCTACCCTCCAATGGACCCCGTTATTTCAAGCGTTCATGTCAGTCAAAACGAAATTCGATACCTACCGTTTCAATCGCGCTACGCCCGGGCATTCAATGCGGGTCTAATATGTCAACAACAGTTCATTTTCACGATTGACAAATGGTCTCCTAAACTGACTGAACTTCCTAGTCTGGTTATGCCAGCTGACGCCCGAAACGATTATTGCTCCCAGGAGCAAGAAAGACAGAAAACCGTATCTAGGCCACACGGAAACACCAGAGATCATTTTACAGCCGGAATGAATAAGACTATTGAGGGACTTCTTTACCTTCGGGATCATGAGTGCTGGACTCCACAGAACTACCCTGAATTACGTTCAGAGGAATACTTGCATCCATGGTTAGCGGCTCCCATCACTTATCTCTTCAGCGTGGCACACAACTTTGATCTATGTCTCGAAACTTCTGATTGAACATGATATCCGGCAAAAATGCTTGTCAGACCTTTGCAGGTGTCAGTCTCGGACGAGGAATGAGTGTTCCTGACAGATAGCTTTGCGCCTAGATCTTAACTTGTCTTCTAATTCATAATCCACACTGCTCTGATAAAAAAATATTACTATTTCTCATAATGCATATTCTAAAAACATTAAATAGATCTTAAAAACGCTTCAGTTCTGAGCATATGTGAAACTATATTATTTCCAATGAAAAACTTCATTCAAGGTTTTCATATTTAATTCTTTTTGCACGATTCCGTTTAAAATTGGGAAACTTTGGTATTCCTCGGGAATATAAAACTGTTCGGTTATCGAAATGAGTAGAGCTATAAGAAACAGAAATCTGCGGAACATTCGAGGAACAGAAGACAAAAGCTTAAATTACTAAAACAAATAAAGCCCACAAATGGACTTGAAGTTCACCCGTGAAGACGAATTGAGCCAAAGAGAGAAAGAAAACCAGACGAAACGATATTTGTGCTACACTGCTCCCGAAATTATACGAAGCACGTTTGGTACGGAGTTTTCGATCAAAGATTCTTGTGATTCTGGGCGGCCTGAGACAGGAAACTTCGAAGGGGAAGGAAAAGCTGAAAAAATTAATTCTGCTTCCTACGCACGCCATGCTCTTCCCAAAGGAAGGCGTTCTCGTTTCGAGTGTTCTTCATGTTCTCTATATTTCTCTAATGCTCTCCACCAGCGGCGACATGAGAAGATCGCCCATTTTCGCCGTGAGTGAGTTTTTTCCCGATCTTAAGAAAAGCTGAGTTTAATGAGATGTAGTAATATTACATTATATATAAACTCTATGAGCTTCATTATAAATAGTGCCCCAAACTCGAAAATACTAGTTTCAGAAACTTTCATTCACACCGGCGTTTGTAGCTTCCCATCATTCTAGGCCCTGTACCTGCTTCGAGGCTTTCAAATTTGGGGGTGATTGAAGCGACTTCTGCTGCCGATGATGGGACGGTTCCACATCCAACTGATTCTATTTGCAAAACCAATAGCGAATGAAGGAACCAAACGAGTCCTCGAAGTTTCGGGATCGATCGGAGCATTCTTTCCCGCTTTTGAAATAAATCGAGTGCGCTGTTCATCTCCGGAGCCTCCAGCACCCCAGATAGTCATGGTAGCCACGCCTTCACAAACATCTCTGCACTCTGCAGCTGAAGGCAAGAAGCCCACATTCGTTTATGACACGACAAATTCTTCGGCACTGGCGAGGTGAAAGAATAACTGCATCTGATTGACGAATCGATATTTTGACAAGTGCAATCGAGAACGAAAGGGAGATCAAAGAGATTACGACAAGCGAGAATAGAGTAGTCTTGATCATTGTGGGAACGTTCTGGAGATGGATATGGACCAGGCAGAATTCAACGGTATGAGGGGTAGTAAGTGGATGACGACGAGAAGGCTTGCGACGTCGAAGAGGTCTACAACCCGAGGAGCCAGCCCCTTTTTGTACTGGTGGGGTTCATCCCGATGGGATCAGTAGAAACAAGGCCAATAAATGAAGCAGCAGGAAAAAAAAGAAGACGAACACGTTCATCGATGCTATCTGACGTAGTCTATCATCAAAGGAGTGTCGGAAGAGAAGCAAATTCTGCCGTTGAGAGTGTCATGCTGAATTGATCTCCTTAAACTCGGATTACCAAGGTAGGAAAAGCCCTCAGGACGGTGTTGATGGTTGTACCAGCAGCGGATTTCACTATCGAGTGCCCAAAAGTATTTTTTTGTGGTCTCAAAGACGCTTGCAGCTGGGTTGATCCGATTACACCGTGTTCGGCAACGCATCTTCTGTACACGTTAAGGTGAGCAGCCACTACTAAGTTTAGCATGCTTTGTTAGCTTCCTACCCGTCCGGGGTGCAGTACGGTATAATATCGGAGCAACATACAATGGCTTGAAGCATGAGGTAGTCGCATACGTGTGTCAGACACTTGTGAGAAGTTCACCCTAGTGCGGATCGTTAACTTTGCTCTGAAGGCCGGCATATATGTTGCGAAAGAAATCAAACTATCTGTCGTTGCGGCAGCTGCAGCGAAATTGATGTGCTATTAAACTGTAGAGTATCGCTCTGGATGCGTAAACACACTACAGACTCGTGTGGAAAAATATTGTGCCATGTGTACTTTTTGAAAATGGATCGTGGCAACTACATGAGAAACGACTTGAGGATAACTTTGATGAAGTCCAGGGATGAAATGGGTTGAAGACAGATTTGGAATCTGAGCTGCTGCATGGAGGCTACACAAGTACGGTGAACGTAGTGCAGTCGACCATAGCACGTCATATGACGGGAAAGGGCAACTCGATCCATGTTGGCACTTTACGCGAGTAGGATCACTCACTTGATGGGAAACAAGCAGCACGCAAGAAGCGGTATGAGCGTGGAGGTGCAGCGTGGCTGAGTGATGATGCAAAGCCGTTGCTGCCTCATGGAGGAGACGTGGACGAGAGCATTATGGGCGTGCATTTGAGTAGCACCAGCGCTCACAGCGAAGGCTGCCAAGTGGTGGAGCCAATAATCAATTGATGATGAGAGCGGGGTGAGCTGGGTGCCGGTGCTGTGCAGGGCACAGAGGTGGGTGTGTAAGATAGTAGGAGGCGGAATTTCTGCGCCTACGTTGTGGGGCAAAGCGCTTTTTCTGTGCTCCATTATGGAGAAAAGTGCGGCGCAAATGCGGCTCATGGTTGACGATTAACGCCCAAGTCAGTTGTTTATAAAAAACTGGGCGCTGATCAACGCAAGGTTGTGAAGCAGTGCTTCACAGCTGTCATTTGTTGTTGTCAGACTTGTTGTCGATACCCGGATTCGGGACATGGCACTGGCGAAATTGTTGCAGTCGGCCCAGCACCACGGCGGCGACGGTCGATGAATGAAAGCCGCTCGGTCATGTCGCTCAACAGCTCACAGGCATCTGTCGGCGGACACGCCTCGACCCTCCCCATGCACGCGAGAAGCACTCGCCGCGCTCCATGCGCGCGCCTGATGTGCGCGGGCGGCGGCAGCGGACCATTTCGGCGGCGCGGCGAATGGGCGCGCGCGCCACAAAAGCGCGACGTGTCGCGCGCGGCAGCGCGCGGCCGCGCGCGAGCGGCGCCATACGCGCGGCAGCCGCGGGCGCGCGGCCGCGTCCAATCGCGCGCGCGCAGCGCCGTGTGCGCCAGCGCGGCACATGCACTCCGCGCGCACGCGCCGGGCGGCCGCTTTGAAAATTCAAATGTGCCAGCTCGACACACAGCGGCGCCCCTCCGTCGCGCGCCGCCGCGGTCGGAACGCGCGGCGCCGTCGCGCCGCGTAAAAGCGCCGCCGCCCGCGTCGTCTTCCCCATGCGCTTTCCGCCCGCCGCCCCGTCTGCTCGCCCCGTGCGCCCGCCCCGCCCGTCGTCGCCGCGTCCCCGTCGTGAACCGCGTGCCGCTAACTCTAACTTCGCCGCCAACATGATGCTCGCCGATCACATCCGACAAGCGCTGCCCTCCCTGCATGCCCGCTCGTCCTCCAAGCACGAGCAGCTGCCGCAGACCTTCAACCGCGTCATGCACTTCAACCTGGTCCGCAACAAGCGCCACCACCTCAAGCACATCTACCACGTGCAGCGCGCCGACACCGAGCACCATCTGTACGCCATCCACAAGACGCCCAGCGGTCTCAAGCTCGTCGACGACGCCTCCGGCGACACCCTGTTCCGCGCCACCGTCAACAAGGAGTTCAAGACCGTCAGTGTACGCGACGAGAGAACCGGCAACGTCATGTTTACCACCCGGCAGCATGGCGCCCTGTTCGCCATCACCGACGTGTTCCAAGGCGAGCAGGAGAAGAACAGCGCCCCGTATGTGCAGGTTTGCGCCGGCTCCGAGTATTCCCTCACGGAGATGGACGGCGGACGCGTGCTGGCCGTCGTGGAGAAGGACATTCGCTGTGCGCAACTATGTCATCACTCGGTGTACGTGGACGGTGGTTTGAACGCCCCGCTCTTTCTTTTGTTAATAGTTACCATCAATCATCTTGCGGACGCTTAACTCTTCTTAACTACCCTCCCTCCACTCCCTGTAACTCGTATAAACAGAACCAACAAAAAAAAGTAAACAACACAAATCAACTTTCACCTTCCAGCTTTCTTAGCGTTTCACCCGCCATCAGTTGTCGAACCTTCACCAGCTCCTCCTCATCCTCAGCACACTCTTCTTTCACACCTTTCCATAGTTGTACACTCCTCTCCCAATCCTTATTGCATGCCACCAAAGCCCCAGCAAGCATGGCTCTCGCGCTCATGTCATCACTCACTTCCAGAGCACTCTCCAGAATCGACACCGCACCCTCAGCATCTTTTGACATCGTCGCAACGCCACCCAGCCGCAAATGAGCAATATTCAAACGAGCCAACAGAGCTTCCTTCGTCTCCTTCACCAGGTAGTCCATCAAGTACATACAGTCGTCCTTCCCATCACGCTTTTCCAGCAACAGCGACACCAAATTCAACGCCGCCAAGCTCGAACAGTTCGCCACCCGTTTCATGCAGCGCAGCACGCGCGTTGGATTTCCATCCACCGGTAAATCGAACGCGCTTCTCCGCAACGAAAGCGGGATCCACGCATAATAGCTCTGCCCCTCTTTCACAACATTTCGCAATATCTCCTCGGCTTGTTTCAAATCACGGCGCGAACTTGACTCGCTCAAGATGATGGCGTACGTCAAAACGGCGTTCACCGAGTTTCTGCCTTCACAAAGCGTCCTGGCGAGCTTGATGTCGGCTTCCACCACACCCTCCTCGCCGTATCGAAGCAGAGAAGCTTGCACTGCGTGTGTGTCGTTTTCCTCGTTGTTGCACAACTCGTACGCGCGACGACGGTTCGGTGGTACTCGATCGCTTCCGCTCCATAACAGGCTCACCAGCATGTACAGCACGGCCGAGTCCTTTGTTCGCTCATACTGCACCGTGCAGAACTCTAACGCCTTTTGGTGGTCCGGTGGCACCTGTGTGTGGCCGAGCATGTACAGGCCCAGAAGGAACATCATAGCGGTTCGACAGTCAAACTCGTCCATGGCGCGTTGGTACATCTGTTTTGCGCGCGGATAGTTTGACAGCCGCTTGTCTTCCGAGTAAAGGTTGCCCAGCTGCATGAGCGTCTCTTTGTTCGGAGCCTGCACCAACGCTTCTTCCAGGAGAGTGGCGGCGCGAACAGGGTTGCGATGCTGCTCATTGGCGGCAGTTGTGAGGGCGTACGCTAGCGCCACTTTTGCCTTAGGCAAGTCGCCGACTTGTATCGCGCGTTCGTACCACTTCTTCGCGCGCTTGAAACATGGTTTCAAACTGAAGGTCCCAGAGGCGTACAGCTCTGCCAGTCGAAACATTCGCCAGGCATCGTTTGAGGCTTGTATGGCCTGTCTGTACATTCTGAGTGCTCGTTTCTTATCGCCCCCGACGGCGGCATCGTAGAGCATGAGGGACGCCAGGATTTCCATATGCTGCGGGTCGCGATCCATTCGCACGGCGCGTTCAAGCAGCTGAATGGCGGTGGTGACGTCTCTCTCGCCAGCGTCGCCGGCGTACAGAACGCAGCCGAGCGTGTAGTAGAAAATGGTGTCGCCAAAGCGGTAGATGGCGCGCTCTAGCAGCGGAATGACGCGCCGCTTCTGAGCGCGACTGCCGTGCGCGCGAAAGTAGCTGACCAGCTGGTAGTACGCGTCGGACACATCGTGCTGCGCGATGGCGCGCTCGAGCAGCTGAAGCGCGCGTGGCACGTCGGTCGCCACGTGCTTGTTGTAGAGCAGCAGCGACGCGAGTTCGACGAGCGCGTCGCCGCTCTGCGGCGAGTTGCGCTTGATGCAGCGCTCCAGCAATCGGACGCGAAGAGCGGCGCGGGCGGCGGGTGGCGCCATGTGGGAGCGGCGCGCGGCGGGTGGCGCACGGCGGCGCGCGCGCCGGCGCGCAGCTCCGTTTTGACCGGAAAAGAGCGACCAAAGGTACAAAGGTACGACGGTAGATACACGTCGGGAAACGCGCTTGCTGCGCGGTGATTGGCGCCGGAGCGGGGTGGGTGGAAGAGCACTTTACACGGGTAGCCTTGTCTGTACAAGTCAATCGACATCCACACCCAGCTTCTAAGCGACGACGGAGGTATCCTTAAGATAACCCTTAGATACCAAAGGTACGTACTGCGCTCAAAGTGCTCAAGAAGGCAACCGCTCCAGCACGATGCGCCCCTCAGCGCCATCCCCGTCGCCATCTATACAAAAAGTAAGAATTATTCACAGTCCATGAGACTCCCACGTGCACTTGGTTTTCTCCGATATTATCCAAGTCATCTTGGAAACCTCCCCTTCGCCATCTCCATCATCCTCCTTCACCGACTTCCACAACCTCAAACTTCTCTCAACCATCTCCTCGTCGCATTCTTCGCTCTCGACCAGAGCGTTTGCCAGCAGCACCCGCGCGCACGTATCATTGCTCTCTTCCACACTCGTTTCGAACATTTCCATTGCGCGCGCTCTGTTCTTCGCAACGCCCCCGCTCCCTGTCCACAGCACGTATCCCAGGTTCAACATGGCATTCAGCCTCAGGCCCGTATCTGCGGCTTCTCAAGTAATTGCACCGCTTCGGCCTTCTCGCTTTCTTCGCACTCCTTTTCAAGAATGAAGCTGGCCAGGTTCAGCAACCCGGCTTCGTAGCAATGCGTCGCTCGCATCATCGCGTGCGTCATTCGATGTCTATCGCCGTGAAACGGCAACTCGAAGCGGCATATCCGCAGTGACAGAGGAAGCCACGCAAACATCACCTTCGCGTCAGATTCTTCCAATATCTCACGAAAAATGGATTCGGCTTTAGTCAGATTAGATTCGATGTTAGATTCACTCAAAAGGATTGCATGGATTAGCTTGGTGCTGTAGAAACCGATCTCGGGTAGAGGGTCGACCAGTTTCTGCTGTTCTTCTGGCGTTTTGCTTAGATACCGAAGCGCAGAAACCTCTTCCGGAAGCTTTTCTGTCTTGTGTAGTTGCATCAGTTCTAATGCACGGTCCGGATTCGCTTCTACATTGATCGCACCGCTCCATAGTATGCAGCTCATGACGCGCAACGACGCCACGTCTTGCGTTCGTTCGTAATCTTGTTGACATATCTGCAGCGCTTTCGCATGATCGGGTGGGGGTCTCTTGAAGCCAAGGAAGATGTCGAGCAAAGAAACCCTTGCGGCCGCAGACTTAAATTCTACGAGAGATTCTTCCAAAAGCTGTATTGACCGGGGTAGATTGTATACCTCATCCACATCTCTGTAGATCTTGGCTAACGTTCGCATGCAAACGTCTGATCTTACCTGTTTACATGCGTCTTCCAGAAGAGAAACGGCGCGTACAGGATCTCGGTATGACTCTGGAAGATCGTTGCCAGCGAGTAGATACGCGAGGTTGCACTTGGCTTCGGGCAGGTTACCAACTTTGATGGCGCGTTCGAACCATTTGGCAGCGCGTTTGCTACATGACTCGAGGTGCTGTGTGCCATCTACATAGCACACTCCCAAACGGTTCATGGCTTCGGCGTCATCCGAAATGCGAATGGCTTTCTTGTAAAGCCTAATTGCACGCCGGCTATCGGTTTTGATTCCCGTAATTGTGAGCAGGTTGTACGCCAGAGCCTCGATGCATTTGGGGTCTTCGCCAAATCTCAGGGCGCGTTCGCAGAGCTGTATGGCGATCCGTGGGTTTGGCGTGCCGCATCGCGCATCCTTGACAGCGTCGGAGAGGTTTCGAAGCACGATGGAATCTTCCTCCATGCTGAGCGAGCGTTCAAGAAGCGGGATGACCTGTCGTCGTTGCGACTCATCGCCTTTGTGCAAGTAGTACAGCGCCAGGTTGTTCATGGCGGTAGGATCACTGTGCTGCTTGATGGCGCGCTGGAGAAGCTGCACGGCGCGTTTGGCATCGAGGAGGTTGTCCTTGTCAGAGAAGAGAAGCTCCGCAAGGTTGACCATTGCCTGCGGATCATTGTGTCGCCTGATAGCGCGCTCGTAGAAGCGCGCCTGAGCCTGCGGTGATTCGTCGTCTGTGGCCGTCGGCATGGACAGCATGGTGCGTATGAGAATACGCAGGGAGGGCGAGAGGCTACGCGGGAAGGTGCGTGAGAAATGGTGAAGACGCGTGCGTGTGGGGGGCGCGGGGTCGGCGACTGGGCCGCAGATTCGTTGGAAGCTGGTGAGCGGAACGCTTGCGGTGCGTCGTAAGCTGGGGGTATACAGCGCGCCGGCAGCGAGGCTGCCCTCGCGGCAACTGCTCACAAGCGCGACGTGTGGAAGCTCCGTGTAAACTACGATATTTTCTTCTCGGTGGCGCATGTGTCAACGCACGAGCTCCTACTAGTATAGGCGTAAATCTAATCTGGAGCTGATTAGCAGAACCAACCTATTTTTTAAAATAAAAGGCTGTCTACTTCTATTTTGGCGGCAATATGCCGAAATTTGGAACAGTCTGTGTGGCACACGTGTGGTGTACGAGGCACCACACGTGTGCCGAGATCCGGAAAACCCCTCGTCGTCCCCACGAGTTCGGAGACGACGTGGTTGAAGGAAGACAACAAGTAAAAATGAAAAAAGAGGCTGGCTCTTGTTTCGTTGAGCAGCTTTCATGATACTTTCACGGAAAACCACTTCTTCATAACTTTTGTGCAGTTTAACTGATTTAATTTGTTCTAGCATGTCGTCCCATATTACAGCCGAATCGTCTAGAACTACTTGTGACATGTTTGACAGTAAATGTTTTTCAAATGTTTACTTGTTTTTTCTTGCATACAAAAATTTAATAAAAAGCACAACGCTAAATTTGAATAAAGCCTTGCAACTCTTTTGTGACTTCAAATATGCATCATTTGACTTCTCTTATGAGAGTTTTGCTACCAATATCAGCCTTAACAAAGAGGCTGCTTTTGATCCACATGGTAAAGCTCGCTTTTTGCCAGAGTAAGATACGTAAAACCCGGCATAAAAGGACAAAAAACTGGTCGAAGCGCCTGCGTGTGACCCCAAAACCGCAACAATTTTTTTAAAAGCTAGACTAGTTGCCTCAAAAAACAGTGTTTTACGATAGGGCTTTGTTTGCTTTATTTAAACCTTTGTCGCTGGCATTACAGATATGGCTGCCTTTGTCATGTATAGAGCCCATATTGACTTTCAGTCGCTAAAGAAGGCAATTATCGAGTACCAAGTTGGCCATAAGGCATACTCCGCTGCATGTGTAACCGCTGATAGCTCATGTTTGGGCCACTTTCGGATTCGTTCCGTTCCGGATGCTTGGTCTAAAATTATTGAACAGCTTGAGAGCAAAGTCGACCAGCTTGCTAGGCAACTCGCCCAGATAACTGCTTTTGTTAAGATAAAGTTTAACTTGAGAAGCGCCTCGGCGGCAGAGAGAAAACGTGAAAAAAGGTGTAGCTACTGTCGCAAACCTAACCATGGTTCTAGTCGCTGCCCCTCTATCCCGCATAGAGCCCTCTATCCCGCATAGGGACACAAAGCGTTCTTGTTGTGGAAAGTTCGGTCACGCTGAGGCCACTTGTTGATCAAAGCCGAAGGAAGAAAACTCTTCTGATTCGGGAACTTGAGGTCCGAGTCTGGAATTGAATTGAAGTTGAAGAAGAACGATCAGGGCGATCACATTGCGCTGGTGCAACAGAACGCTGGAGACGATGTTGACGTCCCCGCGAAGTAGAATTCGGAAGGTGAGGCCCTCGTAAAACATCGCCGCCATGGCGTCATGAACGTTGACGTTCTCACGGGTAAGTTGCCGCCCCCAGTGGTCAGCTTGAAGCCGAGAAGGAAGCCAAAGAAGAGCAGGGAGGGCAGAAAGACATTCGTCTGCATCCAAAACCAGATGGGCAAGTATAACCTCCTGGCTGAGCTGGCCACAGCACACTGTGACTTGATCTTTGGGAAGTTGCTTGGTGGCGACGCCGAAGAGGCCCGGAAGCTGTTGAGGGTCCTTCTTGCGCGCAGTTTACCAGCGAGTCACGCCTGCGTCATACAGGGGGTCAACCTTCCCTGCCAATTGAAGGTTGTCCCCGTCAAGTTTATGGGACTCACACGAACGCGTTGTTGGACTCGGGTACGGTCCCAAACCTCATATCTGCGAAGATTTGTGAGCTTCTGATTCTGACTCCATCCCCTACGAGCATACGAGTCAGCGTCGCTGATGGGACTGTCGCCACAGTTCTAGGGTGTGTGAAGGAAGTACCAGTTGCCTTCGGAGAGAATGGAGTCCCAGTAGACTTTCTCGTCGTACAGAACACGCCGTTTGACGTCATCATTGAATGCCAGCCCTTAAAAACCCTCCGGGCGCGACTGGAACTTGGCCCTCAGCAGGTTCAGTTGACCGTTGGGGACGAGGAAGTTGTCCTGGAACTGTCGAATGAAAAGCCGAGAGTTGACCGGGTCTGCACGGATAGTGAGGACTTCAGGTCCCTCGACGAGTCTGCGGAAGGAGAATACCCGCAGGACAGTTCCTCTTCGTCTTCCGAGGAAGAATCTAGCGAAGATACCGGTTTGGTTCTCACCATCTTGGACGAAGAACCTTATGAACCAGACCTTGAAAGTATAGAGGAGGAGAAATACTCTCCCTTTGAAGGTTCGGAGGAGCAGGAGGATACACAGTCGGCTATCCTCTCTGCGAAGATGAAGCACCTTATCGCGGAAGTGCAGGAAGGGCTAACGGACGCACTGAAAGGGACTAACATCATTGCATTGGATATTGGCGAGTTACGACCATCCAATGTCCCCGTCACTCACTCTTTTGAGTTGACGGATGATACTCCGATTCACTCCCGTGCCTGTCGAATGCAGGTACAAAGAAATCTTGAAAAAAGATGTTCATGAGCTACTAGAAACGGGAATTATAACTCCCTCGTCGTCGGCCTGGTCTTTCTCGGTGGTCATTGCGAGCAAGAAGGAGGGCAGGTCCAGGTTCTGCGTGGACTATCGTGAGCTGAACCATGTCATGAGTTCAGACCGTTGGCCGTTGCCGAGAATCGAGGAGAACTTCGACGACTTGGGTGGCGCAAAGGTGTTCACCACCCTAGATCTCTTTTGTGGATACTCGTAGGTCCGAATGGCGGATGAGCAAAAGGAGATGACGACGTTCAGCTGTCGCTACGGCACGTACAAGTTTGGAGTAATGCCTTTCGGGCTCATGAATGCTCCGTCGACCTTCCAGAGAATGATGGACGAGGTTCTCCGGGGACTTCCGTTCGTCAGGGTGTACATTGATGACGTGGTGATCTTCTCGAAGACGTTGGACGATCACCTGAATCATTGCCGAGCGGTGTTCGAACGTATACAGAAGGCAGGTCTCAAGGTTAAGCGGACCAAGTGCAGCTTCGCCGAGTCAAAGATCAAACTCTTGGGACATGTACTGGATGAAGACGGAGTCTGCGTCGAGGAAGACAAGGTTTCCGTCATAAGGAATTCCCCTATTCCAAGAGATGCGTCGGAGTTGAGAAGCTTCCTTGGGCTAGCCGGATACTATCGTCGCTTCATCAGGAATTTTGCCGAGAGTTTGGCGGTACTCCACGCTGCCACCTCGACGAAAAGGGGAAGGTTGGCGTGGACGGAAGAGATGCAGGAGGCCTTCGACGAGTTAAAGGAGAAGCTGACCACACCTCCGGTGCTGGCTTACTCTGATTTCCCCAAACCGTTCATCGTCGAAACGGACTCGTCCTCAGTCTCGCTAGGTGCCGTCTTAAGCCAGAAGAAGGAGGACGGGAAGGTACACCCAGTACACTATGCCTCCCGTATGATGACGCAGGTGGAGAGGAAATGCAGCACGTGCGGGGGAGAAGCGCTGGCTGAAGTATTTGAGTTGAAGACGTTCCGGGTCTATCTACTGTCCGAGGACGCCTTTGAGGTGGCTACGGACCACAAAGCATTACAGTGTGCCTTCCAGAAGAGAGATATCCACGGAAGTCTGGCACGCTGAATAGACTTTATGGCAGATTACAATTATCGAGTAAGGTACCGCCCGGGGTTGGAGAACGAAGGACCTGACTACCTGTCGAGGATCGAGTTCGAGGAGGTCGCAGAGTCGGGCGAGGATGTCGCGGAGGTTGTCACGGCTGTTGCGTGGGAAGAGCCAACCCTAGCCGAGCTGGAGCCGTATGTTCTCAACATCGCACGGTTCCTCGCCTGGGTGCCGATTCAGAAGGATAACCCTCGCTTCCGACTCGCCGTTCGTCTCAATGCGAAGATGTTCGTGCTTTGGAACGACACACTATTCAGACGTGAGCCGGAGGGACGTACGGCTTTCCTCACTCGAGCGGGAAGGCTGGAAGCCCTCCACATGTTCCACGACGAGATAGGGCACTAGGATCAGGCTTCTACGAGAAAGATGATACGCGAAAGATTCTGGTGGCCGTCAGTGTATGGTGACGTTAAGGACTACGTCAAAGGATGTGACGAATGCCAGCGCGCCCAGAACCTCCCAATATACAGAACGAAGCTTCGCACCCCCGTCACGGGGTTGTTTGAGAGGTTCTCCATTGATTCTGGCGGGCCGTACAAGCAGTCCAAAGGGAAGCGCTTTATACTCATCGCCGTAGAGCACTTGACGGGCTTCCCGATCAAAATGGCCACTTATAACTCGGTATCAGACACGGTTATCAAATTTTTAGAGGAAGAGATCATCTGACCGTTCAGTTCCCCTGCCGCGATAGACTCTGATAACGCCAGCTCCTTCCTATCGCACGCCGTGGAGGACTACATGAAGGAGAAAAGAATAGCGTGGAAGCCTGTGTTGCCGTACGCCCCCATGTCTAATGGGAGGGGCGAACGGATGGTGGTTTCGATCAAGAGAGCGATAAAGAAGATGGTGATGCGCCCATGGATGGATTGGGAGGAGGCTCTGCCAAAGTGGTATACGGGTACCGTCGGCGTCCTCGGAGTATGGTGGCTTCGCCATTCGAACTAATGTATCGCTTGAAGCCTCGAATGCTCGCGAACGAAAACGTGGCATTGCTTTCAGATGCCAGGCCGGAACAGAGAACCTTGGAACTGCTGGGCGAGGCCGGAAAGCGCGCGATGCAGGTGGTTCGGGCGTTCATCCCACGGGAAGTGAGGAAGGCAGTGAATACTTTTGTAGTTGGCGGCGAAGTACTAGTCGCTCACGACCAGGCCTTAAATCCCCGCAAGAAAGCGCCGGCCTTCGAGTCGTTCTTCTACGGCCCATGCAAAATCACGAAGGCTGGTCATCCGCGCTACGAACTGGTGTCAGAACACGACAGGGTGACGAGGAACGCGGTACACGCCCGCAGGTTAGTGCTGTACAAGCGACGCCCTGGTCACCTCCAGGATTAAGGACGGTCGTGAGGACAACACGAGTCGTTCGGACAGGGCCATTTGTGGCACTAGCGGGGGCGCACCAGAGGTTGTGTGCCCTGTCGCACATGTAAAGCGCTGACGACTTGCAGAAGAGAACAGAATCGGGAACTGGAGAATGTTGAAAGCAGAAAAGAGAAGACCAAGTTTACGCATTGGGAAAAGTACGATGCATGTACCTAACGACAAGCAGATCTACCACACTTGTCGTAAGAGGAACTAACGACGGCGTTTACGATATAGCTCGCGCACTTCGGTAACGCGAGCGTTGGTTCTTCCCGCGCAAAGGCGGAGGGTTTCTTTGCTGAGGCAAAGCGGATACTCTTCTGCACTATCCAAGAGAAGCCGGCGGCGGGCATCGATAGGGACCACGTGGTCGACGTCGTTGCCACTTTGTAGCCGGACGAGAACACAGCCATCTCGTCCTCGGTTGGCTCCCCTCACTATTCCGGAGAAATCGAGGTCGCCGGTCGAGACCTGACGCAGATTCAGCCCAAGACCGGTACTGTGCAGCGCGCGGGTAACCGATCCGATGTGCTCAATAGGAATCGTGGAGTCACGGAGGGCGCGGTTCGACGCCTCGGCGGCCGTAGGGTTGATAAGGCCGTCAACGGCATTCACGACGGCCGAAACAAGACAGTCGTGAGGGTTGGTCGAGCTCGAACGGAGTCGCCAAGCGAAACGCACCTGTCGCGAGCGCGAGGCCTAACTGGAAGGGCCAGCGCCGGGTCCCTCGACAATCACGCTGGCGGCGGAGAACATCTCGGTAGTTCGGATGGCTCTATTGGCGTACGACTGTGACGTCGTCGAAGCGCGGGAACCGCGAGAAGGAACACCCAGTCCGGGGTGAGCGGAGGGTAGCTCGCGCCTCTTGGGCAAAGAACCACGCTGACGACTCGCTTCCGTGACGTGGCGAGTAGATATCGTAGGTTTTGGACGAAGAAAGAAGATCAACACGAAGAGAACGGCGGTGAATGGGCCAGTAGTGCTCTGGTCCGCCTTTGGAGTTGGCTGACTCATAGAGACGGCCTTCTTCCAGAGTAGCATTCCCGACGGTGGAACCATCGCCTGTCAAGATGCTGTTGATCCTCCAAGGAGCCCTGCGGCCATCGGCCGCCGACTGGGGGCGTGAACTCACGGACGCTTCGCAAGCGTTGCGACCATCGGACCCATCCAGCACCTCTTCATCAATTTCGGCGTCTTCCCCTTTGTTTAATTGGCGTTCAAAGGAGATATCAGACTGCGATGGTGTGTCTGGAGTCTTTGAGCGGGACTGAAAGGACGAAGGGGTGCCCGAAGACAATGAAACGGGGGAACGAGGGGTTTCGACCGAGAAGGAAGAGCTTTCAGGGTTCGAACGGGAGCTTGGCACACGATGGGTCTTCCCTCAGCGGCGAGGCAAAGGAGTCAAGTCGTCAAAGACGATAACCCGCGCGCCGTAGGGCGGGGAGTGCTGGGAGGGACAGAAGATATTCTGCGAGTGAAAATGTGGCGAACATCGTCGTCGGCTGCCTCACGCCGATTGCGACGCTCTCGAGAATATGAAGAGTTCGCCGGGGTCGGTGGTGTCGGCCCGGGGCGGATGTCGTCATCGTCCTGCGGATCGACGCGCTCTGATCTCTTCCTCGGGAACCTAATCGGAACGTTGAAGCATGGCAAAAAGCATCCCGAACGGGCTGTGCTGGGCGTCGGGCTGGCCATCAGCACCATGGGCTGCTGCGGTTCCGGGGATGGACTGCGTAACGGGGGTGAGGCTAAAGCAGCGCTGGCCCGTACGGGGGAAAGAGGTTGGACATAGCACTGAGTGGCCTTTCTCTTCCTGCCGGAAGTCCGAGGAGTACGAGCCTTCTCAACTGCCGTGCCGTCCAGAGAGGATGCGTTTCTCGAAGCCAACGAGTGGCGCGGACGAAAGGGAGCTGCGCCTTTAGGTTTTTGCTGCCGTGATGCACGAGGCGCGGAGAATCTGGCTGTTTCGCTACGGCTTGGGCCCGTACTTGCCGAAGCGGCCGGACGTAGCCTACGAACGGGCGCAAGTGATATGCTCATTGCCACCGTGGGGGAGGCCAACGCAGTGGATGCCACGGCCTGGCGCAGGGTTGCCTCCTCCTGTCCCTTCTGCTTTCGCCTTGCTCGAGAAGACTCGCGGCTGCGAACCTTTTCGCACTTTGAAGGCATTGTGAAGAGCAGCGAATTTCCAGGGCTATCGCGCGCTTTGCCGAGGGGATGGAGAAGCCACGAGTCTTCCCTGAGCTCAGAAGCAGGAGAGCGGCGTGGCAAGGGAGCAGGAAGTTGGCGGGCTTGAGAAACGGAAGTCACTACGGCTCGCAGAAACGTTAGCTGCGCGGCATAGAAGCGTAGGAGCAAAGTGGAGTACGGGCCGTGCTCTTCGAGGCTACAGAGGTGGCGTAGTAGAGAAGCACCGCGTCGGCGCTTTGTAGGAGCAGACGAGAAGCGCTGGTGCTCGGGGAATAAGGCGAAAAGTGTAGCGGAGAGGGGAATAGACATGAGGTGCCGGGTGGAGCGCACACAACTTTATTTGCCCTCCACGACTTACTCGTGACAAATCATTTGATTTTTCACTAGTTGATTGGCCCGCACCACGCTGGCGCGGGCTAGGCGGGGGAGCGTGTGGAACACGTGTGGTGTACGCGGCACCACACATGTGTCGAGATCAGGAAAACCCCTAGCGGTCCCCGTCCCCGCCCTCGCGGGGACGACGGGGGTGGAAGCTTCTTTTGTTCTTGTATGCTGAGTCCCTCTCAGCTCGCAGACGCTTCGTCTCATGGGAAGGTGTCTAGCTGTCCAGGGTTCCTCTGAGGTGCGTTTTGGAGCCACAATCGTATCAATATCCCGTATCGCGATCAGACTTGCGTTTGTTGGACTTGCGGCCTTTACAGGAGCTTCCAGACTGGTTACGTCTGTTCCTATTGTTCGGCATCGAAGCTTCTGCTTGCGACTCAGTGCGCTTTTGACGCGGCCAGTGCTTGGTTGACCTTCTGGCTCACCACATTATCGATGTCAGCCTTAGTGTACGATTTGTCTGTCCTCTTGGGAGAAAAGGTCAGATTGCGGACCACCCTCAAAGCGTCGTCAAAGATTCAGCTTGCACCTGGGACCAGCTGAGAACATGTCTCGCATCTCGTTCACTTGAACGGAGCGATCATTGAGGTATTCGAATGTTGATGTGTACTCTTTGCGAAGCGCAGGTGTGCCTCCGACCAGGTCTGTAGCCTCCCGACGAACGGTGCCAGCTTTGTCGGTGGACTGTGATAGAGCATCATAGGCGCTGTAGTGTGCGGTAAGCTTGTCCAGGAATTCGAGCATAGCTTCGTGAGACTCTTTGGTGATTGTGACTTCTTGCCCGGATTATTTCTTCTGCTTTGCCTCAGCTAACCTAGAGAAGTATACATATGCTAGAATGATACCCCGTAGATTTGAAATCCGGATATCTTTCGAATATCATCTGGATATCTTACGCATATCCATGATATCCCTGTGACATCCAGTAGATATGATAGATGATGTACGAAATGATACTCTTTCGATGCCTTTGAGACATGCATCAACTGCTTTGAAAGATATAACACTAGATATGACGAATGATTTCGAAAACCAAAGTTGCTTCTCTTGTAATTGCCCGGACATCATTCGGACATCCAGAAATCAGACGAATATCATTGGTATAGATATTGTGAGAATTGTCGTGTATCCTATGTACATCGCCCGTAAATCCAAATGCGAAAATCAGATGGATATCCTAGAAATCATTCGGATATCCAAAGCATATCCAAGGAATATTAATCGGATATCAAAGTGTTTCCCTGGGTAAGGCGACGAGTTGAAGTTTAGCGTTAGTCAACGTCTCCCCGCTAAGGTTTTCGTTGTTCAGGAAGGTAATGGCCAACGCTTCACTCACCTGAGAAGATGTTGAAAGGCAAACATGCATGAGGGGACCCAACGAGAAACATCTCTACGGTACTACTGCAGATCTCCTTCCGGATTGAACATAGGAGGATCCGTAGGTGCAAATTGTTTCAAAGAAACCTGAGATGGGCCCATAACTGGAGTGGTCTGCATGCTTTGCGCAGCGCTCCAGGTGTCGCGCGGGCGGAAAGAAACGCGAAAAAAGGGGAACGGTGACAAGCAAAAGAGCACAGAGGCCTCTCTGTCTGCTTGTTGCTCGGGGCTGCTGTGTCGTCAGCCCCTTGTTTAGTGAGTCTGTCTTCCGGTCGCGAGCGCTCGAATTGAGCTCGCGCTGAGCAGCGCGAGCTGCTCGAGCTTGAGGCAAAAGCGCAGGAACTGGCGCTGTAATGACCAGAGTAGTCCTTATACTCCCCCAGGTTATGCGAGGCGGATCCCTGCAGACCACTTGTTATTGGTAGTATTCGCGTGCGTCCAGCTGCCTTATAGTGAGTTCCCCCCGAAAGCTCGCTGAAGTCACGGTCAGACCTCTAGCGGGACGCCAGGAGCAGCACAGCTTGGCGTCAGTTTTACATCCCACTCCTTGAGAAGCATCGAAAGTAGAAGAGCCAGCGTGGAGGGAGATGTGGTCGTCACATAGTCAAAATTTCCAAAGAGACGTGCAAACATAAACAAATACAACGCAACCTAGCTCTGGCGTAGAAACTAACGACAACGAAATATTTTTTCGTTGTCGAGTCACTTGCGCTACAGTTCAAGATTATAAAGAGGAGCGGGCCTCTTTGACAGCATAGTTAGCAATTTTTTAATCGGAAACCAGGCGCAGTTCATCCACCCCCAGTCTGAATAGGGCGGTCTTGTAGTTCGTTGATTAGCGTTTCTGTTTAAAATCTATTAAACGCGTCGGGCAAGAGAAGGGCGCAGCTGACACATTGTTTCAGTGCTGTGCGTGTCTCGTGCGCACCAGATAGAGCGCGAATTAGAAGAAGAGGAGGAGCTGATCGATTGGAAACGGAGTGAAAGTGAAGCCGATCAAGGGATGAAGAAAGGTCAACGATATGGCGTTTTGCTACGGGCTGCCGGCCTCATTGAAACCCGACGGTAACAGCGTACTGGATGCGAACCACAACTGTGCGCCAAGATTTGAGAATGCAGGTGGCTGAGAGTTGACAGCACCGGAGCGACGCATGCGAGCGACAACTGCGGCCATCGCGGCCCAGGTAATGTAGATCGGTGCGCTATACAGTCCCGAGATTCGTACAGTGAGAGACCGCAGAGGGCACGTTCATACAGGTCTTGGCTATGCGGGGTTGATCAAGCGCCGACTTATGCGTACAGAGCATAGTGTGAAAATTCAATACGGGAATGACTCTGCCATCAGCAGCCATGGAACAGAGTTGGTTATGTCGGGCGTTATGAGTGTGACTTGCTGCCATGTGCACGCTCGCGCACACGTTATCATCTGGAGCATTCGAATTAAACAGCAAGGTTGCCCACAAGGACGAGGCTGTTAGAATTATCGGCCCGGTTATCGTTGGCTGATGTACGCAGAGGCCAAATGTTTCTCTCCTACGTGACCAAGCGAATCTGCTCGAGATCTATTACGAAAGCAATGTGGGAGAGAAATGGGCGATAGATGCGGTTATGTTTGTGCCTAACGACGCTGTACTGCGTTCACACCATGGTGTTAAGCGAGGGCATGGTCCGCGATATTATGGCTGTAATCATGACGCACCCATGTGGATATAGCATGAGGTTCAGTTGAACATGTTGTGTGGCCTTTTTCTTGCGAATTTGTTAAAAAGACAAAAGAAGTGTAAGATGGTGAGATTCGATCTGTAGCTTGTAGAGCATAATGCCCTCGAGAGGGATGCGCTGAGGTGCTTTCCATATTTCGTTGATCCGTTACCAACTTCGACACCTCATGTTCTGAGATGCTACTGTTGTCTGTCTCTTGCAGATGCTAGTTTTTGGCGAGGGTCGTCCAGAAAGTGGCAAGGGTCGTCCAGTAAATGTTTTGAAGAAATATCGAGATCAATTATTTCAAAATTTGAAGATAATTGCTTGGGTCGTCCAGAATCGCTGTGCAGTAAATACAGGTGGGTTTTCCACTCGTGCTATTTCTTTAGTCGAGGGCTACCTGAACGGTATTTCGCGAAGTCTAGGTTCAGTTTCCATTAAGGTGCACATTACACGATACCTTCTGCGGAATGATACCCTGCAACGCATGGAATACTGTTGCTAGTACAGATGATGTCCATTATGAAATCATACCGTTTTATTCGTATCTATTCTTCTATCGACCGCTTTTGCTAACCACTACTTCGCTATATTACAAGTACCATTTCCCCATGATTAAGCGGGTGTAGGCGCAATCTGCGGCAGATGCCGCAGAGGGCACCTGCACCAAAGTGCGGTATCGGTAGAACAAATACGCACTCCGAGAGGATGAGGCGCGAAGCGCCTCATCCTCTCCGTTCCTCATGTAGGGAACCATGCCCAGATGCATGGTTCCCTACTTGAGGAACCTGCACCTGCAACTCGTGAGCTACGTACGCATCAAAAGTCATTTACCTGTATACGCAAGCAGAAAGTATTCATAAGTTAGTCAATGCTCCGTTGGATACATTTGAAATGCGATGGAACGTACCATTGATAAAGCAAAACAGAAACGTTGCGCTAGAAAATTCGAGGAACCTAGTAAGCCGCAAAGGAAGAAGAAGAAGGAAAAAGATCGGTTAGATTACCAGCAATCCATTCATGGTAAAACGCGAAAGGTCCCGAAGCGAGAACTCACAAGCAACGACACCAAGAATGCCCATGCAGCAAACATACCGCAAGATGCGATAAACGAGAGAGCAGCCTATGTCGCAATCAAGTACCAGAATCGCCTATCCCGCAAGGTAGTCAACCAATATCGCCAATACAAGAAGATCAACGTAAGGCGCGAGAAGAGAGGCGAGCCTATGAAGCAACCAAGTCAAACCATATCGCCATTGCACCAAAAGTAACGGTAGACGCGAGAAGAGAGAGACCATCCTATGGCGCAACCTAGTCAACCAAGATCGCCAATGATGAACCTATCGCCCGAGCCAGTCAACAAATATCAACCAATATCGCCAATACACCAAAAGCAGCGCAAGACGCGAGAAGAGAGAAGAGTCTATGGCGGAACCAAGATCGCCAACAAACCAAAAGTAGCGCAAGATGCGAGAAGCTAGAGACGCCTATAGCGCAACAAAGTGAACCAAGATCGGCAATACAGCGTGATAGGTTACACGAGCAGTCAGAGATCGATCTTGAGAGACGAAAAGAAACTGGTTGCGTACTTGCAGTCGTTGTGAACGTCGGAAGAAATACAAAGGACGCACGTCAAAGAGTGGTTACCTTCAATCAAGACAATGTTAGTAGCAAGACGTAGAACAAGATGGAACATATCGTAAGCAGAACGTAGTTGAACAAATGGAACGAGTTGGAGGCTGAAAACGGGAACCCGGTAACCCAAAGCTTATTTTCTGCCGTTTACATGTCGCATAGCGCGAAAAAACGTGGTGAGGATGGATTAGTTTAGAGCAAAGATACATAGAAGAATATGGAAGAGAACCTACGAAAAGACTGCACGGAATACATCCGTGAGATACGGATGATGTCCGCTTTATGGAGGCGTCCGACGAGGGCGAAGAAAGAGAATGAGGTACGCTTCATGTCCGCTTAATGAAATCCATTAAGCAGAGATGAAGCGTACTTCATTCTCTTTCTCAGCACGCTGCTTCGTAGCGAGTGCGAGGGCGCAAAAAAGTACGACGGAGCGGAGTAGAACGCGTGGATGTGAATGGCACGGATCACGACGGTAACAGAAGGTCGGACGTCGGACGGGCGGCGCGGCTGCGGAGGGAAGAGATTTATTTTCGTGGGCGAGATTGGACAGGTGTACAGCGTACAACGTTGCAAAACCACAGGTTTATAACCAGTGGTAGATAATACGAGAAGTACACCCTTGTGTTGAGTTCGACGTGTACCTACGTTCCTTTTTGAACGAAAGCACGTGATTTAAACTCAAAATATATTCTCCTTTCTCAGCATTACGTCGATCTTGACTGTCGCTCGACCTCGTTCTCCCTTCGGACGACCTTCCCTTGCAGTCTTTGTCGTCGTTTCTCGTTCATTTCTTCTTCCCATGGTCTACTACTGTACACATAAGAAGCGTGGGTGCCCGTTCGTTACTCGCCGAGGAGTCTTATCTCTTCAACAGCATGTCAACCATTGCCCGTTTCGTCTGAAAGCAGCGCTGGAAGACGAAAATAGGCCGCCCATTCGGAGAAGCAAGCGTCTCAAGCTTTCCACGCCCGCGGCCGCATCTTCCGAAACCGTCACTGCTCCTTGTCGCCTTCTCGAGCCTCCGGTGTCCGAGGAAATCGTTGACCCCACTCCGTGTGCCCCTCCCATTCCGGACACTTCGCATTGTGTTTCTCCTTCCCCGAGTCCCGCGTCATTAGAGCGAGAACACGGAAGCAGTTCCCGCCCAGTGCCTTCTGAGGAGGCCCTCGGTGATTTGCATATGGATTATCTCACGGTTTGTCTGGCTTCAGTAGCTTCCAACCTTGGTCATCGTGAGGCAGACGAGCTAATTGGGCTACTTCGGGACCCGCGATTCTCGCAAAATCGATTCAAAGAGACCATAACAAGTTCCAAGCGCTGTACAGAACTGAAGAACGCCATTTTCGAACGATACGCCTCAAAGGACGGTTTCAATCGAAGAACTGTCTCGCCAGAAGGATGTAAGTTCAGCGCCACCCTCTACACGAGAGACCTCGTTCAGACACTTGTGAAACAGCTCCAGTTGGCTAACAACGAAAACACATTCTTCCATCCTATACCTCAGACCCACTCCACGAAAATATCTCACCCCATGTCCGGCTCTCTCGCAAGAGACGCCACCTCAAAACTGAAGGAAATGGTCATGGGCTCTTTGGATAGTAGAATAGTGTGGTACTCCCAAGAAATAAGTTACAGTGAATCTTTCGTAGGTCTTCTGCAGGTATACACCGATAAGTCTTCAACAACTCTAAAGCAAACATCGGTTACCGCCTATCCTCTTCACCTCATATTTCTCAACTTCTCCGAAGAGCTACGCCGTAAGTGCATCCGTGATGACCTCACAGTAGTGGCATACTTCCCTACCACACTGATCGAGGTTTCCGCATCTGAAGCAGACGCAATGCCATTCGTGTCTAGCAAGTCTCTACGCGAGTCCAGGATGCAAATCCTTCAAGACTCTCTTTGTCAAGTTCTGGAGTCCATTCTAAATCTCACGCAGAAAGGTTTTCAGTTCATCGGCGAAGACAAACTAAGTCGAGTGTGCCATCCTCTGCTTGCAAGTTATTGTGCGGATATTCCTGAGGCTAAGGGCATTCTGTCCATTCTTCATGGGACCAAAACGGAAAGCCCGTGTCATAGATGCAAAGCTGCTCGCTCATCTTTATGCAGTCCTATTCCCACCTCATTCAACGGACGTTCTCAAAAGCACACGAAAAGCATCCGAAAGACATACACAGCTATCTTGCAACATGCGCAAAAAGACGAAGCGGAAAGACGTCCACGTCGTGCGAGGGAGAGGAGATCTCAAGCGGATACTCTGATGCGTTCAAATTCCATATCTCTCATTCCTTCGTTCCTCGAAACTTCCGTAAGCCTTGGAATGATCGCGGGATTGTCTCCATACACTCTGTTTCCATTCGAACCATTACACAACTTGCATCCCGGCATCTCGAAGCTGATAAAAATGGCCACAATCGAGAGACTGCAGTCAGACACCCTGTGCACCACAACAGAAACATCTGCATCGCGTTCATTTCGAATGATACGCACCCAACTCCTCAACCATGCAAACGCAATTCTAGCTGCCATAGAACGCGATTCTCCTGCCAAAGGTTTACATATCGATTTCTCCACGCAGGAGAAAGGCAAATCTTTGAATGGTATCTTCACGAAAGACGGTCTCTGTGGAATGCTGGAGGCCAAAAACTACAAAGCACTTGACATGGTCTTCCCCTTCATAGGAGCATTCTTTGACATATGCTGTGGAGAACAGGACGTTGCCCCAATCACAACCGTTTTCTCTCAGTACTCGGACTTGCTTTCGACCTTATTCACATACAATCGTGACCCGTATTGGACTGAAAGCTCTCTCCTGTGTCTTAGTTCGGGGATTGAAGCCTTCAAGCGTTCCGCAACAAAGACTCTGGCGGATTTTCATCCCTCCAGACTGGGAACTCTGAAGTTTCATCTTCTCGATCATCTCGTGGACGATATTCGCCGTCTGGAAAGTATCAAGTACTACGACGCAGGCATATACGAACATGCTCACCTGCTATTTATGAGACACTACAAAAAGACGTCCAGAAAAACAGCAACGGCTGTGGAGGAGACTATTCGCTCCATTGAGCACGGACATGTTAGAAAGCAATGGAATGGCAATACTCCTTTCCAGCGTAATCCAGGTTTACCAGGAACCTCCACACAGCTTCCTCGATTTGCAATGAGAGGGCGTTCTTTCACTTTACGAGCTCTTCAACTTTGTGTTTCAAGTATGTCCAGTTCAAAAACATGGACTGCTGTTAGAGAGATGTTCTCAAGTACGGACACAAGGTCGATTCTTGACCAAATTGGTGAACAGGCCCTTCCTCCTTTCCTCAATCTCATGAAAGAAACACTGGATGAGCACTCTATTACATACTTCCCAGAAAAGACAATGATAACTCTGGTGAATTCGGCCCTTGTGAAAGGCGGTTTCGTTCCGACTCTTGAACACTTCGATTCGTCTTCTAAGGCACTTAAGCTAGGACGACCCAAATACCCCATCATCCAACGAGTCTTCGCTTCTCCAGCATTTGGTCCCAATATAAAGCCAAAGTTTTCCACTGTATTGATAAGCGGAGAAGATTCAGAGACTTGGGTTGCCCAGGTAGTCGCTCTGATTCGAATATCTCTCCTTGATTCTGCACTTACCGCACCAGAGGTGGCATTCGTCCGGTATTTCGAGGTTTTACCCCCCGCAACAAACATCGATTACATATTGAAATGCATATCTTTACGGTGGGCTACAAACGATGAAAAGAACCACACTGTTCCGTTCCCTCGTCATTCCAAAGCGGAGACTATCGTAGAGTTAACTCCTTGGTACGGGATGGTTCCGGCTTCTGCACTACAGGGAACTGTCCATGTTGTTCGATCAAACTACCCTGCTCCACCTTTTTGTCCTCCACTTCAATGTTTTCAACACCGATTCTACATCAATCGATTCTATCATGATTCAGATGAAGGACCAACTGAGCACGTTGATCTTGTACAGTCTTAAACATTAAGGGCTCCATCCTCTACATGTTCACCTTGTGGTGCCTTTTCTTGTGATCCTGTGCTACTTCTGAAATCGTTCATGTCCATTTCCTTGAACTCCATATCCCCTTCCTCGCATTCACCAACGAAACAATCGCTAATAGAACCCAATCGTCGGCTCACACTGTCAATAAAAATTGTTCTTTCACAGTGAGGTAAAGTCTTCCGTTCGACGGCATTCGATATCCAAATGTAGCCTCTCTCATGTCATTACCAAGAACCTTAGTCCAATCTTCCGTTGTCGTTCCAAACTTATGAAACTCGCTGGAATTGGTCCTCAAGACACGTTGCCTAACATCCCCCAGAACATTCTTTAAACACAGAGGTAGCAGTTGGGCAAACTTCTTTGTAAACAGTTTCTGTCTCTGGCCACCCCTTGACACATCCGTACTTAGAAGGGTCACAACCGTCAACACCCAAACGTCCAAACGTGCCAGCAACAGTATTGTGCCATCTAAAAAGGTGCCCGTATCCTTGTCTTCCACATCATACCCAATAAACTCCTTCAGTACTTGTACCCCGGCACGGTTTCGGAAGAACAAGTCTTGATCTTCCGTCCGCATATCCTCGACATTGTCCGCATTGGAGTACTTTAGACGAACAAATGGGGCTTTCCTCCACCATGAAGTGTTCGGTACACCATTTTCGTCAAGACGCAGTATGTTCTTCCGCTCTTCCTTCAACTGCATTGTGAGTTCGTCAGCATTCTCTTCTACCAGCTTTGTTCTTCTCCAAATCAGATCGTACCCCAGGAGCAGAAATAGTTTATCCCTCGTATTTCTCTTCCGAACGCCCACGACGTCACTCATGGTCTGCCGCATTCTCTGCCTAAGGCACATATATGCACAAAGTTCTAGTATACACCTGTCGGTAAGAGATGATTTTCTAATACCTTCCCAGCTCAACTCCTTCAACTCACTTTCAACCATTTTCTTCAGCAAAGCATCTGGCCCCCCTCTACCGACGGTGTGAACATGCCAAAACTGCTCAAGAGCTCCACGGGGTTTTTAGGAACCATGTATGAACCACCTTCCTCCGACTCAATAAGCCCTTCCCCACTCTCAGTTGCGTCTTCCACCTTCTCGGCACGGTTACCCCAATTTCGGGTGAGCGACTCACCTTCGAGCCATAGCTCACTTGTTTCTCTCCTTACCCACGTCAGCATGTTCTGATACACTGCTCGAGCAACCCCTCGAAACTCGTCGCACACCTCAATTTTATGCTTCTTTCGACCAGTCTGCCCAGGTTCACCAGCACGTGTACTCCTATCTCCCTCCTGTTTCAGTGCCCCTCTTAGCCCTTCAATGACTAGATCCTTCTCTTCAAGCCTCTTTTTCAGAGCCGTACTCTGCTCTTGGGCGACCTTCACTAGAATTCCCCGAACCATCAAGTCCTCTTGTAGCGTCTTAACCTTTCCTTTCAAGCAATTCAGTTCATTTAAAAGATCACGTCTGTTCATAGAGGTTGAATTCACACCAGTGTGGATATCTTCCGGTATTTCTCTAGCCTCTCCGGCGACAGGCCCCGGTAATGCCGCAGGATTCGGTGTTATTTCGTTATCGGAACTATCCTCATGTGCCATACCCTTAGACACGAGAGGCTGCAGGCGTTCTGTTTCCACCCTTGCAACGGCTCCGAGCTCCACCTCCCGTGTCTGTTCTCCTCCATGGCATCGTATATCAGATGAATTGGGCCACGTACGAGCTGCAGCGGCCCCCGTTTTAGAAAGAGGGGAAGGTCGAGGAGTAACTCGTCTATCAGTTGTCTCTCGATTTCTTATTGTCTTTCTCCCTTGTTCGGACCCATTGCGAGGCATGATACGATTCATAGCGGCCCCAGTTCTAGAAGACAGGGAGGGACGTGACGATCTTAATATACTAGGGCTCTCACGACTTCTCTTCATTGTCCCTTGTTGTCCAGATCCACTGGGCGGCGTAACCCGCGCCCCAGTAGCTCCGGTCTTCGATATCGGCCGGGGACATGAAGGTTTTGGTGTCATACGAACCTCTTCATTTCCAGTTGTCATGCCCTCTTGTCCTGACCCGCTGGGCCGAGTTACCTCATCTTCTTGAGGAGCAGAGACAGATGCACGATTTGCATTACCGGCAGTTGACGGCACGACATCGTTCGCTGATCCACGAATTCTTGACGCAATTCCGGAAGACGCTCCGCTGCGAGATGGGCGAGAGAGTACTGTAGAAGGACGCCCACTGACTCTCTCCTTCGTCGAGGACGACTTCCGTTTAGGACGTGCGGTGCTTGTAGCCTGATTCTTATCATCTGATGCTCTTCTCTTCTTCTGTTCTTTCTTGTTCCGCTGCGTACTATTTCGCTTTCTCGGCGTTATACCCATATTGTGGAGATAAATGGGGTAATGAAACGAAATTGTTGGGGGGGGGGGGGTGCATGGTTCAGATATTCCGGGAGACTCCGCAGTTCCTGCTTTTTAGGAATTTGAGGTGCCCAATGGGTCGCAAATATCGCCGTTACAGATGAAGAGCTCCAGTGTACATGTACAATGCGTATTGCAGGCAGCTGCAACATTCACAAGCATATTTACTTCCTATTTGGTACTGAACTCATCTATTGCTCCAATGTCAGAGCCCAGTCCCAGGGGTACTGCTCTCCGTAGTTGAAATACAACTCTTCGCCCCTCTCAATCTCTCTTACTGCTCTACAACGAAGTAGAGCATAGTTAGAAAGGTCGGACTTAAACTGTATCACGGACTTCGCTTCCACCATCTGCACATTTGCACTTCGAGTCCTGTTTGACCGGGGCTACGATAAATCAGGATCCCCGGCATGATATCCGGCGTCGTTAATGTAGCCCCGATACGAAAAGGCGCCGGGACAATGTACACTTCGCTCTCCTTTCTATTCTGAGCCTGTCCCGGTCTGTTCTTCAGGTGCAGAAACTCCGTACCAGTCACAGTGACCATCATAGAAAACAACTTGTACCGCACTGGAGTTGCTCCGAGACAGCCACTTCCATACGTTAAGTGTCTTTCCTTCCGGTTCGTCAGATCCGTGTATACCAAAGTTCCATAAAAATGACAGATAGTCTCCCCAGCCAATATGTTATGTTCCGTGAACACCCCCATACCAGCACGGGGATGTCGAATCTTAGAAGATGCTACATGTAAGCCATAGCGATTGGCTTCAACAGTCAACAGCATATGCATATCCATTAGATTCAGAGCTCCTCGGTACTTCTCCTCCCAAAGATGTACAGTATGCTGTCCACATTTGTCGACAAAGTCCCAGTCCTTCCAGTATCTTCCTAGGAACTGAGTAATATGTGCAGGCATCACTTGGTACTCGGGGTATTCAAATGGAGCCTCCCATTCAAGCCGATCTCGGTCTTGATGTGGAACCCGTTCATAAGTCGTTGAAGCAGCATCCACGACCTCCTGTTCAACCACGATGTCATTCTTTCCCCCGCGAAGAACTTCGGACATAAGAGTCGTTATATGGTGCTTCGCATGGCTGAAACATGGCCTATTCTTCTCGCACCCCAAGAACTTCATATGCTTTGTCAGCGATAGGCACGCCATACCCGTAGAAAAAGTTCCCGCGAACATGTCCATGACAAGATCACCCGGTCTTGTGAAGCGACATATCAACTCTTTCATCAACTCCCTTGACTTCTGCTCCGGTCTTATGTACTGCCTACTTGGTACTGAACTACCTGGATCATTTACCTTCCATGTCAACCACTTCACCGCTCTCGGTTTTGGCACCCGGTCAATTACATTCCTGTTAGCCGGGAAAGTAGAAGGAATGAATTTGTTCTCCTCAAATGGAGTAAGACTGGCTTCCTCCGATGGTCGCAATCCACGCTTCACCCCATGAACGGCGTACTCCGTTACGGGCTGTATCCCAAACTTCCGTGGATTCCCTCCAACATTACTTCGATCCCGGATGAACACCAGTGGATTCCCATCCACTTTAAACGAAGGCATGAGTTCTGGCTTACCTTCGCTTCCAGCTTCATCTTTCGTACTCGCCGTTTCCGAAAGTATCCTGTGCCAAACATGAAACTGTGCCATGGCATAGAATATAATGAAGTGCCCACCTGACCGAAGCGCGGAACTTATTAAGTCAGCCGTACTGATCATGTCATCCTCACTGAAGACATCGTGAGCACTATTCCGTTTGCTTCTCTTCCTTCGAGTGTTAAAGGGAGGGTCTGTTAGGACAAGCTGTGCCTCACCCCATAAAATCTCACTCTGATTCACAAACGTTTCGTGTGTGTGCCTCAGGTCCTTCATGTCACAGTTGTACGCTACAAAGTATGACTTTCTCATCCCCTTCCACACCTTGTCCATATTCATTCGAAGGAGACTGGATATCCCCTTCATGGGCGGCTCAATACCAGTCTTTTGGATGTTGTAACCGGCAACCCGAGATTCATGCTCCGCAAGATTCACTGGTTTCTCGAAGACGTCGCTATCGGAGCTCACGAGGTCCATATACTCTCGACGAGGTGGGAGTGGGGCAGACTTGGTCGAAGAAGGTTCGGCATTACCGGAAGTTTTAGGGGTTTTCGTCAGTTCAATATCAGGTTTGGCGTGAATGCCGACATGGAACCCTGCTGCATGACGCATATCCTGTATCGGTTTCCATAGCAACTCCGAAAACTTCTGAAATCGAGCAGGCAACTCACCGGAGTCAGAACCAGATACGATATCCATCCGTATCTCCGAAAACTCTATCTAGTTCCTCATCTGATCAGCCCGTAAGCTATAGAGGCTATCGTGAGTGCATATGGTTTCGAGGTCTGTCAAAAATTCCTTAGCCAGTATTCGGAGGTTTGTATCGAATTCATCACTCAAGGTCTCCACCGATCCACTAGTACTGCTCTGTGGCACATCCTGTGTGTTGAATTGAGTACTCTGGCTCGGCAGGGCATAACCAGACTCCCGTGTCTCTAGCGCTGTATACTTCAACGTCTGCATATTCATGTAAATGTATGGTTTCACCATGTTCTGAACGTTCGTGTATCCAAGATGAGCCGCAAAACAACTCCATGCCCATACGACCTCACTGATAGCGAATCCCAGTCGATCACAGTTGTCTTTGGAGAACGGCGTAAAAGTGGGTATGTACACAGATGGTGCATGGTTCACTTTTCGTTTCTTTTTCGGTTGTTTCTTCTTCATCATTCTGATGTTGTCGTTCTCTCCCATTATGTGGCCGAGGTATGATAAGTATATAACGACCTCAAATGGGTTCAGAGATGTTGGTGGGATGAACACTGTTGTCTTCAGAACCTGCTTTCTCCTGGTCATGAAATAACCAACCAGGCATCGCACCGGTAGGTATATACCCATATCCATAGAGAGAAGCAAAGAATCGCTGAGTATCTGGTCCTCATTCCCGTCCTTCTTGTCAAGAAGCTTCGTTACAAGATATCGTTGTTCTACAGGTTTGTTATTCACAACACTCTTTCGCAGCTGTTGCAGTGTCAAGTTCTGCAGGTTCTTGGAGTTAGTGGCCTCCTCAAACATCTTCCTTGCCTCCGGAATATTCTTATAGTTCTCGGCGCAGAACTCTATTAGCCCTCTAAACACCACGTCCCGTGGCCGATCAAGGCCTCCATCGCTGTTTGCCAAAGCATCGCGAAGAACCAAGAAAAGTCTGACATATGCATGGAACGCGGGAGCCGGAGCACTCATGTCGATAGGAGTATCTCCTCTCCATTATCGTTGGAATCCATCGCTTCAGCGCAAACAACGGAGGCGAGCCTTTAAATGGCGACTTAGGCTGGGCATCCCCGCTTTCGGCAGCTCCTCCCAGCGCACTACCGGTCTCGTCCGTGTCCGTGTCGGCTCCCTTCTGAGGTCGGTGTCCGTGCCGCTTCGAGCGGGTGCCATAGCGTCGCGTGTCGGCCACGTCGCGATTCGGAGCTATTGCAAAGGTCGCGTATTGTGCTAATAGTCGCGGACCAAGTGGGTGTGAAGCGCTAGTTTTCTCTAGTTCGATATATGTGAACGGCGTGTGCAGCGAAATCACTGCCGGAAGTGCCGGGGGGTGTGTTTTGGGAGGTCTCCGAAAGGCGCCAGAATGTGGCCAAAAGGTGCCCGCGGGCGGGGGGGTCGGTCGTGTTAGGGTAGGTACCCTAACACGACCGGACCCCCCCGGCCGCGGGCACGTTTTGGGCGATTTTTTGAAAAATGTGCGATTTTATGCCCGCGGGCCGGGGGGTCCGGTCGTGTTAGGGTACCTACCCTAACACGACCGACCTTCCCGCCCGCGGGCACGTTCTGGCCACATTCCGGCGCCTTTCCGGGACCTCCCAAAACACGCCGCCCCGCAGTGATTTCGCTACAACCGGCCGCCGGTACGTTGGCGCCGCTGTCCACGTGTATTGGCGGGAGTAGGCTGTACATGAAAGTGAATGAGTGTACTCTTGACTACTATGCAAAGCATTTGAAGAGCACGATTAGAGAGCGCGACCATTGCTCGCGTGAGTCATCATTGCGCGAACTCTACGACTCTAAGGCGTACAATCAGCGTGCGAGCGGCCACGGACAGGACACGGAGGAGACTGGAAGTGCGCTGGAAGGAGCTTCCGAAAGCGGGGATGCCCAGCGTAAATCGCCATTTAAAGGCTCGCCTCCGTTCTTGTATCGTCCAGAGCGAGCGTATTGTTGATATACACCTTTCACTGAAATAGCTGTTCAACATGAAGCCAACTCCTGTTCGAAGGCGTACGCAAAGCGTGACTCCTCGCACTCGGCGGAGCACTCGATCATTGCAAGGTGGAATGCGGGTTTCTCTGCAGATGGATATTGAGAATAAAGGAAAGGTGATAGTCGGGGAAGCGTTGTTGCATGGAATTGGAAGTGTTCTACGCCGCGAGTTGAACGGGAAGCAATTGGACCCAGGTCTTGTGGTGGTTTATAATATTCTCATCAGTCGAAGCGGTCAGACGTTCTACCCTTACCGGGCGGAGGGCCTGAATCTTCCACAATACATCCAGGATCTCCGGACGGCCGCTTCTTGGGATGAGAAAATGATAGAACCGGTAGCAGCCAGCATTCCGGCGTCCAAGCGACGAACGGTGAGCGCTATGAGTAAGTTGATGACGCCGACAAGCCGCACGGAGCCAATTCGAAGTTCATCAACACCGAGAGGTAGCGCATCAGTAGCACCTCCGCGGGCAGGTCCGTCGTTTGTTACGAAGCGGTCTATAGAGACGAGATCATCCCCAACTACGAAGCGGACAGGTCAAACAAAGTTTACCTCCGCTACGAAGCCCACTGCGTCGAAAAGGGCATCTCCTGCGATGAATCAGACCGTCGACCTAAGGGGAACTTCTGCGTCGAAACAGACGGTTCAGCACGGGACGGCTGTGCAAGAAGAGGAAGATGAGATCATAAAAGGTTCCCTTCCAGACGCGGATGCGCAATCCGCACAAGGAGCTGGTTCATCTGTACCCCAAACTGCACAAGAAACTGCGGAGCAGCAGAACGATGACGTTGTGCCTCTGTACGCAAGAATAGCACGTTCAAGTGTTTCTGGCGAGCGGTCTGGAACACAAGGGACACCTACTCGGAGCAAGACGTAAAGACGAATTCGTCAGAAGGTACCAAAGGTGAACCTCAATCACTACCGGATGGTTGTTGTTTTTGTTGACATCAATCTGGTGCACACTCCGCCCAATTTACTCCGTGGAGTAAGTAAAAGCCACGTTGAAGCCCTTGTGAAGAGTATGGAGGAGCGGGGGATATTGCAGTCGATGGGTTCTCCAGTGGTGGCCTTACAAGATGCTACTACGGGAGATAGCGATACTGACAAGGGACGCCTAACGAAGAAGTGCTTCATTGTAGATGGTTTGCATCGTCTGAAAGCTATACAATATTTGGCAGCGACTGGTGCACCGAAGTGGAAGCGATTAGCCAAGTTTTGGAGTTGCAATCTGCTGATACGAAGAGATGGGAGGCCCATTCGGATGAAGGAATTGTTATGTGTTGCTTCGTACCTCAATGAGTCGACGAGTACCATGCGAAGGATGATGTTTGCAGACAAGATACATTCTATAGTTAGTGTGGTCGCCATTCTAATTGAAGATGTTGAGTGGGTGACGCCGGCAGACGTGGATCCTGCAGAAGTGACAGAAGTGTTGAAGGAGAGCCAACTGATTGGGACTGTGCAAGAGCGTCAGTATCTGAGATATGCCAATGTCGCCCTGCAACTCATGTCTCGTGAGGGAATGCTGGCCCATTTCGAGAATATATGTGAGAGTATGAGTGACATAGGTCTCACACATCTGTCCCATACTCCGCTATATGTTTTGGATGCCGAGGAGTTTTCCTTCATTCTTGATTGTTTTCAGATGTTTCTATTGAAGGGCAAGTCGACGAAGACAAAGCAATGAAAAAGCTTTGAGGAGGTTCGAGGTTTCTTTTATGATAGAGCAGCGTCTTTGTTCCACGCGGCTCGAGCAGTGAGGAATGAACTAAACGAGGAAGAGTCCATGGAAGTGTTCCTGAAACGCGAAGTCAGTCTTTCTGCTCTATCGAATGAAGATGACGTTGAAGACCCAGACAAAAACGCAGCTGTGTATCAGTTCCTTTTGGGACAAGTTGTGAACTTCAACACATTGCCGCGTGTTCGGAGCAGGACGAACTCAATTAGAACTGCCACGACTTCCGTTCAGAATCGATTGCGGACGATGCTCAAAGTAATTCCGCCCCCCGCACCAGTGAAGCAGTCCGTGACGAAGAGGAGAACTCCCGCTGCTGCTGCTGCAACATCTGCCAGTGAAGAAGGGGAGCCGCGAAGAAGTGCACGAGAACGGGCGCAGGTGAGTTATAGGGAAATTGAGCACGGCCGAAATCGAGGTGCCATAGAAGTTCTGGATAGCTCTGAAGAAGAACAGCGGGCTCCGCCGAGGAAGAAACGGAGAAAGACTTTCACACAACAGATGAGATCTACTCTGAACAGCATGACACCGGATGATCTGATGTCTCAACTAAATGAACATGTGCTGAGAGGAAGGTCGATGAAGGTTCAGTTCGTGGCATTGGGAGAGGGAGCGAATGCAGAGAACGCAGGCAGTTCTGCATTTGTGGATGACGATGAGCTTCTTTCTGTGACAGTTCCACGGGTTGTCACCGTCGAGAAAGATGCTGCGCCAGACGATCAGCAAGAGACAGGTGGGGGGTCATTTGATGACGAGTTACCTACAGCTCTTCCGGAATCTGAGGAGCACGGACTTGTTCGAGGTGACCCATATGATGGCCCACTGAACCCATCATGGTGCGGGTATGTCAGGCTGAGACCGCAGGAATGGCAAGGGAAGAACGTAATTGAGCACAAGGACCCCTGGCTCAGAGTCATTCACTTGCCGAAGGGACATAGGTAGGAGCTGCTAAATGTCTCGAATCTCAGAGATGTACACCATCTTGTCTTTTGGCACGCTGCAAGGGCTGAACATCGCCTACGGGCGGAGATATTTGGTATGCAGTATCCTCGTACTCGGCCGACAGGTATGGACGATGAAGAGTTGCTGTGGGTTGCGGCGAAGGAGCATGACGAATTTGGGCAAATGTGCTTCGCCCGAATGCAAGCTGAGCTAAAGCAGAATGGATATTGCGTGCTTGATGGCTTTGCGACGGATAATGGTGTCTCTAAATGGGAGGAGTTGGGAAAAAGTTCGGGAGTTCGGAGATGTGTCGGGGAAGTTGGTGGACTTCTTCGAGAATGAGTATGGAGCGATGCCGGATATACGGAAAGGGGAGGAACAGAAGTCGTTTGTTCAAATAATCAACTATGATCAAGGATGGAAGGACGGTAGCGATGGACTATTTGAGAGGAGAGTGATGTCGACACGTTGGGGTACGGTGGAGAAGCCGAAGGATAATGAGGAGCTCAGTGGGTTGTAAGGTCGCGTGCTTTACTTGATGTTCGAATGGGTACAATTTGCGCGGCTTTGTACTATGGGACAATGCAAGGGAAGCTGTGAAGATTGTAACACTCCGAAAAACTGTAGGTGGTCAGCATTTCTGCGGGACGACGAGAAAGTGCCAAAGGCGCAGACGTCTGCACACCGACTTCAGTGGTCTGGCTACGAGGAAACAAATGAATCACTCGGGGTAAACCCCGGTAACTTTGTAATGGCCTCTGGTAAAGAGGGCTCCTCTCTGGCGTGAGCGCTGGAAGCCATCAACTGGTGCGGTAATGAACAAACCAACAGTTGCGAGTATGTCGGAGGTGTATCCAGCGAAGAAGATAATCATCCACCGCTACCGTATTCGTGGGCCGTCGGTGAGTTGACAGCATGCTGGAGCAAAGTGGGGATGGACAAGCGTGAAAGGCCCGAGTCTATGGATTTGCCGGTTAAGATACCACATGTACATGTACCAGAAGGTTACACACTACCTGATGCTGCTTCATCGGGTCGAGATATCGACCTATGTTTGTCATGTGACGAGGAGGAGGAGGCGGAGGATGGAACTGTTGTCCGATAAGGATGGGATAGGCGGTTACATGGAGAAGACCAATGGTCGTAGGGAGAATTGTTGCTGGAAGCGGAGGCCAGCGTTGAATGAAGTGCTGAGAGAAAGTAGTAGTGAATGACGACTGCCAATAATGAGGACGCAGGCGCCTCGAAGTGGAAGTGAGAATAGAACGCCATCGATTAGAACCACTTATGAGTTCTTCAGCGAAGTTATACGCAGTAGTAATACTATTACAAAGCATATACATATGAACATAGAAAGGATATGCCAGCAGGCTGTACATTGACACCAAATGTCAAAACGTCATTG
>VCMS01000159.1:82141-205375 GCA_022539475.1 Gracilaria domingensis | reverse complement strand
GTATACTGTTTCACTACCCTACACTACGCGTCGTTCACATCAATGCTCGTATCTTTTCTTTCCCTGTGCGAATCACGGTCCCTCCGTGTTGCTCCTCGCTTCAGTGCCTTTCGAAGTGATTGTATTAGAACATTTTGCTCCTTCACCTTTAGCTCTAGTTCCGTGACGCTTTTCTGTGCTATTCTTACGCTCATCTTCAGACTTTGATAATCCTCGGCTACTCGAAAGAGATCCCGCTTTCAAGTCTCCAATCTTGGTCCAACAGCTCGTAGCGTGGCGTTAGACTTTCATCTTCTTCACCTTCTTCGTTTCCACCAGCAAGAGCACGAGATGGAAGCGTACGGCTAATTTTCCGGCGACTTGCCACATTACGAACCCTTTCGTTCCATGGCTCTCTTGGTAATTCTGATTCCACCTCTGTCCGTTCCCTACGCATCTCGCTAAAGGAAATCGAGGTCTAACCCTTCCATCTCTTTTGGTTGAAACTATTCTGCGATGGTAAGACCGTACGAGAAGCAGGCTGTATCTCGTCGACTTCTTCTTCATTCGTACAACTTTCGGAATGAATGGAATCGTTTCCATTCCGGAAACTCTTCCTCGACGGTGCAGGCGCACGTACAAAGGACTGTATATTATCGACTTCTTCCTCGTCACTAGCACGATCGGCATGAAGGGAATTGTTCCGATTTTTGATCTCCCTTCGCGATGTTGCGAGCGCACGTACAGTGGGATGTATATCATCGGCTTCGTCTTCGTCCCTACTACGTAGAGGTGTAATGAAATCGTTTGTAGTGCCCCCCGTCTTACCAGGTGAGATTGCTCTTTCATGTCTGTCCAACTCTTCTTCCATGACATTGTTTCCAAAATTTCTAATCCCTGTTCCTTTCGCTTTCGTACATCTCTCGGCACCGTTCTCTTCCACATTCGCATCGTCGATTATTCTTGGCACTTCCTCTGCAGCCATGTGTCATGTAACCCGCCCTCCCACTGAGCGTGGTGTGGTAACACTATTTCGCTCTCTGTCACTTCCGTTGTGGTCGTACTAACACCCAGCTTCGGTTTCGGTTTTGCCTTCGAAGCCCGGAGTCCTGACTTCGAACCAGACTTCTTTCCAGTAAGCCCGACACGCGGAGCTCGTCGTCGAGTACTCCTTTGGGTCGCGGCAGGCGGAGGGTTCTTGCGTATAGCGACGCCAATACCATATCGCGGGATTGTTTGGGATCCCTTCGTCTCCCGGTCCTCCGCGTTGCTGGACTTTTGTGGAGCCATGATTGCGCTTCAGAATCGCGTGAAAAGGAAGGGATTATGTTCGGATTACGAAGTGGGAAAACGGAAGCTTTTGGAGTTTTGATCGTAGTGTGGGTTGAAAGAGCGGAAGGGAGGAAGCTTGTGAACCTTTTGAAGCAGATGATTGAGACCTTCAGTGATTCATGAGCCCTGAGGGAGCTGGTTCATCCCTATGGCAGACATTCATACCAATTTCTACATTTCCCATGGCCGTATTTTTCATTGGCTATGTTCTATGTGCCAGGTCCGTCGGTCGGGTCCCTTCATGATGAAGGTCCCCTGCTCCTTGGTACAACCTCCCGGGTGTGAGGTGTTAATTCTGAGGTGTTGCTTTTGAGGTAGTAGCTCTGACCGCTGTGGAGTATTCTTAGTAGCTCTTTGCTTAGCACGACAATGTGTCCTTGTGCCACGGTGTCGATTCCTGCAACAATAGGTTTACTGGAATGATGAATGCATTCAGTAAATGACGCAGTAGTTATGAAATACACTACAACAGTTTGTACTACGTCAAACTATAAAGCATGGGAGAATTACAAATACCTCTCCCATGGATAGCTGGGTCCATAGTCTACGTACAGTTCGTCGTGTTCATGAATATCCATTGTAGCCGTCACCAACAGTAGTCTATAACTTGCGAGTGTACCCAATGTGGTAGTTTGATGCTCGGAGGGCTGTCGAATAGTAACGTTTGGTAAGCGGCCTCGGTAAGGCTCCATCTCGCCCAAATCCATCTCTTCGTCCGCATCCCGGTACGAAGAATCATTGATGTAGCCCGCTATACAGAAAGGAGCGGGTACTACCCAGGCAATCGCAGTATTGATTCCGGAATCATAGTGAGGAAGCGTGCTGTACATCTGCCCTTTCAGCTTCACTTCCATGCAATACCTCCTGAAACGAGAAACGGTGGCATCGAGCAGTCGGCTTCCGTGTTTCATCTGTTTTGCATTGCGTCGGCTTATGTCACGATATACCAATGTCCCATAGAAGTACCCGATACCCTCTTCTTCCGAGAACGATCTAGTACTGAAAACTCCATCTCTACTTATGGGATGTTTCATGTTTGATTTCTTTCTGTACAACCATAAACCTGCTGCCTCAGCGGCGAGCAAAGTCTGTACATCCATCGTCTCCAATGTGCCTTGGAGATTCAGAGGCCACTCGTGCACCGGTTTCTCCTTGTGCTGCGCGATGAGACTCGGTTCTCTGCAAAAAGTTGGGATGTAGGAATTGATATGAAACGGGAAACATTGGTATGGCAGGAATCCTTTCAGTGTGGTCCATATACGCGAGGTTCTTTGCTTCCCTTCAGGGAACTTTGTCTGTACTAAAGACGAGGCTTGAACGACCTCATTACTGACAGTTATTCTTGCGTTGAACTCGGTACCCCAAACCTTCCTCGCATACATCACTACAACATTTTGTTCAGCATGAGCGAAGCACTGGTCATCCCTCTCACATCCAATGAAGCGTCGGGGCTCTTCCATGTACATGCACGCCAAGGCACGGGAAAATGTTCCACTATAGGGATCAACCACGACGTCCTCGGGATTTGAGAACCTGGCAATGAGTTCCTTTGGCAGTGCCCTCGGTTTCTGTTCGGGGCGAACCTGCTGAACCGAGTGTATTTTGGAACGCTTCTTTACCCTCCAACGGAGTCCTTCACAAGCCTCTAGATGCGGGACTTGATCGATAATGGAGTAATGCCCGGGGTACTGCGTGGGAACGTAGTTGAAAGTTTTGTAGTTCACCATCACCTTCTGCTCCTCGTACGCGTTTCCATTCCGGACTCCGTGCACGGCATACTCGGTTGCAGAGAACAACCGTGTTGTGTTCCTTCCAGGGTCCTTCAAAGTGTGCGTACGAGAGCGAATGAATTGCATCGGTGTGGGGTCGACTATGAACGAAGCACTTTGCCTCCCCACTGCATTCTCCGATTTGTGCTCATGTAGAATCTCCTCCCAGTCCGCGAACTGTTCGATAGTACTGAGCATTATAAAATGAGCGCCAGAAAGAAGCATTGAGGCCATCATTTCTGCAGTATTAACCATATCTTCGTAGGGAAGCTCATCATATACACTGTCACGTATACCATAAGGTGGGTGCGTGAGTACGAGTTGAACATTGCTCTCTAGGGAATTATCGGAAGGAAACAGTGTACCATGAGTCTCCACTAACTCTTCATAACCAACGCAATGCATAGAGAACTGTTTCTCCATGTTTTTTTGACCACACCGAGAGCATTCGTAGTCCTTACATCGCCAAAGTCGTGAGGTGGAAGAATACCATCAGGAACATTAGAAAGGCGGTGCGCTCCATCGTCTTCATCATTCGTGTCGTCTATGACAATGACATCCACCGGACCCGGGTCTGCACCGGATGTTTTACCAGATGTTTTACCCACCGCCCTAGCTATTGGCATGAAGGAAATGGTTCTCTGTGCCGTAACCTTATCCTCAATCTTCACCGTGACCATGTTGTTTCCTTCCTGACGTCCTGACAGAGTGGCTTGAGATGGCTGCTAGGAAGGTCTCAGGTTCAGCTGGACAATAGCGGCACGAAGAGTAGCCAAATACTCATCGGAGAAAGCATCAAAACGAGATGGCAACCTTGTCCGAAGTTTTCTTTGAAAGCCTTCCAGCAGTTCCCAATTGGTCGTAGCTAACATTTTGAACAGAAATCCATTTAAGACAACCTTGTTCAAATCGGACAGGAATTCTTTTGACAAATCCCTTAGTTTGGTATCGATATCATCCGAAACAATGTGAACCCAAGGCACAGTAGCGTTGATCTCTGTGGTTGCCTTCGCTTCGATCCCCAATGTTTTGAACACCGATGCTGGGCTGTATCCGGAAGAACGGGACTCAATTGCGCCAAAAGAAAGCGTCGCTTTCTCCATGGCAAGAAACAGTAACAGCATTTGTTCTGCGTCACACGAAATCCAAGACTGGAACCAAAGGAATCCCATCCTAGACATACCATCTGCACAGCATAACCCATCCGCCTTATGTGCGCTTGGTGTGAAATGACGAAACCATCAACAAACGGTACCTGTCTCCGAGAACCAGTTGCAGTCCTCGCCTTCTTCGCAACTGGAAGTAGCCTCTCCATAGTGATACGCTTCACTAGGGATAGATAGAGCAACTGCTGAAAACGAGTAGCAGGCTCAATCCAGAAGGTAGTTTTCTTCGTCTGCTTAGATGCGGGACCATGCTCTTTGAATGAGTCATTCTAGAACACACGCTCCATAAAAGAATTCCCGCCATCCACATTCTTATCCAAACTCCATTCGAAAAGATCCCTCACCCAACGATCCTCACTCCAGTCATCCACGTCAATGATACGGAAATACTTCTAGACCCGACTTATGAACCTAATATCGGTACTTATCTTCACTAGCTCCTGCGGCGTATAGTTTGCGTACGTGATCTTCGTAACATCCGTGAGAAATTTCCGTGCACAAGCCAGACTGGCACGGTTTGCGACAGCGTATTTAACGAGAGACGTGTATCCAACCGGACGAGGGGAACCAATGCCGCCTCGAAACGCCGCAAACGAGTCTCTCAGCTCGAGAAGTATGCTGAACAAACGAAGGAACCGCGTCGCCATAGTATCCTTCTTGCCGCAGCTAGACTCCGTAGATGCCACGGAAGATGCGGTAGTCGACATCGCTCTGCTGTTAAGACCACAGAGGGGTCTGTTTCCGATGATCGCTATGTAACTCTCGCAAGAACTCGCGAAAGCGGAATAGACGGTGGCGATGAAACTCGCTGGAGGAGTTCTCGAAAGAGTAGTAGACGGCGGTGATGAAACGTTATTCTAAATTCGTATTTGAGCGGGTGTTAGTCGTACGCAGGAGGGCGTGAACAGGGTTGCGAGAGCGGGTGTAGTACGCAGACTTGTGTAAAATCACCTAGTACACCTAGTAGTAACCCCCCTGGTGGCCGGATGCGGCGTGTCCAGACCGCCGTCTGGAGACTGTGAAACCAGGTATCAGGCCACGTGTAGAGAGGATATTAGCGCGCATGGGGCAGATGAGATATGGTCCTATACGACTCGGAATCGGCGTACTCTGCCACCGACCGGCTCCCCCCACATCATTATTTGCATCATCATCATAGCCGCCATCGTAGGGCTGCATACAATTCTCCTGTACGCTCTCCGCTTCTACTCTCGCCGCTTGCGCTCCAGCGCCGACGCGCACCCAAGGAGCGGTTGCATTGCGCAGGCGCAAAGCGTCCAGACGCCATCGTCATCGCAACATTCGACCACCGCATCCGTCGCACTCAACAACAAGAGCGTCCGGAACAACATGCAGCTTAGGTTTTCCCACTCCCCGTACTGGTAATACCAATGTAGTAACGAGCATGACGTTTTACAGCGCTCACATTCCTCTTTGCCAGACGTTCGCCGCGCCTTTCACGTAATGCAGACGACCGTCGCAAGGCGCAAACACCCATAATAGCGCTGCCTTGACGACTGCAGCCGCCGTGGCCGCAGCTGCTGATCTGGGTATGTCTAATGACTGCGCTACACACCCACCGCCGGGCTGGATGTATCTCTCAGGCGCTCAGTTTGATACGAGCTAGCGCATATTGCGTGGATTGCACTTTCTGGCTCACACCGTGTTGATGATACAGCGCCAACACACTTCTTATCACCCACACCAAGAGCAGAACACGTCAATGACACGATCTGTACAGTCACCGCCCCCCACTGAACGTGATGAGGATCCTTCTGAGACTGCTTTCACGACAAACAGCCATGATCAAAATACCAGTACATTTGCGATTGGTGCTGCCACCACTACCCTCATTCTCGAATGGCTCTGCTCTTCGGCATTCAAACTGAACATCGATTAAACCAAATCCGCGGGAAATTGTTTGTTGCCTCTGCGTACATACGTATAAACTGCGATGTGAAACGACAAATGTGCTCTGCGTAGCTCTACTCAGCTCTACGTTTTACCTACAACCTGCTTTCCCACCCCCTGTAGGGTGGTGGGGTACCAGGGGGGAACAGTGAGGGTTGATCATGCTGTCTGGTATGCATCTAAGCCTTCTACACCCTCTCCAACCGCCTGTACCACTCTTTGAAAGTGACGCGAATGTTCACGCGAGCATTTCCGCGAGCTGCACTACAAATCTGCGATACGAACGGGTGCGACACTTCACCCGACAGCGAAGCGTGTACTGTGTTCAAACCGAGCGGGTGCGCCGTTTGCTGACGTGATCAGAGCATTATACGATTACCGCTTTGTTCTGCATTCAATCTTTATAGGTGTTTGACGAAGCTAAATTCAAACAAGCTATATAATGGAGCCAAGAGGATTGGAGAACCGGCAGATGAGGCGCTCCCGAAAGCCGCGGAAAGTTCGCAACCCCATGGCGTCGCATCTTCGAAGTGCGAAGAAGACAAAAGAAGGAGGGAAGAAGAGTAGTGAGGAAGCACAGAATCCGGAGACCAGTATGAGCTCTAACCGGGGGAAAGCGAAACCCGCACCGGGGGACAAGGTGACGCTTCTTATGGCCGGGAATGGACGGGACAAGGTCCCAATTGGCACGGCTGATGTGGTGGCCATCGAGTCCGCCGGCGACCGCAAAGAATATCGAAGAGAAATGCATGGTCACACACTGGAAGGGAAGCCGGGAGAGGATATAGTCGGTATATGGCGAGCTGATGTATCGAAGGAGCTCCATACGACGTACCCGTATCCCTTTAATTGTACGGATGGACTGCATTCCGAAGACCGTTGCGGACTTAAAAAAGATGGGTTTCTATGCTTGGGACTTAAAATTAATGGCTTCGCGTGAGACCGTTCAGGGCACCACGCCGCAGGTGCCGAGTAAGAAATCAAAGCATACCAATGCATCGTCCACGACAGGAGGAAAACGAGTGCGTATGGCGGACACACCGAAACCCCCGCGTACACCGAGTGGGAATCAGTTTCCACCTCAGGTAGCCCAGACCAAAGCACCAGGCAAACAACAGAAGAACAAAGAGGGGAAGGAAGTACCGCCCCCAGCGCCTGAGCCTGTGCCTAAAACTCTATCTGAGCGAGACCAGGGTGGTACAAAGGTAGGAACTGCACAATTGACCACAACTCCAGATAGTGCGATCTCTGCATTACGGAAGCGACCAGAGATGAATGTGCTCTCTGGGTCGTCCATAAATAGCACTGCTGAAGCGATTGCAATGGCTGGGAGTCGCAGTGGAGCTAGGATGGAAGTTGTGGATGTGGATGAAGTGGATGATGATGACGTTGCTTTGGTGAAGGAGAACTTGGCTGGAAAAGTCAATGAACTATTCGACTAAGGTGATGAACTACCTTTGGATGACGTGGATATGAGTCTGGCATCGCTCAAGTTCACCCTGGACCATTATGAGTACGAGTCCGTGAAGTTTGACATCGACCTAATCGAAATCCCGGACGCAACTGTGAGAGGAACAGTTCGGGAGCATGTTGAAGCTCTGAAGGCGGAGATTCGAAGGAAAGGGTTTCTTCAGGCCCTTGAAACGATGAGTGTTGCTATTTTGATCACGGATAAGTCTGAGAAGGAGATGGTGGAGGGCAATCGCGTGAAAGTTACGTGCATCTTTATAGATGGGGCTCATCTTCTTGTGGCACGCAAGGTACTATGTGAGAAGGATGCAAAGATAAAGAAACTGTGTAAAGGACTTACCGTTTTCTTATGGAGGAGAAAGGATGGACAAAAGATGAAAACGAAGGAGCTTCTGAGCCTGGGTAATGCTTTGAACGATGGACTGAAGCAGGCCCGACTTATGAACTTCGCCGACAAGGTTTATTCCATTGTACCCTTTATAACCGCGATGGTTGAAGAGGAGAAGAAACTGTTGAACAACATGACAAGGATCGCTGTAGCGGGTGCCTTAAGTGTATGCGGAATCATACGTCAGTATCAGATCAGGCATCTATCGAGATTTGTGGAGATGGGTTTTAAGGTGGCTAAGAGTCCTCGATTGTTGAAGCGTTTGGAAAGTGTGTGTCGGGAGTAAAATGAAATTGGTATTACATGTATCCCTAGTGATGAGTTCTTTTCTATGGATGAGGACACAACCGATTTCACTCTGGACGCCCTGGCAGCATACTTTGCGAGGAGACGAGAGTCCAAACTGAAGGGCCGCTTGGAAGATATACGAAAGTAATTCTTTATATGCTGCCGGTCCCTAAATGAGCTGGCCGTTGAAGTATCGAAAAGAAAGAGACTCTCTCTGAAGGAAGTGTACGAGATGCAGATTGAAGTCACTAGGTTTGAGAAACTCAGCCTTCGTGAGTATCTTGCGACACAGGCCGCACGCATGGAAACTGCAGCGACAAAGAAGCTTTTGGACGGAAAGATATAGAGAAGGGTGGCTTATGCTCGTGAAAAGCTGAAGAAGTCCGTCGGGGTGGATTTCAATTCGACTGTGGGGCCGTCTGCTACGGCGGGAGGGGGAAAAGCGACCACGCCGACGACCCAAGTCACTAAACCGGATACTCGGGCGTCGCGTTTTAAACTTGTTAAGGCGAAGAATGCCGGGGGAGACGTTCAGGAAGGGGTAAGCGACGTGGTTTTAGTGGAGGCATGTGGTGCGGGGTTGAGAACGAGCACCAAAAGAAGTTGTCCACGAAGGAAGATGATGAGCGATAACAACCTCAGGGCTCAGAAGAAGGCGAAAGTAAACGAAGTGCCCCAAGATGAAACAATCTTCATTAGTCATCTGCGTAAGCTCGGAAAGAAGCGGTCAGAGCTTCCTCAAAGCTCATCAAATCTCCTTCAGCAGCGACAAGGACTCTGATTCAGCGCCGAATGTTGAGACGCGAGGAGACGACACGGATCCTTTCGACGACACAGTCCGGGAAATTCTACCCCCGGGGCTGAAGAAAGCAGACGAAGGACCTTACGAAGGGGGAATTCGTGGTTGAAATTGTTGAAAGCAGTTCCTACCAAGTGGCCTGCTGGAGTGGACGGGATTAAGTCGGTATATCCGTGGATGGATGCGATACATCTCTAGAAGGAGCACCGAGGCCATTTGCTCGACCCAAAGGACTTTAAAGGAGTACATCATGCTGTATTTTGGCATGCTGCCTATCAGAGTCAGAAGCTCTCAACGAGGCGGTAGGAGAAGGGGAGGTTGATGATAGGACCCTATGGGCGGAGGCAGTGAAGAACGATTCCGTCGCGTATATGTATTTTGTGAACAAGAAGGCTGAGCTTCGGGAGAGAGGTTTCTGTATTTTGGAAGACTCTGCTTGTGACAACGACCTTTTGAAGATGGCTGAAAGTCCCAGCAAGCTCATCGATGGGGATGTAAGCGTCGAGTTATTAGACTTCTTCAAAAAAAGTTTCGAAGAAGCCCCGGACCTCACGGTACCAGAGAATCGAACTACATGGATTTCTATAATCGACGCGGACAATGGGAGGTGTACGACGACGAGAAGAGGTATAGTGGACGAGCTGGAGAATAAACCGGAGACGCATTTGCTTGTGAAGAAGAGGGCGTTGTTAGATGCCCGGGTTGGTCAGATATGTGCGGCGTTGGGGCTACAAGACAACAAGCAACCGAATGAGAGAATGTATGCACCGAAGACCGGAGGGAGGATCTTATGTACCGGAGTGGCTTGCCAGCGACAGCAACTACATACCGACTTCGAGACCTTGACAAACGAAGACAAGCTGCAGGGGAAGAACCCGGGGTACTTTGTGATGGTCTCCGGAACTGTGTCGTTCCCACTTTGGATATTTGAAGGATCCTACAGTCACTTTGCTGTAACAGCAGAGGCATTTGAAGGGTTGGCACGAGGAATGGTTGTGAGAAAGTTCTTTGTCCCACCTATGTCTTTGTTCATTGGGAGGGGGGATGTATTTCATGCCGGTGCGGGCACTAAAGATGGAAGATTTCCGGAAAACCCACTGTTTTGCTACCATATGTATATGGTACCAGAGAAGTACAGTTTGCCTGATGCAGTTCATCTGAATCACTATTTTCGACCGACTTTTGTGGAAGAAGACGACTTCATGGGAATGAAGGACAACACAGGTGGTCCTGCGGTGAACATAGAATTGGTGGAGAATGGGGAGGACGAGGACGAAGAGGATTAGTTGATAGTGGAGGAAGGGGACAGCGACGAAGAAGACGAGAACTATGGAGCGCAGGGGATGGAGGAAGAGACAGAGGATGGGGAGGAGAACTGAACCAGCCATGAATTTATGATTTTATGATATTGTAGTTGACGAGTGGATATCCAGAGATGTCGTCACCATGTTTTGTTGTTTTTGAAGATATTGATTGTTGTTTTGCGTAAAATTCTATGTCACAAGTGCTATATATATGTTTATATGTTTCGACAAAGGGAATTCATTAAGAAAGAGTTCAATGTTTGTTCTTTATCTATTTACTACTAATAACTATCGTAGTTAGTGTCTAAATTATTTCTCCAATAGATGCCGAGTCTGGGGTCTAGGATGCTCTCCGAGTGCACACAAGTACCTCTTGAGGTTGACCCGTGGTTCCTGCTTGACGATACCGGCACGCACAAGAAGTGCAACGAATAGGATGTTTGTAAGAAGAGGGGGGATGTCTCTGTACATACGAAAGGCTGATGGTTTTAGCGACTCAGAAAGCGTGTGGGCGGAGAATACTGGGACCACTCTGTTCAAAAACATTCTGATGGAGAGCAATAAATCATGGAAAAAGAGAGCCTTTCTGAAGGAGTGCAGGACACAACGGTTGTAGAGACAGAGCCTTTCCCATCGAGTTCCTACGCGGTGCGAGAGCGGTACAATGTTGTTAAAGGTGTTGCCTGTAGAGTAGAAGATAGAGAGTGCGTTCACGACGATAGTGAATAGCCCGAATAGAAATCCAGCTGGAAAGAAAGCTATAGAGGCTGTTCTGACAGAATCTATAAGATTGGAGGGGGATGGACGGAGTTGATAGGTGACGAAGATGGAGATATTGAGAGCGAAAAGGCCACCGACCGCTATTCCCAAGTATTTATTGGGTACCGTATCTTGCGGCATGTAGGGAAACGGCGCGGTCGAAGAGAATAATGTGTAACATGGTCTCCAGAATGCTATAGAGAATGTTGAAACCCAGCTGAGCATGGCGAGAGGAGCGCTTGAATAGAAGAGCTTGAGCCAAGACGGGCTTCATGACACGGTAAAGCGCGCCTATGGCTACCGTTAAAAGTGAAGCAAATAACACCATTGAAGGTGGCGAAAGCATGCTGAGAGGATTCCGAGAGTAGAATCTTGACTGATATATATAATTCGAAAGCTCTGGGAGAGTTCAAATAGCGTGAGTAAAGGGTGGGTGCTCCAGAATACTTTCGTGACGGGGTTTGTCATGTAGTATGTCATAGAGATCATTGAGCTCATTCTGCAGTGCGGGAGTGATGAGAGTTTGCACCCCACGAATGTGAGCTTCTTCAGCATCGAAGTCGTACTGTAACTGAAGGCAGTTGTTGAAAGTGATGTACGTTGCATGTGGGAAAGCATCCAGCTGGATACGTACAGAACGCAGTCGATTGTTTAGCGGGATTTCCCGTACTTGGTGTGTATTGCGAAAGACCATTGCGGAACAGTTTCGTTTTCGAATTCGTACCAAAGGAGAGTAAAGGGGGCTTTTGATGGTTGTAGAGATGCGGTATATTTATTCGTTAGAACGTGGACTGTTTGTGAGTTACAATACATAGGAAAATAACTCTACTATTACGCTTCTTTAAAAGTGGAGGCTACTAACATGTAGAGAACATGGTTTTCATAAACGATTGCTTAGACTGGTTGCTTTTATACTATACTATGAGACGAGACAGTGATATAAGTAAGGAATAAGGTACATGTATGATGAAGAATTGGTAATATGAAGAGGGGGAGACGGTTGAAAACTGGGGAATTGGGCTCGAATTTATGAAATTATTTTTGAGAAACAACTTGTTTCACAGGGATAATAACGGGTGCTAGGCAGTGGTAGTGAACGCGCGTACATACATGACAGGGTTGTCGCGCCGTGATAAGTTCGCGGAGAGCCTACGCACGAATAGAGTTTCGTCTTCTCCCGTTTCGGATCCCTTTCGTTTCGGATCTCTTTCGTTTCCGTTCCCCCTCGTTCCCGTTCCCGTTCCCTTCCCTCTTTTTCCGTTTCCTTTCCCTTCTTCAATCCGATACGTTCCCGCTCATTGAAATCTGGTCATGAGGGGCAAGTCAAATTTGAACGTGAAGTGGACGTGGGATCCCAGCGATGGGGAAAGGTCGCATAAGAAGATTAAGAGGATTTTTGCGAAGGAAGATGAAGGGGAGGACAAGGATGAGCTGGACTGGTGGTCGATGGCGATGTTGGGGTGCACAGGGGCGATGGGGACCCGCATTGGTGAGGATGTGCGTCAACTGACGAAGAAGGTCACAGGATTTGTTGCTAGGGAGCTGAGGGGATTGGAGGATGGGCAAACACAGTTGATGGGTCGAGTGCAAGGGATGGAGGGGAAGCTGAAGGAACTCAGTGAGAAGCGGGAGGATATACGTCAAGTCCAAGGTACTCCGGTGACTCCTGCGCTGAGGATTGTGAACGGGGTCGGAGCTGGGGTTGGGGTCGATGGAGCTCGTGTGGATGCAGATGAGGATGCGAGGGATTCTGTGTCGGCTACGGAGAGTTTGGGTGAGGATGCAATTGATGCGGGTAATGGAGGAAAGAAGAGGGACCGAAAGAGTAAGTGAGGGGAGAAGTGGCCAATCGTGGCGAGAAAGCTGGAGGTGGAGGAGGATGAAGTGAGGCCGAAGGTTGGAAAGGAGAAGAAGGAGAAAATGGAGAAAAAGAAGAAGACTAGGGTTTGATTCAGGTGTGTTCCGAAGCCGGTGTGGAAGGGAAGCAGCGTTGAGGGATATCAGGAGCAGTGGAGCTGGGAAGATGTGGAGGAAGAGAAAAAGGAGGAGGAAAAGGGCGATGATGTGGCGAAAGGGTTTGGGCCGTTGTCTTTCGCAGATGCGGAGATAGAGGAGGGTGGTGGCGGTAGCCTCTTGTAAGTAGAATGCAACTTGAAGTGGTATGGGGGTGGCGAGATGCATGCGCGCGGTTTCATAAGATGAATGTTCTACTAGGTAGTCGTAGTAATGATGACTATTCTAGAGTATTTGCAGAAAATTGGCGAACGTAAATATGGCGGTACAGGTGGACACCACATGATGTCTTCACACGACAACAAATAATACGTCTGACACTTTCATTTCATGAACATATACTAGCAATCGTGGCGTACGTCAACTGTTCTGCATTGAATCCAGAAAAAGCCCTAGTACATGAAGGCGTAGTATACGAAAAACTGAAAATAATTGCTTGCACATAGCCCTATACGCAATTTTTGCAGATTTTTTGACTAATTTCGTCCCATAATCTTATTCTAATGCACCTAACTAGCAAAAAGAGAACACAGACGTTCCCATGGGCATACTACGTTTATTTATTTGGTGGATTCTGGGCCCACGTTGGTCTTTTTGAGTGTCTGGCTGTTCTACCCTGACTCTCCTTCTGCTACAAGAAGCAAGTGTAAGGGTTTGTAAACACCCGCGTCGTTTGCCACCAAAATGACGTCCAGAGAGGGCTTCATTGCCAGGATGGAGACAAGAGTACAACCGACAGTTCTTCTCACAGTTCCAGCACGCATGCAGAATTGCTGGTATGTCTGTATCTCGGCGCGTGTTGTTTGGGCGCATGCCATTAGCTGCCTTAAAGGAAGAGCGACTCGTTAGGGTTCTTCCAAATAGACCTGGTCCCGAGAAAAGAGCTTCAGGGTCATCAGGTTCTTCAATGGTGATGTTCACTGCTTTAGAAGTCAAACGTGGGCGATATTGTACGTCGTCTGTATCGTGCGACTGTGAGTTCATTTTCACACGTCTATCCTCTTCAGCTTATTTACGCTCATTGAATTCGGCACTGAACAATTCAGAGCAGAGCTCTCGATATGCAAAGTGTTTTGACTCAGTCTGTGACAAGGCATTGCGTGCCAAAGAAATTCCCTGGCGGGACTGGCTGAGAAACTTTCTCTTGCAACGGTCGGTTCGGTCTTCCGTATGGGACATAGGTGACAGTCTGTCAATTTCTTTGATGAGGATGTCGAGAGCTTCTCGTGGGGACACGTCGGACTTCATGAAGTCGGTCAAATGCAAGGATTCTAGCTTCTTTGATATGTCTTTTCTGGTGTTAGGGAAGAATACCTGTCGTTAAAAGCGCTTACAACAGATCCCCAAGACCGTATCTTGTCGCGGACATTCGTTCTGTAGAAATGTAAGGCGTCTCCATGTAAAGAATAATGAAGATACTGCGCTCTTTCGTTACCACGTAGGTTTTGGTCCGTACAGAAGTCCATGAAGGTCGAAATATGATCACCCCAATCCTCTTCGAGATCTCCGCAAAATTTGTCTCGACACGAGCGGTATTTTGCGGCGAAGTGGACTGTTTGTTTTCATACGCGTCATCACCATGCGGTCGTTGTTTGTGACCACAGTTCCGTCCGTCGCCATACTGCTGGCGCAGGGGGCGCCGGTCCAGCCGTGGATGACGCGTCTGGTTCTTGAAGACGAAATGGGATAGAAGGCGGTGAAGTTGAAGTGCTGGTGGCAGAGTACAACACAACGTCACCCCTACGGACAACATCTAAATATTCCAAAGCCTTTTTTCGCTCCTCATAGTGCTCTTCTTCATTCCATATAGCCGCGATGACACGTTTGCCAATTAGTGAACCAGTTCTCGGATTTCGGAGTATGACTATAGCGCGAGTTTCGAGAAAAACTCGGATGCGCTTCAGCATGTCATAATGACTTACAACATTGGGACTCGCAAGCTGCATTGGACCAAAGTCTTCTCTGATCACTTTTAAAAGATTATCTCCCTCAAGTGGCGGATCTGCTTTCATGTATGATGCAAAGAGGCTCTCGAGACCTGTTTGGACGTCGTTTTGCAACGAAAGGATGCCCCACGCCTTGGGTTGCTGCGAGGAGTCAGTTGACATGGTTGTGTGAAATGAAATGTAATTGTGGTTGATAGTCTTAATTCGCGAATGTCTAGCAAATCAACACTTGATCCTCTCAGTAAAAGACACCGGTCTTCTACCTGCTCACGGGAGCGTCGAGCAAGGAACAAACGCGGGCACTGACACAGGTCAAATGCTTTAGCAGTAGTGGTTTTACTGTGCGATGATAGTTCCTCCCGGAGAAGAAGGCCAGCAAGGAGACAGTTCCTTCTCTAGCAGACATGTAACTATCCGGTTCAATACAAACAATTGTCTATACACTGCAGAGTATCGATAATATCAAAGATGCAATGTTGACGTTGTCCGATGTCACAGAACTGCAATGCACGCTTAACAGAATGTCACTCTCTGTCTTCTGGTTAAGCGATCCTGCAGATGCTGTACGTACCAATGCTCTCGCTGCACTCCGCTCCTCAATGCTGAGAGATGCTGTTATCTGAATGTTGAGCACTTTGAAGAGCTTAGTGCTTTTGTCAATTAAATGTTGTCTCGTGTGCTCTTTGTTCATCGGAAAGGTCTGCGCTCCCTTTCCCATTGGTTTCTTACTAACAAGCATTGCAATTATGTCCATGTTTCGTTCATGATCCTTTGCTAACTCTGTTTTAAATCCTTGCGAGGTACGAGACGTAAAGCGGAATGCTCGCGCCAAGAACCATCCTGGGTCTATGGACTGCAGTAGGGTTACTTGATCGACTCGGGTCATTGCATGCTCAAACTTCATTCTAGGTAGAAAAAGCGCGTCACTCTTTGCACATTGACGTGTCTCATGTCTTGGGCAAGGCTGAGATATGTCGAATACAATTTGAAATGTGCTTTCCTGTTTTGAAACATTTACGTTTGCATACCTCGTCTTCGGTATTAAAGTAAACTTTGTGGCCTTGAATATTTGGTCGTTGTTGTGATACACAGCCCCTATTCGGCAGCTATGGCTTTCGCGATACACAGCAGCTTGCACTTGATACCCAAAGGATGATTTGGTATTTCTGCGTGCACTATAAATCGCTCTGCAACCTTTTTCGCTAACAACCATTCTCATATGGCGTCTGCAGATGGCTTCATCCGCGAAACGAAAGAATAGTCATAGCGTCGCTTATGCGTTCCAATTCCAGTTCCACCCAAGCGATCTGTGATGTAGTCGATTGTTTCAGGGCTTTTAAATCCCCGATCAGACGCAAATATTGAATCTGTCATAGCCCGAACTGGGCCAAAAGTTGGGACTCCTTGTACTAAGCGTACAATTCTCGCCCACACATCCGTAACACTTTCACAAGGTCTAGGAAAATAGCTAGCCAAGATGAAGGGATTCAGAGCCGAACACAAAGCATGTTTACAGGACCCATTGCCTTCCTTGAGTTATAGATTTGGCTTAAAAGTGTAAGCTCAGCCACAGACCTTGATCTCAAATGTTGATGATCATCATCAAAACTGAAGATACTGACACCCGGAACATACAAATACAGTCTATTCACCGCCGCAAATTCGTCTTCGAGCACCGTAATCAAAGCATTTGCACGTTGTGGGAAATTTGACCAACCCTCATCCACTGCTCTATTCTCTGTCTCCTTGAAGCTGTGCATGATAATGCAGCCCATATCTCTGTGTATCTTTTGTATGGAATGCCCATTTGAAAAAAAAATCGTAGTTCTTCTTTGCACTAACTGTGCTTACTGATGCCAAGTATGAGGCTGCGAGAACGTGTAGAATGATAATGTCTTTAAGCTCAAAGGATGTGATTGGTTCTTGTTCCCGACAAACCAGGACTTTGTTGACGTTATGGTTTGTCTTTGAAAGAAAATATTCAGGAAGGAAAACGTCGAAGACAGCCATTCGGGATATGTTTGTTTCTGTCACAACAACAAAGTGTTTCTCCTTTCTTTGAATTTCTTGAACTACCGTCTGCAGAACCTGATTTGCTTCCGATATAAATCTTTTAGCCAGGTCTGAATTCATGCCGTCGACGTCAATAGTTACGTCCACAAAGGGTGAGCTATATTTCCAATCGCTTAAGCTTTCTTTTTGGCTCTTACGCGCGCGCTCCAAAACTCGTGTTTCATCCACACTATCTTCGTTGGCCTTTTCTTCTTCAGACTCATTTGCGTCGTCCATGAAACATTCTATGCCATTCAGGAAAAGGAAAGACCATACATCTTCAACCACTGTCGTCCTTGCTTCGAAAGCACTCGATATTTGCATTTGATGGTCTGTTGAATACTTTCCAAGAAGATTTTCTTCGTATATGCGAAGACAAGAAAGGTTTGGAGGGACAAAAGGCATCAAGAGTTTACAAGGAAGCAAGAAAAGAGATCTGACCGAAGCTAGGAGTCCAACAAACGGGCCTCTAAAGCCCTTATGAAACAGCGCAGAGTGCGAAGGGTGCGCACGAGAACTGAAGAAGTGATTCCCAAAGGACGATGCCTGGCCATTGACTCCTCAACACACCTATAGGAATCTTGCCACAACGCCAAATAAGTCCGAATAAGGTGGAACGTGGACAGGGCGGGGGTCCTCGACGGCGGTGAGAGGGTAACACGCGGCACCGACGGAGGCGCTGCCTGAAATTCGGCAACGAACTCCAACGATTCGGTGTATTTCGCGGCGTCCTCGGCTTTCACGCCATCCACGTGAGCACCGGCCGCGGCGTACGGGATGGAATCGATAGGGGCGGCAGCAGCGAGCACACCCTCGCCAGGGACGGCAGCAGCAGGCGCACTCACGCCAGGGATGTAGCGGGAGCCATGGCGGGGACCGGAGGCTGAATGGAGAGACAATGACTACAGCGCTAAGTTCACTGCGAACTGCACTTGGTTACGCTGATGCGAGTGATATCAACTGAACGTGACTGAGTGTGACAGGTTTTCGCACTCAGCATCACTCTGTGACGAGTCAAAGGACAAGTTGTTCGGGTACTGACGCACCGTAAGCAACGGTAATTCCAGGGGGTATTCAGGGACTCAGGGACTTTCTGGAATATTCTAGAAAATACTAGAAGGTTCTGAACCCCCCCTTCTGAACAAACCGGAAGGTTCTGGATAGACTCCGGAGAGTATCGAGATCTCCTGACGGAACCGTTTAAGTCAATATATTTAGGACACGGGGCGGTCTAGAATTTTGTTGAATGACCTGTTTAGAAGTTCTCTGATTATCCTAGAAATTCTTAAATCTCTCGCACAACCTGTTAGGAGAAAAGATGTGGCTCGGAGCTTCAGAGAAGGAACTAGTAAGACATTAGTAAGGCGACAAAGTGTCTGGAATTAATTTTGCAATGGAGTAGAAATTAGAAACGAATAGAAATGGTTTTTACGATTTGCTGCCTACAAAGAAAAGCTAGAATGAAGGGTATTAATCTTCTATATAAGAAACGTGGCATTCGAGTCGACTTTTTTTCGGTCTCTCTAACCACCCACCACTTACAACACCCCCACACAAAGAGCAGCACCTGCTTGTCAACCTTCTTTTCACTCTTTTCTTTCTTCTTCTTTTTAGTTAAATGGGTTTTCCTCAATCATTATTGACCACCTCTTTTGGCTACTTGGTGGTTCTTGCCTTTTCATTTCTTATTTTTTCTTTTTCCTTCGTTTATCTCTGAGGATTGGCTCTTATTTTTTTTTTTAGCCGTTTGGTTTCGAATTTGTGTTTAAAATTTGACGCAGGTTTTAGTCGAATTATTCTGAGTTCTCGTCTGGAGATGGCGTGGGCGTTTTCCGTTTTTATTTGTTGTCTATTTTATTGTGCACATCTGCAGATTTCCATTAACTTAGCTGGTAATACCTCGCACGTCCGTTGGGTGTGTCACCACCTGCGTGATTCTGTTACAAAAATGACGTCCAAAGTATAAATCTCTGATCTCAATGGTATATTAATCGGTGATCTGTACCCTTCGCATAGATTTTTGCCTAAAAATCCAAATACACGTGTCAGCAAATGTTGCCTCTGGAAGGCATCAAGGTACCCAGATTTTAGAGGTTTTTTTAGCGGGGTGCGATTTTAGGGGGTTTTGGGTGGGTACAGATTTGAAAAAGAACCCTGATTTTAGGGGCTTTTGCAGGGGTAGGGATTTTGTTTCATATTAGGGTTATAAGGTGGGTACAGGTTTCACTTAATGTCAGAATTGCAGATAATATTGTCTTTCTTTGCCGTTGATGAGCTCTTATCTGTAGTTCGAAAACAGCTGAATCCAGAAGAACTGTTTGGTGCTTTCTACAGAAAACTGCTGTCTGTATTGGAGTCACTACTTTTGTCTTTCTGCTCATCCTGTTGATTTGCTATCACATTTGCAACGTTAGGTTCGTTTTCTGGAACATGTTTGCTGGACGCAGTTTGCGCCGCTGATAGTGACGCACGGTGTGACAAATGCTAACCATTTGAGGATTGCGGAGAGTTTTAATTAGACTACTTCAGCTTCAATGGCCAGATCAAAAAGAAACGGTGCTAAAAGTTGAGCAAAATCACGCTGCTAACTCACTTTATATATTTCCAAAGCAAGTGGGCTATACGCACAGAGCAAAGTGCCTACCGAGCGAACAGAGTATCATTCAACAGAATTCAACGTTAGTGAGAGGGAAAGGGATGGCGATGAGGATTACGCCGCAGGAAAAAGCTTATAATTATTAACTGCTGCAAAGACACATCAGGTATTGATCACGATTCTGAAACTTGGAACGCGTTCATGCAGTTGACTTGCTTAGAGTCCAAGGCGGATCGCGCAAAGGTGTAAGTTTTGGTCTGCGACGCTGTGCAGTTCAAGGCGACCATGAGGTGATCAGCAGGGAAAGAAACTTTACATCACTGCTGCTGCCCAAATTCATGAACACAAGGGCCGTTTGCCTCACCGTGCTTTAGTGATCTTTCAAAACAAGGTGGCTTCACCCTGAGCCGGTCTGACATCACCTTTGCTGGTCCCACGTCACTCAACACATCATTCTGGATGGGTGAGCATCACCCGGCCAGGGTGACGTGAGACCAGCCGAGTCAAAGTGGACCAGGTCACCCAAAAGTCATCTAGCGAAACGGTGACAATTTTTTGTCACCTTGAGAGCATGGGGTTAAGCGGGTGGGTAGGGGATGGAGGGGGCCAGGAGTATTGCAAACTTTTGGCGGACTGCACATGCCGCTCAGGGACGTCAGCAGGCTGGTGCCAGGGGTACACCGTTTTGCGCAATCTTTGTTCCGACGATGCTGCATGGGTATATTTATCAATCATTAAGGAAAGATTTTTGGTTACCATCTTGTTACACGAACTTTTGTTTTCAGCAGTTCGAGGGACCTGTACGGAAAGAAGTATTCTACTGCCATGGCCCAAAGGTTGAAAAGAAATGATTATGCTCGTTTTGTGGTTCTTACATTCTCTCTCAAAAATGTGATACTACGGTGAGAGTTGTGGCAAATCAAGCCCTAGAACAACGATACGGCACCAAAGAAGAGAGTGTCAGCGGGCTCTCTGCCTCCTCTCTGACCTCCTCCTGATCGCGAATCTCCGCGATCAGGTGCCTTTATGGTAGTCTCAGGCTGCCGCTCAGGCCAAGCCAGTTCTAATTAAACCACGGAGAGTTTCTCTAGCTCTATAGATTCTAATTAGACCTATCTCTAGGCTTTCTATTGTAATAAGAGTATGCAAAAACTTACGGGGTTGTGCTTGCATTGGTCTGTTACAGAATTCACTTCATTCTTGCTAAAAGCAACTCATGTTTCTGCTCAGCATAACCGAAGATTCCCCGCATGTATCAAGAACGAAACAAAACGAGCTTTGAAGGTCAGTTTTGTTCGTGGCTTTTGTCATGGTTGGGCACCTACGTGTCATGTCCACGAGTGAAACTTTGCTTACTTGCCACAGATACATTATTGGAAATAGGAGGGTTTGTCTCAAGCCGTGATCATCAACATGATGTAGTCCGAATATTGTCTTGCAGTAAAATGATCAACTCAATCCTAAGCAAGTGGTACAATCATTCTTCTTCTTCTTCATTAGGGTGTTAAATAAGACCAATTTGGATCCCATCTATCTTCCCTAATGTCCACCTCTGCTAATGACATGATACGGATCATATTGAGCGTCGCACTGCTGTTATGCATCACAACTGCGTCCGCGTGCGATTGTCCGAGAGGTTCGTTTCGGATTCCCGACACATGCGATTGCGAGCTCTGTCCTCCTGGAACATACCAACATTCAAGAAATGCCACGTTCTGTATGCAATGTGAGCCCGGGAAATACCTCCCATTCTCTGGATCTCAGAGTGCGGGTAGATGCAGAAATTGTCCCGCTGGAACGTTTTCCCACGCCGGCTCGGAGTCTTGTACGCCATGCTCAAACGGCACATATTCTTCAGAGCGTTCTTCCGAATGTGTCTCTTGTCCGCTTGGAACTTTTATCACATTTCGATGGGGCGAACAAGACACAAACCCCTGTGAGCCATGTCGGGCAGGATACAGTGACGAAGAAAACCTTTTAGAATGCAAGCTCTGTCCTCCAGGATCTGCGGCTCCTCCCGGAGCTACCTCGATTGATCAATGCTCCCCATGCCCAGCTGGTACAGATACTAACGGGTACAATCCATGTCTGCCTTGCCAACCCGGGACGTTCAGCGCGGCAGCATCTACGGAATGTACACCATGCCAAGCAGGTTCCAAACCCGAGAAACCCTTTGGATCAACGAGATGCGTACCATGTGACCCCGGCCAGTATGGTAGAATCGTTCAAGGATACAGTGTTCATCCTCAGTGTTATGATTGTCCAGCAAACACCACATCATACGAGCATGGATCAAGGTTTTGCCGGCAAGTGAACGGACCGTGTCCTCAAGGTTTCATCCAAACATCGGCCGGCGACTGCGAACGCTGCAATACGGATGAACGATACGACATGGAGAAAGAAAGGTGCGTTCCGTGTTCCAGATCGGAGGGAAGCGTTGGGGGTCTTACTCTACACTGCGCACCTTGTGCCGAAGTGATCCGAGCTGGCGTGCAGAATTCGCATTGCATGCGAGGGGTTCATCCAGATTTGGATACACTTGCCGTGAATGGCAGCTGTGCGCCTGGAACACATATTCGTGAGACAGAATTTGCGCGCTTCTGCAGCCTCTGTGGTGCAGGGCACTTCAGTTCGGAATCTGATGCTGCTGAGTGCATTCGGTGCCCCATTGGCACTGTTTCTACAGACCATGGGGCAACAAGCTGTGAACTGTGCCCTGAAGGAATGGTGCCCGATGAGTCCCGCCAAGAATGCTTGGATGAAGAGACAAACTGTGCCATCGGTACTCAGCTTGTATCGAGCGGTAACCGTTCGTTTTGTCTAAGGAATGAATGTTGGATATCCGAAGACGGCGTTTCGCAGTGCCCACCGTGTACGGGGTCCTATTATGGCAGTTTCAGCTTCGAAGGATGTGATGAATGCGCCGGAAATGAAGTTCGTGATGTCGACTTTTCGTGTGGCTGTCGGGGACGTCTAGCGGCTAATCTCGGAATTGTGAACGGGACTTGTTCGCCATGCGCCGCGGGCAGCTATGGAAAGGCTGTGAGCGGAGAAGCTGGAAATGAGTGTGTGCAGTGCGCAGCCGGAACTTTTCGAGTGGTGGCAACATATGAAAGTTTGCTGAGTTCTATGTGCCCCCGGTGCTCTACGCCGCGACCGTGCAAGAAGTGTGCAGCTGGGTTCGTAAGCAGACAAGCGGGAGCAACTGAATGTGAGAAGTGTGGTGCTGGCACGTTCAGCTATGGCAGTGGTGACACAACATGTTTGCGTTACGGCGATGCAACTGGGCCGGTGAGCTTTAACGATCCGTTAGATATGAGTGTGGAGAGAGATATCGCACGATATCGCTTCTGGTGGGACGAGTCGCAGTGAAGCGTAAACACTACAATTAAGGAGCCCGTAAAAGAATTGTTAGTTGATTGTGGAGAAGAATTGTCGAAGAATCCGTTCATCCACACCTTCCATGTCGGCGGGAGCGCCAGCGTCGTGCACCTTGGCCATCATCGCCAATTGGAGCACCGTTTTGTCCGTTCCAAAGTAATGATCGGTTGCCAAAAAAATGCTGTCGGAGGAACGATCCGCCGTAAAACCAAGCCAGGAACGTGAAAACGCGGTCAAAAAGGAGGATTGTTTGAAACTGTAAGCCGTCCGGGCTGTAAGTTTCTGTGCCATGGGCACTTTGGTTCCTGAATCAGGAATCCTGATGAATGTTCGTGCGGTTCAACTGAGGGGTCTTGGTGGTCCATGGTTCCACAGGCACCAAATATGGTTCCTTGGTTACGCGAACCCAGTTGCTGATGATCATGGCTGAGCAGGTCAAACCATGTTTTGGTGGCAACCCCAACAATCAGCGCCGCACTGCATGTGTGCGACATGAGCGAGTTGTCCTACATGCACGCAACGCAGCTCTTCGGTGCTGCCGTGGTCGCGCTGTTCAATCTCCATCTTCCTTAGGAGGGAAGCCCTCCGGTGAACGCCGCATAAATGGCCGACTAGCAAGCATCCCGATTCCTTGAGCACCCGTCGAAGGCTGCACATCTGTCGCAGCTCAAACGGTGTTGCTCGCATGGCGTCGCCCGGCCCTGCACTCATCTTCTCGTCCTCCAATGGCGCCATAAGCGCCACCGGACGCTTCCTGCACGCCTTACTGCCTGACTCGCTGCCACCTGCTCACTGCGTCGTCATTGCCTCCGTCTCCGAGTGTCGCGCCCTGGGAAGCCACACCAGCTCGCTACTCTTGCGCCACCTCTCCGCATCTGTGTCGCACCCACCACTGTTTCTTGCAAGTACTCACCCGCGACGTGCTACCGTGTTCTGGCCTCACGCGCAACACGCCCGCGCAGCTGTTGGGCTACCGCGCACAACTTTTGAGGTGCTATTCACTCCACCGTGTTCTGCCGCTCGCACGCCAGTCAAACCCGCACGACAGCTTCACGCGGCTGCCAAAGTTGCCAGTTTGTTACAGCTTGCCACAAGCGCCGCCACATTGTCGCCGCAGTATGAGTCTGTGGTTGACGACTTGTATCAGCTGACCGCGTTGATTCAACAAACTCACACTTCGATACAAATGCAGCTTCAGATTGCAACCATTCGCATGATCGCCGCGGCGCGCCTTGATCCACGTCACCCCCGCGTGTTGTCCGAAGCCGATTCGCTCGTCCACCTTGACCCGTCTGTTGCCGGCTCGTATTTATACCGCGCTCAAGCTCGATGCGCGGCCAAACAATTCTGGTTCGCTGCGTTGGATGTGTGGTATGCTGTGCTGATCCTCGACGCGCCGGAGTCTGGTCGAGGTCGAGGGGCGTCACTTCTGGCTCGATGTTTGCCAAACGTCCTGTACATTGGCCTGGATGTGGTCTTCGTGCCGCGCGATGCTGCAGTTCAGCATGTTTACCCGCCTCCGTACGAGTCGCTCTTCTGGGAACGTTTATCGCCTCAACAGAAGGCGAAACACCACCAAGTCATGAATGATGTCCGCTCCAACATGGGAGAGAACACAGTGCCGTTAAGGGCTGACGACACTTTGCCTCCATCTGCTTCGAACTACATAGCATACAGTTGGGCTTTTCTAGATGGCGAGGGAATTGCTACTACGGTCGCACTGCCACAGAAGTTGATGTGGTTCGCCCCGCTGCGTGTGGCAGTGTGCGCTGCAGTGTGTTCAAGGGCGCAGCTCGCTGCAATCGAAAGTGTGGGCTTCAAGCTGGTTGTTTCTGTTGCGCAGGAAAAGCGTTTGCCGTCGAAGTGGTTTAGTGCGTCTTGTCGTAATTTGTTTCTCCCCTTACACAAAAGGGACGAACTAAACTTCCACCAGATTGATGCGTTTGTTGCTCACGCTGTGGAAGCGAGAATGACTCTGATTCATGGTGCGGAAAATGACACACGTACTGCGATGCTGCTGGCTGTGTGGCTTATGCTGTTCGGCTGCTCTTCTGGTCCAACGCTATGTTCAAACTGTTCGTTGGTGAACGGGTGGGACGGAACCAAGCAGTTTATCGGTTGTTGTCGAGACCCAAAATGCGCGTTGACAAGACAGCAACCTAAGATGTCGGCTCGCGAAGCTGTTGAAATGGTGGAGCGTCAACGCGGCGGACCGGTGATGCGCTATGACCAAGAAATGTTTCTGAACCAGTACCACACAGAGCTGCAGTGGAGATATTCGGTGCTGCAGGAGGCAGATGAGCACGCCAATCCGCTGGAGCTTGTATACCCTTCGATATACTATATCACTGACCGTTTTTCACCTTATCATGAACCATTTCGTACGGAGGGACGTCCGTTGAAGAAGTTGCCGCGGTTGATCGTTGTTTGCGGACTAGCTGGAAGTGGCAAAAGTTACTTTGCCGAACGTCTCGCCAATCGGAACAGCAGGTTTGTTGTGGCATGCCAGGACACACTCGGCTCTAGAGATGCATGCAGATCTGTTGTATCCAACGCAGCGCAGAAAGGCACGATTTGTGCGGTTGTTGACGGATTTAGTGAAACACGGAGCGACAGACGAGAGTGGTTACGTTGTGCGTTCTCTCCGAGCTCTGCCGCAATCGTTTGCATGGACCCTGGGCAAATGATTTGCATGTTAAGGGCTCCACGACGATGGAGTCAGCGCACAATACCACCATCACACAGAGTATACAGCAGAATATATGGGTGCACTGCAGATTGCTGTGACCAAGGGACTTTTGAGCGTCCTGGTTCTGACGATGTGGAGGCGGGGTACAGATGTGTATACTGTGTTTATAACAGGAGTTCACTTGAAGCTCTAGTGAGGCACATAGGGCGTTTTTCGACGGCTGAGGGTGAGGTATGACGCAAGAGAAGTTTGCCAATTGAGCGGTAAGTCGCTTCGCTACAGCATGACGCTGATGACGGCACTCGCGACCTTTTGCATGATACTGGGGCGATTGGCGGCAATTATTCTGGTGAGGCAGCACCAAGCGGCGCGCCGACAGCCGCTTACGCTGCGCGGAGCGAGGCGCGAGTGGCGCCAACGCAGCGACGCGCCGCCGCGTGCCGAGGCGCCCACGCGCGGCGTATGTGCTGGAAGAGGCCAGCGCGAGATGATCACGGCGGAGCAGCGAGAAGAGCACTGCTGAGCAGATATGCGGCGCGCTTACCGCGGCGCGTCTCGCGCGTCTCACGCGTGGCGCGCGCTCAAAAGTGCGCGCCGCGACGCGTCGGGGCGGCGAGCGGCGGCCGCGCGGCGCGCAGCGCCTGACGCCGCGTGATGACCGCCGCGGGCGCGTTTGGCGCGTTTGGCGCGTTGGGCTCGCTGCTTCCGCTGCTGCTCCCGCTGCTGCTCCCGCTGCTGCTGGCGGCGCTGTGCGGCGGCGGCGCGGCGCACTCGCAGATGACGCAGCCGCAGTCGACGGCGGCGAACGTGTGCCGCGTGGGCGGGCAGCCCAGGTACGGCGTGCGGAGGTGCCGCGGGCCGTGCGACCTGAGCTCGGTGCGCGCGCGGCCGCGGCGCGCCAACTTCTGGTCGCCCGCGCACCCGGCGGCCACGTTCCGGCGCGGGCAGCGCGTGACGATCAAGTACGCGCGCAACAACCACGCGCCCGGCGGCTTTGTGCGCCTGACGCTGGTGCGGCCGCAGCAGATGATGCACAAGCGCGCGCACGCGCGCAACGCGTTCCACTACAGCTGCTGGGGCGCGCGCGCGGTGACGGCGCGGCGGCACGAGCTGCGGCGCGACCGCTTCGGCTTCTCCATGGTGGGCTCGGACGGCGCGCGGCACCGCTTCGCCAAGGGGTACTACCAGCTGAACGCGACGATCCCCACGGTGGTGCCCGACGGCGACTACGTGCTCGGCTGGAGCTGGTTTGGCGGCACGGGCGGGCGGCTGCGCAGCGCGACGCGCCAGCAGCGCCCCAACGGCGTCGGCTACTTTGGCGACTACTACTCGTGCGCGTTTGTGCGCGTGCGCGGCGGGCGCTCCACGCGGCGCTACCGCCCGCGCTTCGTCAACGACATGGCCGCGTTCTCGGCCGCCGGCTGCATGGCGTCCACCGACCGGCTGGGCGTGTGCGCGCGCGAGCCGTGCATCCGCAAGGCGTGGTTCCGCCGCCCGCAGCCGTTTGCGCGCGGGCGGCGCCCGCCGCCGCTCACGCGCGCGCTGTTTCGACCCGCGGCGCCCGCGGCGGCGCCCGCGGCGGCGCCCGCGGCGGCGCCGGGCGCGTACTGGCGGCGCGCGCTGGGGGCGTGCCGCTGCCTGGCCGACGGCGGCGGCTGCGCGGCGCGCGCGGCGCGCGACACGGCGTGGAGCTGCCGCGCGCGCACGCGCGCGCGGCGGCAGCCGCCAAAGTGCCGCGCCATGTGCTGCGCCATGTGCCGGCGCCACCGGCAGGTGCGCGACGTGTGCCGGCGCCAGCGCGTGCGCGCCGCGTGCGCGTTGTGACGTTCACATCGTTCTTGTCTGGAGCAAGGCGGCACCGCCACTGCTGCGGCCTGTATTCGTAACACCAAGAATCTTGAAAAACTGCGCCTTAATTTACTTGTTGTCCGTCGCGCGTCGGAGACAACTCCTCGGCGCGCCGCCGCAGCCTGCGCCAGTACCGCCGCGCGCGCCCGCGCCGCCTGCGCCCCGCGCGCGCCCCCGAGGCGCGCCCGCTCGCGCTCTTCGTGCCCGCCCCCGGCTGCGAGCCCGCCCCCGGCTGCGAGCCCGCCGCCGCCGCCGCGCGCGCGTCGCCGCGCCCCGCGTCGAGCAGCCGCTGCGTCGGCGCCGCGCGCTGGCCGCGCTTGTTGAGCCGGCTCACGGAGCGCAGGCACATGGTCTGCAGCCGCTGCCGCCGCCGCATCGCGCCGGACGGCGTCTCGCCGTCGGAAAAGTGCAGCGAGCGCGCGTCTGCGCCGTCTGCGAACGAGTCGTTTGAAAACGAGCTTGGGTAGCAAATCTCGCCCTTGCCCATTCTCGTCGCCGCCAGTCCACTGCGCGCTGCGCGCCCAGCGCTGAGAAAGCGTGCGCCACCGCGTTGCATTTTGCTTTTTTATACGCCACTCGCGTGCCGTTCTGACCGACTCCTCGCGCGAAGGCGACGCGCACGCCACCAGATGCGCGCGAGGGACGTGCTGCTGTGGCCCTCTCTCTCGCCGCCCTGCCACACCGCCCCCGGCTGCATCCAACTTTCAAAACTCTTTGTCTCCGCCATCTCTTTTGTGTTCACCCCGTCGTTGCGTACAATTAGAGGCGGTATAATCCATTATTACCTCTACGACGAGTACACGTACGTGATGCTCAATACGCGGCACAAGTGTACACGCGCAATACGTGCTGTGCGGCTGCTCCCAGCAATGTCATCCTCGCTTTCACATGCAAATTACGATACAGAGCAGTTCACAAATTGCAAACAACGCGAATGCGTTTCTCCCATCATGGCGGATGATGATTCCATCATCCTCAACATTCCGCTTTCATGTCCTCAGAAGGAACCGCCTGTGAAGCACTGGCGCGCAATGCAAACCACTCGCCTCACTTTTTTCATTGGTGCTTCAGCACGCAAAGCGCGTAGAAACAGCGCTTGCAGATTGCTTTCAACTTCTTGTATCAACTTGTTGCTCATGCACTGAATTAGCCCAGTGGGCTTTCAATCGCTTCTCGCAATGCTGCAAACTCATCATCACAAACCATGTCAGCATAATAATTCAAACTGCCCTTGCATCATTCGGGGAAAAGGCGTACCAAACACAACGTAAACAAACCGCTCCCGTTGCTGACTCCGCCACTGAGGCTGAGAATGAGCAAACCGTAAACATAAACAACGTCGGCGCCGGCAGCAATGCGAATCGCTTAGGTTTTAGCGTTTGTTCACACGCCAACTTCGCACCCTTTTTGACTGCATCGATAATGTTTTCAGCAAGCAAACGATGCTCTCTCTCACCACAGTGCTCCTTCACACCCCGCTTCCTAACTGGCGGCAGCGATGAGCCTTCAATTGAATCTGCATCATTTGCTTACAACCTTTGCAACTCCTTCAAACCAAACCTTGCTTCTACGCTCCGCGACAACGTACACGTTCCACCAAATTCGTTGGCACCCCACGTCCCCGTCACCGTCATGCGTCGTCTTCACCCTTCAACCGCTATAAAGAGCGCGATCATCATCCCACCTTTATCCGCCTGTCTGCACACTTCCTACACTGCTCCGCGCGAAAGCCATAGTCCTCTCTCGTCGCACGATCGCCATGTATGCCTCAACGTCGCTGCTTGCAGTGTTGGCGCTGCTGCCACTCGCTCTGGGCTCGTCCGCATCGTATTGCCCGCCCGGAAACTTCATTTCCGACCACGGCTGCGTGCCGTGTCGCGACGGCCTCTTCATGCCCAATGCCAACGCGCGGGAATGTTGGAGCTGTCCGTTCAACTCCGCCCCGAACCCGGAGAAGGATCTTTGCATCTGTGTGCCCGGAACCGCGTGGAACACTGAGCTCGCCTATTGCACATCGTGCCCCGCAGGAACGCGTACCATTCCAGGCGATATGTTCACCTGCCACCCGTGCCCGCCTCAAACGTACCAGCCCGTCTCCTCTTCTTCCAGTTGTCTTCCGTGTCAGCCTGGAACCTTCTCGACTGGTGGTGCTAGATTCTGTTCCACTTGTCCGCCTGGCCGCGTGCTTATCAATGGAGAGTGCGGCGAATGTCCGCGAGGTTTGACATACAATGCCCGTTCAGGCGCGTGTATCGAGTGCAACCTTGGAATCGTTGATGAACGAGGACGGTGTACGCTGTGTCCCGCGGGAAGTCTGCCCAACGCCGAAGGTACTGCTTGCAACGGCTGCACGCTCAATCAGGCTCCTCTTGATGATGGCACTTGTGGAACATGTGAGCCGGGTCAGAGATACAACCCGACTACGCGAAGGTGCGTTCCTTGCGGACCCGGCCACTTCTCCCCCAGTGGAAACATTCTTTCATACTGCCAACGCTGCCCGCCTCCCACACGTCCAACTGAAGACAGAGCGAGCTGTACTCTTTGCCATGGACCAGACTGCTAATCCCCCAAACTTTCGCAGCACGTGAGTGATAGCAAGCGTTCACGAAGACGTTTCTGCTCAAATTTGGCCCGGGCCCGGAGCAGCCTCTCTCACATGAAGGAAGAAATTGCAATCACCAATCCAACAACTTCTTGCATAAGATACAAGATGTTTACAACACTTTTGATCTTCTGTACCCTTCTTTGGTGTGGATATAGCCGCTACTTTCTGTTACTTCGTTACTCTTTATTGGATAATTCATCAAAGTACCGTAATTGATCATTACTACCATGTTTCAGACCGCCTTTTTCCAATGAGCTGCATTAAACAAGCCTGCTCATTGCGTATTGCTTCCTTCTCGGAAAAAGCTAAACAGATGTCCTGAGAATACAAGTTTTTTATCTGTAGAGCTTGAGAATACACCACATAATGGTAGATGTGTTCTCAGTTTTAGCATTTGGTCCCATCGACTTTTTGCTGTAAACTATTCTGAGCATAGATGCGGGTCTACTAAACTACGAGCGTTTTTCCCGTTGTCCTTTGGTTGTCTCAATACATGTGATGGATGAGGCGAGTCTAGCAGTGTTCCTGGACGAAAACGATGAATCAATTGCTTTGGAAGATGGGGGACTCTACTCCCATTCGATTGTCTTCAGACTGCGTGAAATGCGTTGAAGTTTCTCGCAGTTTGAGCACATGAGGCTCTATTGCATCCTGAAGAGGATTTTACCGAAGCAGTTTCAAAAACCTCTCCGCAATGGCCACAGTGGCTGTTGTAGAATGTAGTACTTAGCATAGGACAAACTTCAATAAGCACAGTGTTGATTTATCGGACGACTCGGCGTGGCTTCGTTCTTCTATCAAACCAGTTCTGTCGAGCTTACTTATATTCTGTTTTCTAATTGTTCTAAACGTTTCTGGACTCATAACATATTCCTCGGGGGCTTATTCGTGACTGACCGACTACGCTCAAAAATGAGTGACTAATAGCCGCTGTAGCTGTCTATCGAGCTGTCAAACTAAACTACAAGCTAGCGGACATGTCATCACAGAGTGACCTACTGTCTCCTAGAGCGTGAGCTACAAGCCGATCTCGGTGATCTGGCGTGATATTGGCTTGTAGCTCTACGTCTGTGTTACAGTATGTATCTTTCGTCAAAGAAGTACGCGCAAGGATTGGCGCCGGAATGTTCAAATCCGGAATAGTACAGGTGTGGCGAACTACGGAAGTATTCGGCGTCAGGCTGCCCGAAATGGCTACAACAGGCTACGGCCCAGGTAAGAGTATTTCATGACGTTGGTGAAGTTCGCGAGAATAATCATTATTTGACATGTACAAGGGTATGTGCTCAAAATCACGTGCTGGTTCTCTATGAAAGCCGAAGCAAACTTTGGTACTGCTGTCACACAAGAGTCAATCCGTACCGAAAACATCAAGAAACAATTTGAAAGAGAACGGTCAAGCGCGATTGACCTTGTTTTCAAAGCCACTCTCTGTCATTGACCACACACAAGCGCATAGCTAAGCTTCTCATTGCACATGTATCCGCCTTTCTCAGTCTTAGATATAGCTAGGAGTCTCTGATAACCTTGCTGGCCTGCCACAACGGTATTATGAAGTATTATAGTTCGCTAGTTGACGAGCTCTCGCTCAAGATCTTTATGTGTCGGTAGGTAGGGGCGACGAGATCCGGACATGGATCTCGTCGTGCTGATGGAGACCGTCCATCAGCACACACAACACTCCTCGACAAGAGGGGTGCTGCTCCCAAGGGCAGGGAGGGTTGGGAAAAGAAAACCAACGCAGCGAAACAGAATGCTAGCTCCCGAGGTTGATGGTGACCGCAACACCATCCGAGGGAGCAAGAAGGTGGATCAGCAAGCGCCGGCGGTACATCCGCCAGCGCTTGCTGTAAAGAGCATCTTGAGCTGCCGCGTGCCATTCGCTTACATAAATCCACTTCTTCGTTCCTCGAAATTCTCAGCATCTACGAGGTAGCCCTTAGGTTATCTCCAAGAACAACGTCGCTCCTCAGTGTATCGAGACCGTGGAAGCAAGTTGTTAGCAAGGCACACGGGGTCAACGCTGAAAGAGGGTAGAAGGATACCTGTACTTCATTCGTCTCAAATGCGTTCAATTTTTGATCAAGTCAAAGCGGAAGCCCAGATTTCTCAGAATAAGTGATGTGACAATGCCATACAACAATGTGTAGGGGCACGGAGCACCTTCTTTGACTCCTTGTTTTGGCTTTCTGCCTTGAGCTGCACATTTTCGAACGGACCCACTAGATGTCATATGTTGTCAAAGGCGGAGGCAGACCTTCATGATAGACTTGTGAATCCTTGTTGTGGGTTTCGGACTGGGCAACATGTTGCAATTTCTGGGCGTGAGAAGTTTTTAGTCTCTCGGGTATTGAGATGCTGATTGCCTCCAATGCACCAAGAGCCGATATTCGTTTCATATATTCGTTTCACTAGCCGAATGGATGCATCTCGTTCGGCAGATGCTTCCCTCAATGTCAAGAGAGTTCTGGGGATATATCTCCATTCCTAGGTGGCGGTTTCCACATCTGTTAAGCATAACTACCTTCTCACTTGTCTCTGCTACAGATTGGTTCGTATATATCAGTATCATGTGAGAAATGACTGTTAAATGCTCTCGAAGTCTGATCTTTGTCGACATGCGGTGCCGACGCCCTCAGACGCAGTGCCACGCAGTAGCACGCGTTCGCTGCGCGTCTATTCCACTTCTGTAAACCGTGCTTTACATGCGAACCAGCTCACATTTGAAGGGAAACAAATATTCCACTTGCGGAAAATGTTTCAAAGAGCCTCTCTTCGAGAAAGGCACTAGACTCTCGCGCCTCACAAGACTTCACTTTTGTTGCGCATCTTGCGAGCTATGCCGGTTCGAACCCCGATCCGACCGGACATGAAACCATATCGTCTGCCAACAATCGGCCTTTTCATCTTCGCTTCGAACCTCGTGCCGTATGCCTGAAGGAATTTTTTTGGGAATCACGCAAATTGGTGCCGAACCAGGACATCATGTCCTGGTTCGGCACCAATTGAGAGCGAAACAGTCATGATGGCTGTTTCGCTCTCAATGATGGGACTTGTCAAGGGCACATGTCCTACTGAATGCTTCTTTCTCACTTTCTACTGTTTTAAAGCCACGGCAACGCCCCTGTTTCTCCAACCCGACTTCAAGTGCATGAGGCTTTCCTCTTCAACACTGCTCTCTCTGGAACATGGGACGAAAATATGGTTTTGATTCCGGTCAAATCTCAGTACATCAGTCTGCTCGCGACGGTCGTTTCGAGCGCTTGCGAACTCTTGGCATTTGCAGCTGCATTATCAGCTAGCAAGTTCTTCGAATGTCGTGCCTTGCAACGTGGAGCTCCGCTCAGATACCGCCGTCACGTTCGAAGAACGCGATTAATCACATTTCTGTCTGCCATTACCTTCATTGCAGTGGAAATCATCTACTCGTTATTCAGTGACTGTGCTCGGGTCATGGGCCCACAAACTCAACCTTGCATATCAGTTGATCTGGCGCCTAGCAACTCTCACAAGTTTCCCACATTTCCAGAAGCAAACATCGTTGCTCTCAACTGCACGGAAGTAACCGACGGCGTGATGACGCAGCGATATGGAAATGTCAGTCTGATCAATCTCAGAACTCAGTGTGCCGACGATGTCGCCTACTCGTTCAACATTTCCAAGCCGTATCAAATATTCCCCCGCAACCTTGTGACCGAAAGGTGTACCGACGATGTTTGTAGCTACGTGCATATTCGGAAACCATTCGTGTTCGTCTCGAAACCAGTACCGAAGAACTCCAGTGGCGCGAGCAGTGCGCTCCGCTTCTTTGCAACACAACTTCACAAAGAAAATGACTTCGGAACCTCCGAAACGATTGCTCAACTAACATCAGAACAGTACGCAGCCGATGTCACAGATGAGAATGATTTGCGTCGCAGGATCTTTTTGCAGTCCAACCGAACTGAATGTGCGTTCGGAGTGGATCAAGGCGCTGCAACCCTGATACATCCGGCCTTATTAGTGTTTATGGTATTCATTTGGGTCCTTTCTGTTGTGTGCTACGCGTTCTCGTTGGCCCTCAGGCGACATATCTTTTACGACATGAGCAACCCTCTTCATTGGACCAAGCTTCAGCTGCTTTCAAGACGTCCATCTTTAGACGATGCAGTTGTATCATGTTACTACAGAGATGGAAAACCAGTCTTGAATTTGTCCGAAGATCTAATAGATCTTAGTGAGCTGGAAAGCTATGGGGCGTCGTCTGAAACTCTTTCAGAGCCGGCCAACAGCTATGACAATTGTTGACCAAGTTATGTGCAATTTCTTCTCTTGAGAAACCCCAGACAAAGCTTTGTTGCGAGAGGAACAGGAAAAATGGCCGGAAAATGTAGCAATGACACTTCTAGTACGTTAGCGCCCCTCAAGAAATAGTTCTAGCATGGCTCGGGGCTGTAATAGGGCTAGACCTATCAACTACTCATAATATTTAGATTTCCGAGGGACATGTAGTAAAACTTTTGCTATAGTTAAATTCTGCTCCTTGGTGTACAACTGCGAAAAGGTGGAACGGCTGTAAGAAGTTTAAAACCGAATGAGTGTTTAAGATTCGCGGACAGCGAGCAACCGCCCTAATTACTATATTACCAAGGGTACTTAGCATTACACAATTCCAAACATTTCAGGAAGTATCTGTGCCCCCGTATCCTTGTAAACAATCGCACGAGTCTTGTTACGCTTCTTCCACTAAGAAGAAGAGTTCTCAGTTGGATAGCTTGATATGGAGCCAGAACGTGTTTTGGAGAACGAAATAAAAGGCAGTTTGTTGCTACAACTTGGAACACGTGCTGCCCCAGGCGTCTTCTCGACTGCAGGAGAGAGACTCTGGGACAGAGTGTGTCATAGAGGGCAAGAGCCTCAGCTGGTTGAATGAAATTCGTTGGGCTACAAGCAACCCGAAATAGAGTGCAGAAGATATAATTGCATGTGATGTCTAACGGGCTATCCCAAGGGCGGGCAGAAGATGGGTGAAAAGCAGCACAGCAAAAGAGTTTCCAAGAGTGAGGATCATGGCGGCGTCTCTTGGACGCGGTGAAGACGATAGCATGCCGATCCTGACACAACAATTTGGCACAGCGCCTTTGCATGTTTGGGGCTACAGCGTGCACAGATTGATAATGAACTCAGATGATATCGTGGCCAGCAATAGAGAGATCCCGTTGACAATTGACTTGTCTCACCGGTCTGCCAACTATCATCCTTTGTCGTTGTGACATCAATATGTCAACATGTCGACTCAAGTCCTGCCTCTGTTGCCTCACCAATTGGCGTCTTTGAAAATTCATTATATTTCTGTAAAAAGGTTGGCAAACGTGCTGTGTTCTTTATCTACAAAAATAAAATACTTGTTTAAATTTTTTATCAAATCATTTTAGAGAATTGTTATGTTGATATTGTTGCATATTTTTAGCTTAGAGTATAGTTGACGGAGAAATACAAATGATATTAGTTTTACTCTCTTTGCAGACTTAAGCCTTCTATCTAAGCCCCGACATACGAAGGCACATGTTACAAGGCATCCTGTGCGGACATGTACAGAAGTTTTTGTCTTTGCGCGAAGAAAAGTTTAAGACTGTTGTTGCGAAAACGAAACCCGGGATCCATGAAGTTGTTGTGTTGAAATGATTAGGGTTGTCTCATGCGCATTTGCGTTTTAATTAGACAAAACTGAGCTTTACTCACAACTAATCTACATGCTACTGAATAATATTTGCTGTTTAAGTGTCTTTTTCTACGTCTTTACTACGTTTTCTCGACTTTTCTCTGTAAATCGGAGCAAGATCTAGTGGAAGAACTGTCCAAAGTGTTTTGTATTTTTTTTCTATGGCCAATATGAATCCTAGCACCGAATGAACTGCATTGAACATTGATATGTATACATGTTGAACATTGCTTCTGACGAAATTGAACGAAAATTGTGGCAATATCTGATGCTGTAATTTAAATGTGAAGAAATGTTTCGTTACAGAAAGTAATGTGTAACATGGATGTTCCCAAAAGCAAGATCAACTTCTGAGGTAGACAGACGAGTTAGGTAATGAGAGCTTTGAGATCGTACTGATTTTATCCTGTGAAGTACTACTCAGGAAAGGGGCTTTTAGAATTCATCTTGTACTTTTTGTGATGTAATTAGATACTTACCCTCAACAGATAGTCAGTAAGGGAAAGGTTGTATGATAATGGAAGATTGTTGCCCATGCACAGTTGTCCACTTTGCGCAGATTATTAATAGGCAGTAAGAGTGATAGGAGCCGGTGTTTGGACTTGGGCAGGGCATGATGAGGATAGCACCAGTTCCGAATTTAAAGTGTAGATGGTTCCAAGCAGGTGCTGTTTGGATTGGGAGATTGGTACTGTACTTGAGCGAATATTGAGCTAGGATTCATCTCCGGAGTGTTATTATGATAAGAGAGAAAGGATGTTGACAACAGCAGGGCTGTTGCGCTCGGCTCATGTGAGAATGGTAGTTTTGTTTCAAAGAAGGGGAGATCGACATTGATAGATCTGATGGCAAGCTCTGAGCAGAAAAGGTGAGCTATGAGCGGATGAAGATGCGGAGGTCAAAAAGAATCACATTGGTGCCATATCGTATGTGGAGAGAGTGCCAAAATGTAACCTGAATGAACATCACTGAGAGTATTGTTGCGTCCTGTTGCTTTTTCAACGCTAAACGTTGTACACGCCATGCTCGCTTCGCGTTGGAGTTACAACTGCTTGGAATGGAGCTGAAAAAGGTGCTGAGCTGCTGATGGGGGTCCCACTGGGACTGATGGTCAGGTGCAGAGAAATTGTTGAGGAGATTTCGTTTCCAGAACCAAAACGTTTCCCCCTTTTTATGTCGAAAAAAAAAAGCGAGAAAATGGGATATATTGATGGGTTCGTTTTGGGTTGTTTGGTTTACTTTCTGTAATAGAAATCGCAGGTGCGGGCAGCGGAGCATCGTGGTGAGTGTCGAACACTTAACATACGCAAGTTGCTGAGCAGCAGAATTCACGCGAACTGCACTTTTAGTCAGTTGCTTGGAGAGAAAAGAAAGCGGGAGATTGTCGGTTATCGAATGCGATTAAGCGGCTGTAACTGCGCGCGGGGCGTGTAGCATCGGATGCAGGCCGTTGGCCGTTCCCTCAAGCAGTGAAAGCAGGAATGTGGGGCAGAGGGCGCAAGCTGGAGGCACACGTCTAGTCAGGGCGCATAAGCGAGGAAACACTTTTGTGAGCGGCTCTGTAGAAATGGCGTGTGCGCTGCACGTCTAGGCTGAGAGTCTTGAGGCCGAGAGTCTTGAGGCTGAGAGTACGGTCCCCCTGAGGGGGCGGATACGAATGACGAAAAGGTGCAACGGCGACGGCGTGTGTCTTGTGCGCATGCTGCAAAAGCACCAACTAGGACATGGAGTGCCGCCGAGCGAACATGACGACAGAGGCGCGAGACGGTTGCAGAGACCAACGAAGCGCGCGGGCAGAGGGAGACGCGGGGCGCGCGCGCGGCGGAGGACGGGCTGTAAGCAGCGCGGCGGCGCCCAAAGCTGGCCAGCGTCAATAAAAGCGCGCGCTTTTTTCGGCCGTTCATCTGATCTAGAAGCGGTGGGGGGCGCCGATGCTAGCGGAGGAGGACACGCGCGCGCGCACAGTGCCGACCACGGCGCGGCGCGGGCGAGGCGCGCGCCGCGCTGCGCCCGGTTCCATTGGTGGCATGCGGAGCGACTGCAACAAGACGCGTACGAGGCTGCGTTGTACAGCCCAGCATGTGCGTCTTTCCCGAGCCAATTGCTGCATTGCAGCCGTGGCACCATAGAAAACGCACAACAAGCGCCGCCGCGACCCGCGCCGCTTGCTAACTGCCGCGCCTGGCGCAGCGATGAATTTGCAGGCATCAGCTTCATTATGGAGCGCCCGCAATTAAGCCCACCTCCCTCATCTCCCCCCCGCTCACCGGTTTCTACTCATAAGCTTCGTGGCTTTCCAGCTCTATAGTATAATCGCTCCCCATTTCTCGATTTCCCCCCGTATTTTGCTATTTGCCACCTCCCCCTTTCCTGTTGCCCCTCCCCGCCCGCACCGCATCTATTAAAGCTCCCGCTCTCGTCCTACTTTTCCGTCCGCCCTGCAGCTCGCAACCTCCTCTCCCAGTCTTCCCCCGCCCCCCAACACCCACCTTATTCTTTGCGCCTTTTGCGCTCGGTCTGCCCACCGCGATGCCTCCCTCAGAGCCACCCACCGCTCATGCGCACCCGGCCATGGGCAAGCGCATCACGCGCTTCTTCGCTCGCGTGGAGGCCAACCTGTCCACATACGCCCTCCTGTACCTTTTCCTCATCTTCTATGGCGCCGTCAACCTGCTCATGTTCCTGTGGGGCTTCCGCGGCGAAATCAAATTCCCCCCCAACATTGCGCGAGGCCCTGTCATGCGCTATATCATTGGTGTAGCTCGTGGCGCCGGCTACGTCCTCAATCTCAACACCGCCTTGGTTATTCTGCTGGCTGCTCGTCTGCTTTTCACAAAGCTTCGTGATACCCCTATCGCCAATGCTCTGCCTCTCGACAAGGCCTTCCCAATGTTGCACATTATCGTTGGGTACGTCATCGCCATCAGCGTCGTCATCCATGCCAGCTTCCACTTTGGCTGGCTTTTCGGCTTCAACTTGTGGGATGGATGGAAGTTATGGAGCTTCAACATGAGCGTCCTCACTGGAGCACTGCTCACAGTTGTGTTTGCCACAATGCTGTGGTTTGTCCGTCCATCTGTGCGGAAAAAGCACTTCCTGCTCTTCTACCGCGTGCATATCATCGGCGCCATTCTGTTCTTCACGCTGCTTATATTCCACGGCATGTACAGAAACAGGCCAGAGACCTACAAGTACATCGTGCCGACACTCATCGTCTATCTTGCCGATCGTATTTTGCGCCGCTTACAGGTGTCCACTACTACACTACAGCTAACGGCCTCAAACAGTTTCTTCAAGGATGACAACGTGTTGGAGTTACGTGTTCCAAAGCCGTTCCAGTACCGATCGGGCCAGTACGCCGAGCTCCAGGTACCTTCCATTAACCGTGAGTGGCATCCGTTCACCATTGCTTCCGCGCCTCATGAGGAGACACTTGCCCTGTACATCAAGAAGCTTGGAGATTGGACCGGTGCATTGCATGAGGAATTTGCCCGCCGTCTCAACGGTGAGGAATTGGATACTATCTCAGTTTTGGTCCGTGGTCCGTACGGTGCACCATGCCAACATGTGCAGGGATATGAGCGAGTTGTGCTAATCTCTGGAGGTATTGGATCCACACCCTTCTCCGCCGTGTGCAAGGAGTTGCATCATCTCAATCGCGAACATGGAACCAATGAGCCCGAGGAGCGTGATGTTTCAGAAACCGATAGGCGCGTTGAAATGAAGATGGTCGAGAAGCGCATGTACAAGGCCATCAATAAGCTTTACGATGTCAATATCGACGCCGCAGTTAATCAGGTATCCGCTGTTGATGAGCAGCGTTCTGCTTTCGTGACCGGAATGTTGCACCTCGCCGCTTTGAGCAGAAATCAGAACGATCCGCAAATTTCCAGTACCGAAGATTCTTCTACAGACGCAGATGACGGCCCTCACGAGCTAAACGACTTGACCTCCTCAGATTCATTCTACGATGGAGAAGGAGGAGCACAACACCGCCGCAAGAAGGAATTCCACAAGGATGATGCTATCTTTGTATCGAGCATGAAGGCAATTCCGAATGCTCGCCAAAAGATGATCAACTTGTTCGACTCTCGCTCCCACATCCTCACCTTTTTGCATTCCACTCGTGTTCAGTTCCTTCTTTTGGTCAGTCTTACTGCCAGAATTGTGGCTCTCTCCATTGGCAGCATCTGGGCTTCTGATTTTGTCTCTGTTCTGTCTGAGCCCACAACTAGTAATGGCCTGTGGGTCGTCATCTTGGATACTTTCCTGAGTTTGTTTGTTACCATTTTGATTCCTTTGACCGTGGCGCTGGAGATCGCTGTGATGGGATCGCGCTTCTTCTCGGGGACACGGCTGTTAGACTTTTTCGTACTCGTACCGGCTGCGATAGCCACTACCGCCCTTGATATTCGCACATGGGTTCAAGGTACACCGATGGACAACGGGGTTGTTGGCCTCAACTATCTTGTGCTCCTCCCCGTCATGTTTGTTTTGTTGCTTACCCGCTTGCATGGTACTTTAGGTGGACGTCGTCTGACTGATACTTCGAAAAGGTGTCAATGCCATGTACACAAGAAGGCACCAGAGGTGGACTTCGTATGGACAACTCCTAAGCGTGACGCCGATCTGTGGCTCAGACAAGAACTGGAGCCCCTGGCCAGCGGAACAAAGCTACGCCTGCACAGATACGTTACTCGAGAGAAGGAGCTCGACGAGGAGATGGGTCCCGGCGACGAATTCATCCATGATTCGAATCTTGGACGTCCCGACTGGGATTCTGTTTTCTCTGATGTTGCATGGAGGGCCAAGAGTGACACAACTGTTGGAGTATTTTTCTGCGGACCGCATAAAATGGGAGATGCGATCCAGAAGAGTATTCGAAAGGTGGAAATTGTGAGTGCTCTGAAAGGTGCTTATCTACGGGGTCTTGACGTTTCGACTGTGAGTCGTGATGTTGGTGTCGGTAAAAGGGTTGTGAAGCGATTGGAAGAGCACGGATGCTCAGTAAGATTCGCATTCCGAGAAGAGAACTTTGGATAGACGGCTGGTGTTCATTTCCGAGATAAGCTTACCACCAAAAACTTGAAGTCAATAATAGTAGTCTAACATGGATTGTTTTCATTCTATTCAGCACAGGACTTTCACCTCGGCCTCTCGATTACGAGGGGTGTGAATAATGAACTTTGTAAAATGTTTGTGATGCCCTGGTTGCAATTTTGTTGTCTAGAGTAACTGTTAGTAGCTCCCACGGCGGAGCAGGGATAGGGCATTTTTAGCTTGTACTGTACAAAGCATGCAAGCCTTGTTAACCCTCAAAATCAATTAAGCGTAATGCATAATGGCGAAAATACGGACGCCGCGAGCAGACATTTACTGGAGTTCCTACTCTAGGACGAACAGGAGAACCAAAAGTTGGAATGCTGCGGTTCCTCCTCTCGACCTCCGCATGCACACTGCGAAGAAAACGTAGTAGGGGTAAAGTGCGAGAGCTGAAGCAGACGTAATGCTGCAGTTTGAATTGCATGACAAGCAATTGCGATATTTGACGCACGTGTCTTTGCACCTATTAAAGACATGTGAAAGAGAGGACGACGCTGCACTGATGAACAAAATGTACGGGTAAGGTTATATTGTTGGTGTCGAATGTTGTGGATTAATGGCTGCGCTGCAAGCCGGTATCTAATCACATTCAATAACAAGGATATGAGACACTCATCTGTTTCATTGTCCTGCTCCGTAAATGGGGGATCTAAGACCAATACACGGCAATCAAACATGTTGAGCGTTCCCGTCATGGATTGGCTGCTCCAGTAGCAAGAGTTCTCGTTCTGCTTTGGAAATGGGCCAATGAGCAGGAATGTGATATCGATGATAGCTGACAAGATGGCTACACGCGCACGCGCAGTTTCGTCAGATGGAGTATCTTTTCTGTATCTATCCAACGTGCAATCATGGGAGACAAGTCCTCGCAGCCAAGTTGGGAGCAGCAAGGAGAAAGCCCGCAGATACTCACCTTGAAGGTGAGTATGGTTCTTTTTTGTAAAATTCTGTAATTTCATGAAGTGTGCAAAATGCTAATACTGAGCCATTTGGAAATGCCGCACATGCGCCTTGTTGATCGGCCCAGCGGACCTCACGAGACTGGAGTGATCCAGAACACCTCACTCCAGTTTGGCGCATGTCTTTGGACTGTTTGACTTCATGGCTAGCTCTTCACATTCGCGGTCATTGTCGGCCTTCGAATGTGGCGAGCTCGGCAAAGCATGGCACTGCCAATGAGTCCACAGCAACGTGCTGTTTGATTCATCTGCCAGGCAGCAACATTCAGGTCTCTCAAGCCTCCATCCTTACTACCCAGTTACGTTTCATCCAGAAAGCAGTAAGGATAGATCGAAGTTGTTATTGCGCGAGGCGGCATATTGGTTGGCGGCTGCGATTATTAATGGTAACAAAAACCCCCTGACACATCCACCGAAGAATTGCGCAACATAACAGACAACAAACAATGATACCGATGATGGGTTGCGTGGCGTTGTGCAAGTAGCCTTATGTCCGGTTTGTAATCTTGCTACAGCCGCCTTTTCGTCAAAAGCGAATGACGCACAAAACATGGCGCGCACAAACCAATTCTCTCACTAGAGTGTAGTCCCGGCAACTACATGTTCAGGGAGGCCGTCCACAGTCACTGTGGCTGATACAAAATCATTTTGCCACATGTTGGATTGCGTCGCCGGAAACGGCTCCGTTGCTGAACATTTTCCATCCCATTGTCTTTCAATCGTATCATTCCAAGAGCTTCCAAGACGTTTTTAGAAAATTCTGCCAAATTATTCTAGAATAGATATCATAATAGATATTCACAGCTAATTTTAGTGATTAATATCGGCCAAACAAAAGCAGATAATCAAACGGATTAAAATGTATGTAGATACGTTTGCCAATTGACCAGTCTATTGGCAGCCTCACGATTTTGACGGTTTTCGGAACCCGCTTCTTCTACTTCCTTGATGGCGTTATATTTTAAGAACTTGAACTGGGCCAGGTTTAATGATGATCAACACACATACGCAACACAACAATTCTTTCCTCGTCGATTGATGACCAGGTTTTTCCAGCTGTCAAGCTACTGGTAGATATCGTGAGCAGCCTGCTCATGGGTGTGCTGAACCTGATTGTCTCCGTTGTGGTCATTCTTGGGCAACATCGGAGATAAGAAAAATGTCAAGACTTGAGCTATCTGCGTTGAGTCAGGTTTGGCAGCGGTGGTTTTAGAAGTTCAAATGATATACAGGATACACCAAACATTGCACAAGAATACAGCAATGCGGGGCCGCCCGAAGCCTCCTCCATTTTGCACCATGGAAGCCAAGTTGGTCTTTGCCGTCGTCTCAGGGTATCCAAGCCACGAGTGCTTCCTTGTCCCTGGTTAGTGGATTACCTGGCATAAGCAGCATCGAACGCCTTATCTTTTCTAGCGCAACAAATCACGCACGCCCGCTTCTCGAGCTCCTGGCTTGACTACAGCTCCGACAGTTGCTCTAACATTAATTCTGAGAAATATACCAAGGGTTCCATACCTAGATTAACGATGTCAACTGCATTTGTATCGATAAAACGACATTATTCGTAGTGTAAGAATCATGGCGTGATGGCCTGCTCCGTGGGAGCTACGGAGCAGTGATCCATCACGCCATGATACACGTACATCTTTCCGTTGTTTGCCACTGTACAGAGCAACATGCACATGTTATGATTCTTTAACGGTTGACCATCAGAACATCTTCTTGCCATACACAATGTGTGGCCCAGAGTATGTACCTCAATTAACCAGCCTCTCTTACGCTCACTACAAGCTTCTAGGATATCGGACGTCGAGCTCAGATCTCCCAGAGATACTTTTGTTGTAGACCGTTGTCATCGTCGAAACTTCAAACAAACACTCGCATTTTTAATTAACATCAATATCGGTACAGGGAGGTCTTACACAAAGACATGCTGTTTAAACTTACTGAGTTCGAACCGCATTCGGGTGGGGTCGAAAAACTTTTAAGAGTTCTGGATCACAAGTTGGTGAGTGTTGGCAGTCAAAGTGACCACTGGTCACTGACCGCGTCAGCATTTCGCTCATCCAAAATTCTCTTCCCGGAACGCAAATCTCACAGAGCAGCCATATTCTTCAAGTTTCCTCACCACTCTTTTCCCAACACCAACGTCCCTACTCACTGTAGAAACATCCAAACCCCGCAGATACGCCCCTTTCAGAGCGCTCACGATTTCAACCTTCCGGATGCTCTTCTGAATTGCATCTCCCATCTTGTGCGGGCCACAGAAGAACACTCCAACAGTGCTATCAGTTCTAGCCCTCGAAGCAACATCCGAAAACACAGAGTCCCAGTCAGGCCGACCACTGTTCGTGTTTAGGATGAAATCATCGCCCATTATCATCTCTTCGTCCAATTCCTTCTCCCTTGTCACATACCGGTGCAGACGCAGTTTTGTGCCGCCTGCCAGCGGTGCCAGTTCTTGCCTGAGCCATAGATCGTTATCAGCCTTGGGCGTCGTCCACACAAAGTCAACTTCGGGTGCTTTAGAGTGGAAGTGGCACACGCACCTCCTCGTTGTGTCAGTCAGTCTACGTCCGCCCAGCGTACCATGCAGACGAGCAAGTAGTAAAACGAACATCACTGGCAAGAAAACGACGTATTTGAGACCAATCACACCATTGTCTTGAGGTTCCCCGGCGATCCACGTAACTATGTCCAGAACGAGGGTGGCAATAGATGCGGGCAAAAGTAGGAAAAAGTCCGCCAATCGCTTCCCAGAGAAGAAACCATATCCCATCACTGCAATCTCTAACATTACTGTCACGGGAATGATAACAGCTGCAACAGAAGAAAGAATGGTATCCAGAATTACGACCCAAAGCCCACTATTTCCATCTGCGTCAGATATCAGTCGTACGAAATCGGACTTCCAGATGCTGCCAATGCAGAGAACCACGACTCTGGCGATGAGAGTGACAAGCAAGAAGAACTGCACCCGAGTAGAGTGGAGAAACGTGAGCACATGAGAACGAGAGTCAAAGAGATGTAGCATCTTCTGTCTCGCGTTTGGTAGAGCCTTCATGCTCGACACGAAGATGGCATCGTCTTTCTGGAATTGTTTCTTCTTCGGAGCTTCTGTGACGGTGAGTCCCGACTTCTCCTCGTAGAATGAGTCCCCAGAGTTAGAATCACTCGTTTCATTTGTTACCGTGGCATCGTCAGCGTCAATTACGAGGTCCTGTGTGCCTTTTCCTTGCAATTGGCTATGTTCACGATGCAAGGCTGCAATGTCGAGCATGCCGGTGACAAACTGCGAACGCTGTTCATCAACAGCCGATACTTGATGAACAGCGGCGTCGACATTGACATTGTACAACTTCCTGATAGCCTTGTACATACGTTTCTCAACCTGCTTCATCTCCACTCCAGCCTCATATCCCGTTTGCAGTGCTTTCTGTGGCTCGGGCTCCCATACCGCAGCTTCGCTGTTGAGGTGATGCAACTCCTTGCACACGGCGGAGAAGGGTGTGGATCCAATACCACCTGAGATGAGCACAACTCGTTCATATCCCTGCACATGTTGGCATGGTGCACCATACGGACCACGGACCAAAACTGAGATGGGTTCGAGTTCTTCACCGTTGATACGGCTAGCAAACTCCTCATGCAACGCACCGGTCCAGTCTCCAAGCTTCTTGATGTACATGGCAAGTGTCTCCTCATGAGGCGCAGAAGCAATGGTGAAGGGATGCCACTCTCGGTTGATAGAAGGTACTTGTAGCTCAGCGTACTGACCCGAGCGGTACTGGAACGGTTTCGGAACACGTAACTCCAACACGTTGTCATCTTTGAAGAAACTGTTTGAGGCGGAAAGCTTCAGGGTTGTTGTAGACACTTGAAGGCGGCGCAAAATACGATCGGTGAGATAGATAATGAGTGTCGGTACGATGTACTTGTAGGTCTCTGGCCTGTTTCTGTACATGCCGTGGAATATAAGCAGCGTGAAGAACAGAGTGGCGCCGATGATGTGCACACGATAGAAGAGAAGAAAGTGGTTCTTTCTTATGGACGGACGCAAGAAAAACAACATGGTGCCGAAGACGGCGAACAAAAGGGCGCCGGTGATGACGCTCATGTTGAAGCTCCACAAACCCCATTCCCACAAATTGTAACCAAACAACCAGCCAAAGTGGAAACCCGCGTGCACGAGGACCGTGATTGCAGTAGTGTAGCCCACGATGATGTGTAGCATCGGGAAGGCCTTATCCAACGGCAGGACGTTCGCCACGGGAGTATCCCTGAGCTTAGTGAAGGTAAGCCGTGCGGCGAGCAAGATCACGAACGCTGTGTTGAGGTTTAGCATGTATCCAGCGCCCCGTGCGACGCCAATGATGTAACGCATAACTGGTCCTCGTTCAATGTTGGGTTGGTACACGAGTTCGCCGCGAAAGCCCCATAGGAACATGAGCAGATTGACGGCAAAGTAAAATACCAGAAACAGGTGGAGTAGCGCATATGTGGATAGATTAGCCTCGACCCTGGCAAAGAAATGGGCAATACGCTTGGTGATGGGGGCTCGATGCTGAGGGGAAGTCCGCGGCTGTGGCTGGTGTGGCTGAGACATTGCGCTGAGAAGCGGACAATGTAGACGGACAGTGCGACAGGGAAAGTGAGAGGAGGAGGGAAGGTAGGGAACTGCTTTCTGGGTGATCGTTGTGGTTGGGGGAGCACAGCGCTTTTATATGCGATGATAGACGGATGGATGGACGGATATGTACGTGAGTGAGTGTCATGATGGCTGTTGATAATAATTGAGCAGGGGTAAGATTGGAGGTACGAAGTATGAGAGGCGGAGAGAAAAGGAGCGTTGCAAGGGATATTATTTGGTGTGGGAGTGAAAGATGTTTCGAAGTGGGGTTATGAGGTAGATTTGCTGTTGTACGGGCAGAAAGCGGCGGATGATAAGTTTCTCTGCGAGTAGTCGTCAGGGCACTGAGTTCATCGATATGCTGCCAAAAGAGGGAGTTGAGGTTAAATGTAAGAGGGCGAGCTAATAATGAGTGTTGCGCGAAGGAATGTGGAATAAAGGGTATGCACGTGCCGCTGTATTGGAAGGATTGTTGTCCGCAACATGATGTTGACTCATTTAAAGGTTTACTTGGGAGCGTGTGTCGTGCGGTCTGCACGAGCTGACAAGTTTGAACTGCAAAACGTATGGTATGTTCAAAAGTATCCATAATGATTATCATAGAAGGGCTGTGGGCTTCAATTGTATGTTGAGATTATGAAACGTGCTGAGCTTTTGATATGATTGAGTCGGCTTCCGGGTAAACAAAGCACAAACGGAGGGGGGGGGGTGTGTGTGTGTGTGCCCCATTGGGTGTGTGCAGCACAATGTTCGAAACGGCGCAAGACTAGTGCGCCGTGAGGGTATGCGGTGAGAGTCGTTTCTCGAACAGCGCTGTTTGTGTGGCGCGATAGCCGATGTGATCATGGGCGCTGCGCCATCCGTTGTGCGGAAGGGCGGCGTGAGTGGAGCGTTTGAGCATAATATCGCGCAGGCGTGCGACGTGATTGGCGCAAAACGTGGGTGTAAGAATATCCTAAGTTGCACATTGTACACTCGGTACTTGTGGTTCTTGTACGTGTAGACTAGAGCCGTGGCTCTAGCGCTTCCCGAATCGACGGCAATACCACGGCGGCGCTTGTGTGTAGATGCGCTCATTTTGATGCACGCGTACGTACCAACATTGCGAGCGCGACAACTCTTTACCATCAGGGCGCTTGCACGAGCTGTCGTTATTCATCAACTTGATGCGGCGGCCCAAGTGCACAGCATGTGCTCGCATTTGAGTCGTGCCGCCCGACGGCGTGGTATGGCGTAGTTTCTACCAGTAAAGTTTGCATTCCAGCTTACGCCACCGCTTCTCACAAGTTTCTGCCAAGATATGATACGGGTCAGAGCGAGCTGTGCAGCCGACCGCACAGCCGACCGCACAGCCGACCGCTTTTTAGAAGCGCCAACGATCCGTGCGGCACGCTGCGCGCTTGCCGCGCACGTGACCATCAGCATGATGCTGCTACCCTTGGTAGCCGCATGGCTGCTGGTCCGCGCACCCAACCGTGCACGCCTGGCTTAATAATATTAAATGCACAACCACAGCCGCCGTGTCCACGGGTCACGATGTGCGCGTGGCACTGTTGTTCGCGTGGAAGCAGTGTACGCGTGGCACAGCGCGCCGCACTGCCGCATTGTTGGCCGAGCGCGACGCGCCGTGCATTACACAGCGACGCGCCGCGCGCGCGCGCGCGTGCAGCCGCGCGATCTGTCACCCACGCACTGCGTGGCACGCGGGGCGCGCTGCTGGCGCGAAGGCGCAACCCACGCGGCGGCGCTCCGCCGCGGTTTACAGCCGTACGCTGGCGTACGTGGCTTTTTGCGTGCATCTGTTCGAGCTATCGCCCGTCCCGCTCCGACAGTGCTACCGCTACGCCGTCACTGCGCTCCCGCCCCCCTACGCGCCCGTCTGCGCAGCAGCCAGTCACGCTGTGTGTCGATCTAGCGCCGCCGCCGCCGCCGCCACCGCCGCCGCCACCGCCTGTTTGGGAGCTCCGTCCGTTCGTATAAATGGCCCGCCTGCCCGCCGCTGCCTGCCTCAGGTCGTCCCCCCCATCCGCCTCGCCCCGTTTTCCTTGTCTTCCTCGCTTTCAACCACCATGATCTCTTCCCTCAACGCTTTCTTTGTCGCCGCGCTCTTCTTCGCCGTAGCTGGCGCACAGACCTGTCCGCCGCAAACGTTTCCGTTCCGCTCGTCGCTTCTGCAACGACAGTTCATCTTGTTTGATTCCTGCCCCGCGTCGCCCATGGTCGCGCGTCAAACCTTTGAGCTCTTCATGACCGTCATGGTGTACACTCCGTCTCATGTTCCGTCCCCCACCACATGCCCCAAGCGACTGGTCTTCCATTTCAGACCGGCTCCCGTTCTCCCCTTCATCATCCATCTGCCGGAGATGAGCACCACCAACGCGTCCGAATGCAACGCCATGCAAATGATGGCACGGGAAACCTTCTTTCTGAACGGCCCTACCCGCGTCAGCTTTGTCGATTCTGTCTCTGACATGGCCATGATGCTCGAACGCATGAAGTTTGGCACTTGTCCGGAGATGATGGGCATGCATATGGGTATCGAGCTCATTTCGACTGATGAGCCCACCATATCCCCTGAAGAACCGATGGAGAGTCCCGACGATACCATGATGCCCTCGATGATGTCTTCTCAACCTACTTTCCCCGAAGTCGAGGGAATCATAGGTTTCTTCATCACCCTAGCATACACGCATCAGTTCTGTTTGATGTAACCCCTCGTGTACCAGATGCTCGAATCCTTTTTTTTTCTTGTGAATACTTTTTTCCCACTTGTTCTTCATTGTCCTATCGTTTCGAAATAGTCACATTTTTCGCCCGCAATCTTCTGATCCAAAACCCGCAATAAAACGCGCCCTTTTGACCATTCAAAAAGACCGTAACCACTCATATTTAAAATCATACTTCACCTCATCAATAGTAGCGCACCTCCTACGCGCCCCAGCTCGTCCCTCACCGTCACCATCGAGCAGCCTCCTCCTCCTCCTTCACTCGCATTCAGACAGCACATTCCCATCAGCAAACCAAACATCTCATTCCGCCCCCTTTTGTTTGTTGCGCCATCTGTTTGAGCTCAGTGCTGTAAGCGCGAGCACAAGCTGCTGCAGCCGAATTTGCAACCCATGCATGTGCTCACGTGAGCTGCGTGACTGCGCCTGTATACTTGTGTATGTGCACTTTTTCCCCAATCAAAGCTAACCAACGTTTGGCCCTTTTGGTCATGTCGTGGCAAAGAGGATGCGTGCCACGAGTCATGCCGCTGTCCCATGCGCTTCGATAACAGGAAATTGTGGTTGTTGGTGATTAACCGCGACAGGGAGCCATCGCTGCTCAGACATGGTGTCAGTATAATACAACAGCAATCTCTCAAACGCTGCCGAGGATCTGGCGGACTGGGGACAACTCGGAACTCTAACCCTTGTTTGTATGATTCTGACAGCTCTGATGACAGTGACCATGAGGTATACCTGAAAAGTAGCTACGTCATGACAGAAGTCTGCGCGGGCCAGCTCTTCCGCTTAGGTGGGAATCTGCTTCCCTCTTCTTATTAATTGATCACGCCAAGTGTAAACCAACAAAGATACTTCATCTATGGCACAATCGTGGAACTCCGTAATGACACTGGGGGCACTATATTTTTCTTCCTGTGCCACGTTAGTATCCTCCAACATCTTACAATTGCGCAGATGCTCATAAAGACATTATCAGTAACATTTTTTGATGCTTGTGGGCTACCAAATCGATATGCTGAACTATGCTTTCAGGCTCATCGAACGACATAGGTTTTTCTTTGGTAAGGAGGCGTTGACGCGCCTTCGCGGACGAGGCGACCACACGAGTGTACCGTCAACAGCTCCATGGCTTAATCATATACACGCTAAGACCCCAAAGGTCCTAAAGATCAAAAATCACGTTTAGTTGTGTTCTCTCTCTCTCTGTTTATAGAAACGCTGAAGCCAATTACGCTTCTACGTTTGGTTTGCTCAAGACCCAACGACCTATAATACCTCTACATCGCAGCCACTGACCACAACTAAGTGGTCTTACTACACTTACTGGACTACGGTGAGAAATATGAGATATCTTAGGTGTTTCCGACCGCGGGCGTTTTGCTACCGACGCTTACCGCCTTCTTCCTCCCACTACTCTCTTCATTCATCCTCTTGAGACCGTCGACAGAGGGGCACACCACGACAAGGAGCTCCGCATGTACCACATTGGCCACTGAAGAAACCATGAGCGACGTTCTTTCCACCCGATCCTCATATCATCGGCGAAACCAGGTGCAAGAACCAGTTCGTAGCCTTTCACTGTAATCCAACCCTAGTGTAGTCCGTCCGAGCAAGCCCTGGAAAAACCCCCCTCCAGTGCCCCGTTGGAGCTCTTCCTTCAGCGGGAAAAATTCAGGGAAACGGCGGTAGGATCTTGCTCCAATGACTAGCTCGTGACCTACTGCTTAGGTGCAGCTAAACGGGGGCATTTTAGCGACGTGCCACCCAGGTCCAGAGGGCGACCAGCGAGCTGACCGATCACTCGGACGAGTTTAACTACCTCTCGGGTCGTTAGTTGCGTTCATTCATTCATCTGTTGCACCAAGCTACTGTAGGTGTTACAATTTTAATGTAGGTTTTAGCTGTCTTTCTGTATCCCAGAGTGAAAAGGCCAGCTGGCTTCGAATCATTTTGCAAGTGGCTGGCCTTTTTTTCCCTTCTAGCTGGGTTTCTGTTTCTGGTTTTCTGTTCAAGGCAGAATATTTTGAACTGCTGAGAAGTTGATATTATCGAGAAAGTATTTCATAAACAGCACCACTTATGAAACGTGGTCTTCTTCGTATCCTATCCTGACAATATCTTTATCCAATCAAGTATTCAATAAAGTGCTTCGGAGGCACTTTAAATCACGTTCTTGAGAGATTGCACATTCATATACAGTAGAATCAACGGAGTGGATCTCCATCTTGCGAGGTGTTCATACCATCTTCTCTCTTTCCGCGACAGCTGTTGCCTGAATCCCGTGCAAGCTAAACAATGGCAGGCTTGTCACCATCTTTCTACGCTGTGGTAAAAGCTTCTGTTGAGCGAGGTGGTGGTGTCATGCTGCCTTTCGCAGAGAACGACAGAATCCTCGGAGGTACCTCAAGCAGACTGGCTCGGAATACCTTCTCTGTACGAAGTGCCGTTGATGCAATTCGCCATTCGAGTCATTCAGTTCTCGTTGACCTTCGAATTCTTCGCGACGAATGACTTAAGTCTTCCTGGTGCTGTTGACGATGAGATTCTTTTCAACTCATCGAAGCTTACGACCATTGCATTGGAAGTTGAGTCATGTGAACCAGTGAGGCCTGGTGATATGCTCCTCGTCGGAGGTGTAGAGACGCGAGCAAGAGACGGTGTTTATTGCGTAGAGTAGCGGCTCTAGCTCCCGCGGTAGGCGGGCGCTGACGGCCCTGGCGGAGTCGTCAGTGTCGTAGAACAGCACCCATGTCGAGGGGTGGCAGTTAGAACGGCGCACAGGCGCCGAACGGCCTCACGAGAGGCGTTCACTGCAGAATGAGAGCACGATGGTAATAACGACCTTCTGAAACTCTGACCATCAACAGCAGTCGCGACTCAACCCGTCGCACAATAAATACCACTCTGAAAAGGGACCAAACAGAACCCTCTACAATCTCCCGCCATATCTCCCATTTCCCCCCGATAGCTTATCGATCCACACCTGATGTGGTTGCAAACTGCCTCCTTCGAGGAGCGCATGGAACAATAGTAGCCCGTTGGATTTGGGGAATGATAAGAGGTGGGGCAGTGGATGTGGATCCCAAATCGGCTAGAAAATGTTATCTTCTTCTTTCTTTATTATGAGCGTGATACGCTTATTGCTCGTATCACGTGGGGTTTTGCTAAGGACCCCCAGCACTTATAATATTTTCCCTATCAACGTAGCTGCTGACTACAAATCTGATTTGTACCGTGTTACGCTCACTGAGCTTCGTGTCAGCAAAAGCATTAACCTCTAAAGTGTTCTCTCGTCTGCGTGAGCATTTCGTCACCGATGATTCAGCCTCTTCATCTCTCCTTCTTTTTGTAGTACCTCTTCCTTCTTCCTCTTGAGGTCATCGGCTAAGGGGTACACCACGGCAAGGCGCTCTGCACGTACCTCATTGCGCCGAACAAGAGGTTGTGACGGCTCTCCTTCACTCAGTCCTCATTTCTTTGGCGACACCAGGCAAAGGAGCAGCCAGTCGCTTCACATCGTTCTTCGACCCTAGGCATGTGCGTAAAAGCTTTTACGAAGAAAAACCCTGTAGAAAACCGCCACATGGTTGCCTCCGTTGGATGTATCACACCATGGGGAGGGAAAGCCAGGGAAAACATCGGTAGGACCGTTCCCAGTGATCAGCTCGTGGCCTGCTGCTTGCGTGCAGCTAGTCGGGGGCCTTTTTACGACTTACCACCCAGGTCGAAGAAAATGTTATCTTGGTAATGGTGTGAAGACAAGTCCGAATGGTCATGAGATCAGGGGAGCGATCCCTGGACGGGCTGTCGGGGAATGCTTGTGTTACTACAACGTCAAGAACAGCAAGATATATGTGGCAGTTGAAGACTACGGTCAAATATTTGAAGTGAAGGCCGAGAGGGGAAAGATGTCTCATCTTCTACCCGATACTGTCCCACGTTCTGAAGAAACGAATATGCGTGAGTGCGTGATAGGGAAGATACCCGATTTTTGTGACTCACTGCATGGCTCGGAGTAAGGCTTCCTGGCCCAATGCAGAAGCGGCTACGTTAATGCCGTACCCTTGCACCTCTATATAGTACCAAATGGTGTACGATGCATACATCGCAGATATCTCACACGGAAATCTGTCGGGAAAACGTATTGCGCACCGCGACCCAAACGCCAAATGCGAGAAGACGGTTCTGGAACTTTTCTGGGTTAGACGGCGAGAATTATCAAGATCAACTCTCTCTCTCTTTCTCTTTCTAATACGGGCGCACCAGTCTGATTCCTATGTTGTGCAGATCATTTCTGTTGAAAGAAGCCCCCTTTCACGAGAAAATTCATTACTCTCTTGACCCATAGCCGCCTTTCATGTTGGCGCCCTAGCTAAAGAAGCGGTTGTCTTACCTCTCTACCTTAGACACGTATGGAATTTGACGGCTCGCTCTATGATACCGAGAATAGATGCCGTTTGAAATAGACGAACCTGGTGTCTGAAGCACTTCCCCAAAGTCGCCATTTTCCAGGATGAAAACCAGCATCTACAGCTGCACAAGTGCGAGCTTCCCGCACAGGGCCAGAGGCAGATCTCTTGAACAAGTTTCTTGAATTTGAAGACATTGTATGAATATCTACACCCCTAATCGACGAGGCTGCATTGGAACAGATCGACTTCGACAGCGGTAGAACGCCTTGCAATCGGTGAGCTGGGCGAATTGACATCGATCGTGGGCGCGCACCTGCCAGATGAAAAGCGGAACAACCAAAAGGCTATTCATGACTAATGTTCAGACGGCACAATCCGAAAGCCAAATTCTCACGTAGCGATACTTGTGCGTACGCAAAGTATCATTTCCTTTTCAACACCATCGTTAAATTACTACATCTCAACACTATCCTTGCAAAGTGAATGCAAAGGAAACGTTTTCCAAACGATTTGCACAAGAAAACTACGACGTTCAAATTGAAACATACTCGCAATCTTGTTTCCCAATCTGTGCTTTCTTCTTCTTTTGTGCCATGCATTGATGAGTCAATGTACATCACTGCTTTTCATTTTATGCCACACAAACTTCTAATTCAATGAACCGCCCATCTTCTTCTCTCCTGCAGCAGCTCAAACTCTATATATTTGTCCCACCATGGAGCCAGAAGCCTCTACATCGCTGCTCTGTCACCAAGCCACATCTCTCACCCCTGGTTTGCACCGTCTCAACTCCCAACGTTGTTGTTTCTCTTCCCCTCTCTTGAAACACAACACGCACCCAACAATCACCTCGCCCCCCCCTCCCTCCCGGAAACCTTTGGAACTGGCATCTTCTCTGGAAGTTTGTCACTCTTCGACTTTCTTCCACACTCTTGTTCATCAGACACCCATCTCTGTCTCTGTTGGACGTTTTTCTGCACAGTTTCTTTCCTTTTCTATCACACTGCCATCATGAAATCGAACTCTGACCTGGCTTTTCTAGTGTGGGACATACTCATTTGGCTTCGCTGTTTCCCTCGCGTATTTAAAGAATGGTTCTTGGACCCTACGGTTTGGCTATGACTCTTTCGCTTCATGACTCGTACTTTTCGGATCTTGCCCTCCGGATCTCGCTCTAAGGATTTCTCTGGCTCGCTTAACTTCTGACTGATATATTTCTAGCTGTTTCTCAATGGAATTCTTTGGCAGTTGCTTTTTTGACTTCAGCTCTCTCTATGATTCTTACTCTTGGAATCTTGCGCTCTTTGCGTCTTAATTTTTCTTGTGGCTTAAACTTGGATACTTTGGAAACATAGAAGCTTGGCAAGTTTTAAACTTGGATACTTTGGAAACTTGGAAGCTTTGAATCAGAGGTTTAATCAACAAACAAACGAGACGAACAAACAAAACGAACAAACAAAACAGGCAAACAAAACAAACAAACAAAAGAACAAAACAGACAAACAAAACAAACAAGCAAAAGAACAAAACAGACAAACAGTCTTCAAGTCTCAATCTTAACAATTGGAAATATGAAATCTCTATCTCAAACAACTTGGAATCATTTGATCTGGGCCCTAATCGACCAACAATCTTAAGTCTCAATTTTGACAACTTGAAATCTTTCAATTTCGTTCAGCTTGGAGTAAATGTAAACTACAGCTTGATCACGTTGAAGTTTACATTTACTCCAAGCTGAACGAAATTGTAAGGTTTCAAGTTGGTAACTTTGACTATCTTCAGCTTTCATCTTCAACAGTTCACACTATCTCACAACTTCTTCTATGGTAATGTGAAACTTCTAGTTCTCGCTTAAGGGTTGGTGGAAGCTTTCTTGCGTAAGGTAGGTTTTACTGATTGAAGATACCTGTTACTTCATGCTGATCACCGTCTGAGATCAGCGGTGAATGTCATGATGATGTCTACCGCTGACCTAAGACCATCGGGAGCACGCTCTACCTTCTCCGGTTTTTCGATCATCCCTGGTCATCGATCACCGACGTGAGCAGCGACGTTTTTGCCCCTACTGGCACGGCGCTGGATGACGTCGGTGTGTCATTAAATGACACACCGACGTCGTCCAATTTTGTTCTGCCGCTTTGCATTGTGCAGTTCCGCTTGCTCTCACGGCCCGGTATAGGCGCCGAGCGTATGGAGCAGGAGATGGCTATGCTAGGGCGATATTTGGACTCCTCGCAGCGGAAGAACCCTGTGCTCCTGCAGCATTCAATCCTGAGCCGTTGACTACCGTTTTCGAGCATGACGCATCTGCTCCGCGTCACGAGGCGCAAGCAGAGGCGTACTCGATACTAGAGTTCTTAAGCAATCTAATCTTTTAGCAATGGTACACCAAGGCGGGTAAGCTACCAACTGATAACTGTTCCAAACGTGAATCCTCATCGTCGGCCCGCACCCTCACTGCGAGTCGCTCGCTGTCGCTTCGAGCCAGCAAGACAGCATATCGCTTGCTTCTCCACGTAGCTTGTGTTGCTGTCGTGAACGCAGCGCTCGTTTTCTAGCACGCGCTGATGTGTTAAAGTTAGCGTTGCCATCATTACCAGCAACCGTCAACACTTCAGTTCCATCCCGATGATCGTCAACAACTATGGCTTGCACGTTGCTCTATTGCTTACTTGTAATTACGTGTATCGGATTGAAAGGTTTTGCGTAGTGGGTAGAGTTGAACCAGGTTTCCAAATCCAGCTCCGTATCCGCGACACAAGCAAAAACGCATCCTCCCCAAGGCACGCCGTACAAGGCTGTGTTCAAAGTCGGTGTCGACATCGAGTGGTTGCACTCTGGTTCGTGAAGCACAGCAGGAGGTCGGAAGTGCCATATGTCAGGCCCGATACACACAGAAATGCTGACGATCGTCGCCATCGTAGAAAGTCGGCGCAGTACGCAAGTTGCGTACGACCATTGAAAAGTTCTTCGTAAGTCTTTGACTACGTTGACTAAAAGCTGAAGAGCTCGCGGTGATACTGCTCAGTGGCACCAAGCCGCTTCGCCAAGCGTTCCTTTGCGGCCGGCACGCTATGAGTAGTTTTCCGCAGAAGAAAAGCATCACGTCCGCGTCCGCCTGATGACGCGGCGCAGACGCATCATGCACGTGCTCGTGAGCGACTCGGGGTTGAGCAATGGCAGCAGCAGCACGGGGTACCTCCGCTGCAAAGACGTCCGAGTACCGCTCCGGCATCGCCTCTTGCTCCGCCATGCGCTCGGCAACCACAGCGGGGCTTGCAAGCAGGCGCAGGTTGACAATGCAGAGCGCAGAAGAAATGATAGGTCGGGCATCGTGCAGCTCCGCGTCCGTGGGCACGAAAACGTCGGCCAAGCAGTCGGCGTCCCCGTACAACCACTGTCCGTACTGCGGGCGCTCGTGGCGGCGCATCGGGTCCAGTAGGCCCTGTTGGCGGAGCAGCCAATGGGCGACGAACGCCACGAACTGGGTGTCCCTGCGCAGGTGCTGCCGCTTGAGCGGCGCGGTCTCGCGGATGCGCATGCGATCGCGCGCGTTGAGGCGCAGGATCTCCAGGCGGTGCGACAATGCCTTCTCTGGCAGCGGCACCACGGCGTACTCCTCCGCCAGGTGCTCGGGCTCGTACGCCCGCTTGGCGCGCACGAGCACGTGCTGCCGGCTGTCGGTGGTGTCATGGAAGTGGCTGCAGGGCGCGTCTATGCGCTCACAGAGCGTGGCGTGGTGCGCGGCGTGGCGCTGGTTGCGGATGGGGCTGCGGTGGCGCGCGAGGCGACAGCGCGAACAGGCGGTGAGCTGGCCGGCGGCGCGAGCCGGCGGCTGCTTGTGGCAGGTGTTGCAGAGCCATTGGGCTTTGGGCGCGGAGCAAGGCGGCGGCGGCGCGGCAGCGGGGGCACAATGCTGTGGGTTGGTGCGTTGAGGTGGGGCGCGAGGAACGTCAGGTGGTTGCGATGACGGCGGGAGATTGACGCGGCGATGGCCTCAGATCGTGATGGGCATTCATTGCAACTTCACTTGGGTGATAACGACGAAGGTTGCGGGTGATAATTTGGGTGAGCTCACCCCAAGCCGGGTGAGCTCTCCCCAAGCCGGGTGAGCTCTCCTTGTTCTTGTCCCCAAATCACACGAACTCACCCAGGAAAAAAGGTGACGATTTTTCCTCACCCTTCGGGCATGGGGCTGGTCGACGTTCCCGCCAAAACGTCCAACACGACGTGCAGCCCCTTGACTCAAGGTCCTTGAGAGAAAGTTTGAGGCTGTACTTACAGTAGAGTTGAAGCGTAAACCCTGCGAGCATTCGAGGCGCTCGACATGGACCGCGGAGGTTGCTTTGGCCACATTCCGCCTCAGATGCACGAACTGTTGAACATGAAAGCTGAAAGCTGAACACATTCAAAGTTAACAACTTAAATTCTTACAACCTCGGTCAACTTGGAGTGAATGTAAATTTCAACTTGATCAAGTTGTAGTTTACATTTACTCCAAGTTGACCGAGGTTGTAAGACTTCAAGTTGTTAACGTTGAGACTTGAAGATTGTTGGTTGGTTGATTAACACCCAGATCTAAAGATTCCAAGTTGTTTGGTGGAGGTTTCATATTTCCAATTGTTAATATTGACACTTGAAGATTTTTTGTTTGTTCTTTTGTTGTTATGTTGTTTTGTTTTGTTTGTTTGTTTGTTGATTAAAGCCCAGATTTAAAGCCGCCAAGTTTCCAAAGTATCCAAGTTTCCAAAGTATCCAAGTTTCCAAAATATCCAAGTTTCCCAAGTATCAATGTTTCCAAACTATCCAAGTTTTCCCAGCTTCTATGTTTCCAAAGTATCCAAGTTTAAGCCACAAGAAAAATTAAGACGCAAAGAGCGCAAGATTCCAAGAGTAAGAATCATAGAGAGAGCTGAAGTCAAAAAAGCAACTGCCAAAGAATTCCATTGAGAAACAGCTAGAAATATATCAGTCAGAAGAAAAAAGAGTCAGAAGTTAAGCGAGCCAGAGAAATCCTTAGAGCGAGATCCGGAGGGCAAGATCCAAAAAGTACGAGTCATGAAGCGAAAGAGTCATAGCCAAACCGTAGGGTCCAAGAACCATTCTTTAAATACGCGAGGGAAACAGCGAAGCCAAATGAGTATGTCCCACACTAGAAAAGCCAGGTCAGAGTTCGATTTCATGATGGTAGTGTGATAGAAAAGGAAAGAAACTGTGCAGAAAAACGTCCAACAGAGACAGAGATGGGTGTCTGATGAACAAGAGTGTGGAAGAAAGTCGAAGAGTGACAAAATTCCAGAGAAGATGCCAGTTCCAAAGGTTTCCGGGGGGGGGGGGGCGAGGTGATTGTTGGGTGCGTGTTGTGTTTCAAGAGTGGGGAGGAGAAACAACAACGTTGGGAGTTGAGACGGTGCAAACCAGGGGTGAGAGATGTGGCTTGGTGACAGAGCAGCGATGTAGAGGCTTCTGGCTCCATGGTGGGACAAATATATAGAGTTTGAGCTGCTGCAGGAGAGAAGAAGATGGGCGGTTCATTGAATTAGAAGTTTGTGTGGCATAAAATGAAAAGCAGTGATGTACATTGACTCATCAATGCATGGCACAAAAGAAGAAGAAAGCACAGATTGGGAAACAAGATTGCGAGTGTGTTTCAATTTAAACGTCGTAGTTCTCTTGTGCAAATCGTGCGGAAACTTTTCCTTTGCGTTCACTTTGCGAGGATAGAGATGTCGTAATTTGTAATTTAACGCTGGTCTTGAAAGGAGAACGATAGTTCTGCGTACACAGAATTATCCTTATCTAAGATTTTGGCTCGCGGAATGTGACCACCAAACTGTGTCGTAAAGGATCGGATTGTTTAGAATCGCTCGTATGTATTCGCTGTTAAGCCACAATGCCTCTGCTCTTGGACTCGGCGCACATGGTATTTGAACCTTACAACGGTGCAACCTGTAGGCAATGAGCGCCTTGAGGATGTCATTCTGTTACTGATGATGTCCGAAACGCATTTGGGAAAGGTTAGACAAGAGTGAAACGCCCTAATGTGTCACTGCGTCAATGTCATCAGGTTTGCGTCCTAGATGCTATCGTGCGATTATTAATCGAGGTTGAACATCTATATTCCTTCAATCGTGACAACCGGTCTTAACAATATCAACAAGATCATGTGGATCAGAGAATCTAAGACAACTTAGAACGCAACTGTAGGCTGTACAGAAGAATGCCGTCGTGGCTCACTGATACCTGCAATGCTGTCGACAGGCTTGATGCATCTCAAGGATGCAGTTATTGTCGCGCTGAACGCATTTGCGCACTCGAGATCAAAGTATCATGGAGAATTGCACAAGCTGTGGAACTTGGATACACTTGAGAAAACCAGACTTGTGATGGAATCGTTAGCTGATGTTTTAGTTGTACCAAAAAGGGAACTAGTATATGTTGGGCTGCAGGATTCAGTTCTACGTTCATTACAACTTATGTAGAATTCTGCGCGGTCCCGGACAAGTTGACGAGCTTCTGTGGCTGTTGTCAAAACCACAGTGGATAGCAAAGCGCTTGGTAGAAGTTAAAATCTACGCTGTAGAGAACGACCTGCGCGACGTCGCAGAGGACGGCTCTGAGATTGTTCTGGGACTTTGCGAACGCGCGTTGGGCAACTTTCACGGTGGTGATGTGTACTTTACAAAAGATTTCCAGCCGTGCCGTTTTGTGCGCTGACGCCAGAAAGAGCCATCGCTTCTGATTGCCACGCGCGACAGCAATTGGCGTCAACCACCTGCCTCACGTCGTCTTGCCGGTGAAAACATCTCTCTTGTCCCCCGGTCTGGATTTCATAGCTTTGGGCAAATGTTAGTGCTGTGCGTTCACTGCGATCTGCCTTTCACGCTGCGTGCTGGGGTCGTGATCGATATGACCGTTGCCTGGGCAAGGATGGCACTCTCCTCGAGCATGAGTAAATGCTTGCCGTGTACACGGGATGACGCCGAAGTCGATGTACTGTAGACGGTGTGCGACTTAATTGCGACAACGTGAAATCGGCTGCGAATATTGTGTGAACATTCTGCGTGGGGACGGCGTTCTGTTCGCCAAGGTTCATCACTTGCGAGCACAGAGCTTTTCGTTGCGGTGTGCAATGTCGAAGAAAACGGCTCGGAGATTCACATCTCGGGCACTTGCGAGTGAGGCGTGGCAAACATCGACAGCCACGACGTGCATTTGCCAGAACTAAGGAGGATGAGCTATGTCATGCTGTCGCAGCGCCGTTTGCCGAAACTGAGCTTGGAATGACTGGCGTGAGCGTCGTGGCACGATGTAGCGCTGTTGTTTCATCTGGAAGACCACAACTTTGTACGACGACATCATCTCCACATTGTGGAGTCCGCAACAACTGCACAGCATTGATCACCGTTGCGACAAGCGTTATCTGCCGTTGTGTGACGTCATCATCACTTTTTGCTTGTCTTACACATGAAGCTAAAGGGTTAGAACGCTACCCAGGGATAGAAGACTACCTTTTGGTAAGTGTAAGACATGCTACAGAACTGGTTCTGCACTACGTGTAGTAGAGAGAGGTTTTTGAGATCGCGCATATTTTGAACTGCCCTCACATGCACCAAGTCATCGAGCTCGGAACTGCATTCGTGCAGTTCTCCCCGCCAAATCGTTGCGGGGCGGTTTAACATCGAAACGCTTGAGCATTCGCGGTTTGAGCACTCATGATGGGCATCACGGTCACGGCTAGCGATGCACGAAGACTCTGACGACGGCTCCGAGATTGTGCTTGGCCGTTGTGAGCTCGTTGGCCAACTTCCTCGGTGGTGATGCGTGCCGTCGGTACTTCACAGGAGAATTTCGATCGCGCCGTGTTGTGCGATTCTAACAAAGACCATCTCGAGGCCTGGCCGTGAAAGAGTTTAGCAAGGGTAATCAGCGAGGAGAAGCATAGAAAGACACCAAACCGCGCGCAATACGCTTTCATCATGAGAGAATTCTCGAGCGTCACAATGCGCGCATTTTTCTATTCCGGGTGCTGCCTTGCCGGCCACGACGGCTGTGTGCTCAATTTTGCGGCTGGCTCATCATGGTTTGCTTCTCACGTTGCCTAGTGCGGGACGTGATGCGCCTGATCGCTGTTTGAAAGACCTTAGAACGCCGCTCTATTTTCTGGAAGCCCAGCGACAGCGTGGAACTGAGCAAGCCGATATTTCGAAACGGATAAGCCACGCAAGCGAAGTCGGTTTTACAATGGGCGAGCGATAGTTTCCTTGTCTTCACCGGCATGGCTGAGAAAGATTCGACACCGTGGTGTCTGCGCAGAATGCGCGACTTGTGACATAAGGGAAAGAGATGCTGTTAGCTTTGGCCATGTAACGGATGTTTTGCTGGACATTCATCTCCTGCAACGATACTATGCGTTGAGTCCTGTGCTAGTTGGCTGGTAGGAGCTAGCAGCTCATATTTCTCCCATGCCGCAAAACAATTTTCTCTCCGAACACCACAGTTTCGGGTATTTCTGAGCCATGCCGGCGAAGACAAGGACACTCTTGCCCGACCATTATATAAAAGTCTTCGAAACCATGACCTATCAGTTTTTATCGACAACGAGTCCTTCTGTCTCGGTGACGATTTCCCTCACGTCATGGAACATACCATGGGAACTGCCCCCTTCGGCGTCTTTAGTATGAGAGTCGACTTTGTGGCCAATGCGTGAACTTCTGACATTCGTTCGCCGCTTAAATTGCGCTCTGGCTTTCGAAGGGGCACCTCTATTATTGCTTATTCCTATTTCTACCGCTTTGGCACACTCCAATGCCGTGATCCGACCCTTTTGAAAGATCTCATTCAGCAGTCCGAAATAAGCCCGTGAAAGGCTTGCGCATCGGCTTCGATAGCGCCAAATGTGCGGTTGATGCGCTCCGAGCTAGTACGGGTTCTTTCGGCCACGTTTTGTGGATTGCCGAGCAATGTCGCATCCCGGACAACGCATGGTAAATCGTTGATTTCAGTGTACTGGTAGAAGAGGGAAACAGTATCTTGCTCCTGGCGCTCTAGCTCCACCATTATCGCGATCAAACATACTCTTAAATCATTCCCTGCGCATCGTGCGAATCATACGCATCAAGACCAGAAGATCCAAGATGATCTTTGAACAGAAAGTAGCGAAAGCCACCGTCACTGATTTACGGTCGCATGGGGTTCATGGGGCGCTAGTAGATACGGCCAGCCCGATGAATGAGTAGCCCGTAATCATCAGTAGTGAAGTTTACTGTGCATCAGCGAAATGTACAGTGTTGCTGTAGAAGATGCATTGTGTCTACACAAGTATCATCATGATGAGTCATTGATGATGCTGGATGATGATCCAGATGATACACAACCCCGTGCGCGGCAGCTTCACGCAAGAGTCTTGGCACAGCAGTTTACACTCGGAAGTCCATTCGAGCCCCCACGACCGTGATGGAAGTACACCGCGCAACGTCACCATAACATCTTCCTCATCGTGCTGCTTGCCGCCCTTCTTTTCGGCACCCTCGCCAGCACTGCCTTCCCAATTGCTCCAATCTCCGTCGGCTCCCTCGTCTTTGTCTGCCCCTCCTACACCAGATGAATTGAAACGGAAAAAAGCCCTCAATGTCTCCCAACCCCCGCCTTGCCACCCCCGAGTCCAACATCACTCGCCGTATCTCTCTGTATCGAAGGCGCTCGATGCGTAGAAGGTCCAAACGGCGCTGAATGTTTTCCGATTACTTCACCCCTACCGACTGATCCACAACCACCGTCCGATCGTTCGACGCTCAACTGCTCCGACGACGAGATCTGCATCGAGACGCCAGGTGGCCTGGAATAGACATTCGACACTGGCTGCGTCGCCGTCACCTGTCCGGTTGCCCATCTCCGAATACAAATCTACGATCTCGTGTGCTGCTGCCTCAGAAATGGCGACGTGATGTCTGTTGGAAATAGCTGTGAATGTACGGGATGTAGCTCTGGGAATCTGGTTGTTGCACCTAGTCCTTGTGCATCGTCTTCGTATGCGTTAGTGGATTGTGCACCGGGCTTCAAGGTTGAGAGAATGGTGCGGAGAATGGATGGTTTGGAGGCTATCTTATATATTCGCTGTTGAGCTACCGTGCCTGTGCTCTTGAACTTTGCGCACATGGTATTTGAAACTCAGAACGACGCAAACTGTTAGCAATGAATGCTTTAAGGACGTCATTCTGTTAATAATGACGTGCGAAATGCACTGGGGAAAGCTTAGACATGAATAAAACGCCATGATGTGTCATTACGTCGATGTAATCAAGTTTGCCTCCCAGGATCTATCTTGTGTTCAATAATCAAAGTTGAACAGCTCTTTAGCTTCAAGAGTGACAACCTGGTCTTAACAACATCAACAAGATCATCTGGATCGGATAATCTAAGACACCTTAGAACGCAACCGTACGCTGGACTCATGCGATCCCCGTTCACGTGGTGACTTTGTCTTCCTTCGGGAACAAAACGGATCTGTGGTCGGGTCTCCAATGGAGGCCGGCATTTTTTCAACTGTACGCTGTACAGAAAAACGCTGTCGTGTCTCACCGATAATGCTGTCGACACGCTTGATGCATCGCAAGGATTCCTTTATTGTCGCGATGAACGCATTTGAACACTCGCGATTGAGATGTCATGCAGAATAATCACGTTACTCCGTATCATACGTGGAATTTTCACCTTCAGTACCTTTGGTACAACCATGTACGTGCAGATGCCCTTGGTGCATCTGCGCGTACATGGTTTTGTAAGCGAATCAATTTTGAAATTCAAAGCCTGTCTGTTCAAAGTTTGATCGGGCATGCAGCAGCGTACCAGAGACACTTGGAGACGAAGCGAGATGGAAATTGCAATCGTTCAGACGAAGATGACAGCAGTGCTTTGCACATGGTCGCAGCGGAAGGACATATTTCTACCGAGCAAGCACAGCTTGCGAGGCGCTGACATGGACTGTGGGGATCATTTTGGCCACACGGCGTTGCATTGCGCCGCTGATGCACGCCAGACTTACCCCGCAACTTTTTGATAGAGCAGGGCGGTACGACAGGCTCGATGGGCATATTACTGCTAAACAGTGTCGCCCGTGTAGAGGTTTGGCGCAGCTCGTAGTGCTGGATTGTAGCTTTCATTCAACGTGCTTGCGCACTGCGCGACGACATTTACTGAGAGCTGAAGAGCTTGCAGTGATACCGCAGAATAGTACCAAGCCTCCCGGGCATCAACCCCTCCGATTTGGCTGGCACGCAGATAAGCAGACCACTGCAGAAGAACACCACCAAGTTCGCCTTCGCTTGCGCCTTGTGACGCGAAGCAGATGCGTCATACATGATCGCGGTGCAGGGTGATGAGCAACTTGTGAACGCCATCACGACGTTCAGCGCTGATCTCATCGTGGCTGCGCGCCGTGGCCCGTGGGGCAACAACCGACACCGAAGACGGCGTTGTGCGCAAGAATACTACGTGGAATCTCACTTTGGTCCCGAGACGTGTGGGAAAGCACATGCTAAACATAGGATACCGAGACAAGCCCAAGTACCAAAGGTAGACGCCCCCAACCCAACCTTCCTCTCTTTCCGAGTGCACACAGCGAGCTGATGAGCACGCAACGATGACGCAATCTTTGATCCCTCGCCATCCTCTGGCATTTTCATCACCACGTCGTAGATTTTTAGGAGGTCATTCCCAATTTGTGAGCAAGTGCAAGATCGCTTCTTAGACGTGTCACTTCTTTCCATAACCAAATGAAGTAACAGAATGCAATTAGAATCAGCCAAATTGTCACGAAAGCTATTCCCGCCATCAACCCGCTCACATGCCGTCCACTTGAATGACAATGGTACCAAGATATGCCCCGCAAAGGAGCATACAGTATGCCGTCATCCAATTGTTCATGCTCTCCGCTACTAAGTTCTCTTTCTCTTTATTACATTCAACCCCTTATTGCACCTTTCCTACTCTGCCGAAGACTGTTGTTGCTTCGCTTCTCATGAAATCATACTCTCTAGTATAACATGCTACCTTCCGCGGTAACATTGTCTGGAATAACCTCCAAATGTTCAGATAATATTCGGATCTATAATGTCGTCACATGGTTGCGTGGTCACACTATACTTTTGCAATTCGTTTCTCTTCGCTTCGAATTGGAGATGACTGACAATCTTTGCGGGAGAAGCAATGGTAGTTGCTCTCTGGGATGATTGTCAGCCCTCTCCAACTCAAACATCAGCACCCCTTAAACCCACCAGCTCCAGCCTCTTCGCTCTCAGTCGCATTCTCTTCCTCACCACCCGCGTTGCTAACAAACAACCCACACGCTTCATCTGCTCCGCTCATCCGCTTCATACGTCTCTATCCAACCTCAACGTTCCCTAACACACCGCCCCAACCCCCACCCCAACCCCCCTGCCCCCCACTGGAACCCATCCCGCCATCTCATCTCAAACGCTTAAACTCCACGCCAAGCACCGACAAAATGAACCCCGACGACTTCATCTTCGTTGACAAATGCGGCGATGTGTTCATGCCGGATATATTGATGGCGTTTCAAATCATCTACGCGTTGGCCGGCTCCATGGGCTATACCGGCATACGATACGCCGACTGGTTGAGAAGAAACGATTCTTCGCAAGACGTTTCCAACGGTACTCCATTGCCGGCCAGCGTTAACTTGAGTGTGGCGACCAGAACACTCCAGAGGCGAAGCCCTTCCCCACGGGGCTCGCCGAAGAGAAGGTCACATGGGGAACTAGGGGTAAGCGGTGGTGTCACGAAGAGGTTTGAGAAGCTTCGGCTTCATCACATCCCGAGCCACAGGTTCTCACGGTGCAAGATTTTGGACATGGTGAAGGTAATGCCACCAGCCCCTGTGGTCCGCATGTCGATGATGGGGCGCCGAGAAGCCAGCGACGTGCCTTCAGCTGAGGTATCGTTCGCGAGTCCCGAAGACTGCGAGAGGGTTTATGCGGAGGTGAAGAGGCCGTTAGAGCTAGATGGGATTTGCGTGTCCCCAGTTTAGAATGCGGGATGGTACATTGTAGTTGGTTTAAAGATAAAAGGAACTTTTTGAAAACCTCCCTGTTTGCCGAGCCTACCACACAGCAACACGAGTCAGGTAATGCGGAAATGCTGAAAGACGTAAACAGCAAATCCGCTATAGAACCCAATAGAACCATTGACTGTTTCTTAATTTATAGCTTGTGAAGGTTATAGACGAGGTCAACCGTTCAACTTCAAGACTCGGGGCTCACATTCCTGGCCACTCCGCCCTTCGTACCGGTGGCCGGAGGACACTATCATGAATTGGGCACCGCTCAGCATTTCACTGCGCCCGTCCTCCGTCCCTGCTTTTTTGGCGAACACCAATCTTCTGCAACGCAACTATGGATACGCTGCTATTTCTATCGTCTAACGGAAACTAGCAGGCCATTCTATGATTCAGAACGTAACTTCCTGAGCTATGCTGGAGAAAACAAAGAAACTGCAGCACGCCCGTTGTAGGAAAGCCTCACAAGACATGGCCTCTCCGTTTTTCTTGACAACGAATTCTTTCGTCTCGGCGATCATTCCCAAATATGTCATAGAACAAGCCATGCACTACGTTCCTGTTGGCATTGACTTCACTTTGCGACACTCCGCAGGCGGCGGTAACTAAGGCCCCAATGAAGTTCGCATTGCAGACGTGGCATGCTACGGATCTTTCCATGCGCGTGCATGGTTCCAGTCGTTCCTTGCCGTACCTGATGGGACCGGCATAAGCTTCAGGTCGAAGCTCAGTGCTTAAACTGCCTCCGTGAGCGTGCAGTTGCTGTAACACAGAAGGACACTACTCGAACTGTGCGTTACGTATGATCTGCGATACCGCTGTATTCAGTACGGGTTCTGCGCGTATCAAGCAAATGTAGGCACACAAGTCGCATACGCGTCGTGCCGTTTTCTGCGATGACTACGGAAACGCCTCTTCTTTTGCGCGTCGTCTACGAATTATTCACCGCTGTTGAAAAGCACGCGTGCGTGCACTGCGGTCGCTGCCTCGGTGAACTCGACTGTGTTGGGATTTCGCTTCTGATGTTGATCCTACAAGTCCGTGACTACTTGCGTCGACATTACATCTTCTTTGTCGATACTCTTCGAACACTATGGTATCGATATTAGTCCATCGCACTGTGCGGATAACTTGCGTAGCTACTTAGCAGTCCAGGCTAGGCTCGTTGTCACCTTCTAGCCCGGACAGGAATCTAGTCGCAACAGTAAAGCGTACTGCAAGAGCAAGCAGACCTGTGTCGTTGCTCGCGTTTTCCTCCGCTCAGAGTCCTCGTGGACAGACAGGATAGCCAGCGCTCCCTGTCCGAGCACAACAACATCTCAGTGTTGTTTGTCGACATTCGCGAATCAAAGCAAACAACCAAACAATTTATCTGATCATGTCGAACGCGTCCGCAAAACCGTTTGGCACGATTCGTCTTCTGAATGACGTACAACGTGGACTTGAGAACCTCTTCGAGGGCTACATGTTTACTACGCCTGTATTGACCGGAGAAGATCTACTGGCCGCTATTCGTGAAGATCTTGGTGCTATGCAATTTGTAAACCCAAGTATTGTCAGCAACTACGACATTTACAAACGCGTTCGCACCTTTTTGGAAACGAGAGAAGTAGTTATACCACGAAACGCAGAAACCGGAACTCTAATTGGTAAGCGAGTTATTGCTGCCATTTGGAACGATGATGAACATGCAGATGTGCGCAAGCGTGCAATGGACTACTTGGATGCGATTCGTAATGGTGACGTTGTACTGTATTCGCCATCGAACCAAGGCTCTCCAGCACAACTCCCCTTCCGACTTCAGGATCCATCCACCCCTGCTCCTGCAGGTGAATCATCTGCGCAGGTTGCAATTGATCTTTCGGAAGATCAGTACGAGAACAAACGTTGCTCTTTTTTCTCCACTCGTTACCGCAATCGCCGCGACAAATTCACTGGTGATCTAGAGGAAGATTGGGGTGATCACATCGCTTGCTTCATGGACTACTGTAACGATCAGAAGGTGAAAGGCGGTGATCGTTCCCAATATCTACACTACTCGTTGGGTGGAGATGCTCTTCACTTCTATCGAGAGGAGATTCGTGACAAACAGATGTCTTGGGGATCTATTGTTGGTGCCTTCAGTGAGCAGTACTCTTCACCAACCTCACGAGAAGATATGTCTTCCAAGTTGGACTCTCTTCATCTTTCACAGTTCATGAAAGATGATAGGCTACCGCGAGAAGCCTTGGATGCCCTGATCAAAGAGATTGACCGTCTCACTCCGATGGCGCACGTCGAGGACCGGACAGATCGCCATAAACGCAAGGTACTCGCAAATGCAGTACAGGGAATACCTTGGGCTCGACATATTCTGTCTCAGACCAACTCGAAGCTCTTTCCGTACAGGGCTCTCATGTCAGAGCTTTTCAGCGCAGAGCTGAACAATCGTCAATTTACAGAAGGTCAGAAACGTATGAACACCCCCGACAACTCGTCTTCCGCCGACGACGTGCAGTACAGACAAAAGATGTCTACTGTGAACTACTCTCAGGACGATCCAGACGCATATGCTGAGAACGCCGTCAATTTCTCTGGACAAGGTCGTTTCGGACGAACTCCATCCAGTACATCCACATTCAAACCCGCTGCCACCTTCCCTCGACACCGTCATGGCCCCGGCCGAAGGAAGCCCAGAGTAGAGCTCCCTTCAAACCTAGCCGCATGCTGGAATTGTGAGAAGCAAGGATGCCGACTTTTCATATGCACTGAACCCCGCAATGAGCACAAGATACGGAGAAACAGAGACAAGGCCAGAAGCTGGTTAAAGCGAAACAGGACGAAAGATGTCAACTTAATTGACGATCCTGAAGGCGCTTTTGTTATGAATCAACTCGCCGAAACTCTTCTGGTTGAGCCTGACACAGCGCCCTCTACAGACTATCATAATGAAACCCCAGAGTCGGAAAGCCTCTTGGCCAAGATCCAGACGTCCCTCATCAGCAATGCGGACTTGGCACGATCTGCCGCACCGGCTCCGTATGGTAATGACGATAATTCTACGGATGAGGGTTTTTAATTGGGGATCGCAATGGCCGCTCTTTCCCCAATCAAAGGCCCACAAAACCACCCGACGCTCATCGCTCCCAGTTTTCATCGAACTACTCAACCTGTTACGCGCCAAAATGGGCGTTGCGCAAACGCAGAAGCTCCCACGCAACCCCACAATCTCCATTTGCGCGACGTATTGTGAAAGAGGTACTGAACTTCAGTGCTAAAAGTCCCACAGGAAAACAGTACTCCTCAAGCGTCTTTGAAGGAGCATGCGTCGATCCAGGTGCGCACAAATCCGTTTGCGGCTTGGCACAAGCACGAGCTTATTGCACGTCAGCGGGATTGAAGCTGAAACTATCTCCTTCTCCTTATGCTTTCAAGTTTGGGGACGGATACAGAAACAGCCTTGGAAACATGCCCGCCCGCATACCCACCCCAGACGGCACCTTCATCTCAATCAACATTGACGTTGTGTCCGCGGACATTCCTTTCCTGATTGGACTAGAGGTTTTGGATCGTTTTGGACTTTACCCAAACAACGTTACAAACCAGCTCGTTCATCATCGTGCAGGATGGTCGCTACCACTTAAACGCAAGCACGGACACCTCTTCTTGGAATGGAGCTTACCGTCAATCCTCTACACTCGATCCGAACTACAGAAGCTACACGAACACTTTTTCCATCCTAGCGCCGGAAAGCTCCTCAACCTCTTAAAACGCTCTAAGCCCGATGATCTTTCGCCGGATACCAAACGTCTTTTGCAAGACATTTCGAACAAGTGTGCTTCATGCCAGCGGTTCTCCTCCCGACCCTTTCGCTTCCGTGTTTCTATTCCCGAGGAAAACATTCAGTTCAATCAGGAGATCGCCCTAGACCTGATGTTTCTGAAGTATGGTAAGAAGAAACGAATACCTGTCCTTCACATCGTCGATACGCAAACGCATTACCAGAATGCCGTGATTCTCAAAGGGGAATCCGCGAAGGACATTTGGGACGCATTCCTGGAAGCCTGGGTCACTACTTATACTGGTTTTCCCTCAGTCATGCGTGTAGATCGCGGCTCCGCATTCACCTCTAAGTATTGGGGAAATTGCACAATGGAATACGGCATTGAACTTCGCATTTCAGGCGTCCAATCCCACAACAGCATTGGATCAGGTGAGCGTTACCATGCTCCCCTCAGGAGGATATTCAACACCGTCCGCCATGAATGCCCGTCTCTAGACGCGGATCTTGCCCTTCGTTACGCAGTGAAAGGTATCAATGACACAATGGGACCCGAAGGACTCGTCCCATCGTTACTTGTGTACGGAACATTGCCCCGTTTTCCCATCCCCACATCCACAGTTCCAAATCAACAAGAGCGATTACGTGCCCTTGAAGCAGCTCGACGCGAAATGGCCTCCATCACTGCCAAACTACGCATTCAACAGGCCCTTCGCTCCAAAATCCCGCCCGCCACCAGATACCTCTTGGAACCAGGTCAACGTGTCTTGGTCTACGACGAAAAGTTGAAACACTGGACTGGCCCCTACACTATCCTAAAGTTGGTGGGTAAACAAGTTTCCGTGGACGTGGACGGAAGAACGGCTCATTACAGTATAGCACACGTGCTCCCAGATCCCACAGAAGTAGGTGATGATGAGTTGAGTCGCCTTCACCAAGGTTTGAACTGCTTCAGGTCGAATTCGGTTCCTTCGGTCCACATCACAGAGATATTAAGCCCCTCTGACTTCCGTGGCAACCTTCAGCTTTTTGACGATTCTAAAGCTCAAGAGCTCGCCGGCCTTGCCAAACGTGGTGTGTACGAAGTCATTTGCCGTGAAGAACTTGATCCTACTGTACCGCACAACATACTTGGTGGCCGGTTTGCTCTATCGATCAAGAACACAGACTCTGATAACGAGATTTACAAAGCTCGTTTCATTGTGCAAGGACATACCGACTCCGAGAAGCTGCGATTAGTACACCAAAGCACCACCTTGAAACAGTCTTCAATTCGTCTACTTATCGCGATAGCAGCTATTTTTGGTTTCCCTGTATGGTCCCAAGACGTGTCCCAAGCATATCTACAATCTGCTGACAAGCTCATGCGGGACATATACATACGCCCGACAGCCGAATTCTGCCTCTCAGAGGACAAACTACTCAAATTGCTAAAACCTCTTTACGGTTTAAGCGATTCAGGAGACTACTGGAATCGTACTTTTGCAAATCACCTTCGCCAAGACCTGATGATGATGCCGACCCCCGGAGACCTGTCCCTATTTTTCAAAGTCGTCCATGACAAACTAGAAGGACTAACAGGCGCGTATGTAGATGATACAATCAGTACCGGTACCGCTTCTTTCGACAACTCCTCCCGCATTACGGAAACAAGATTTGACTCCAAGCCCCGCGTCTACGACAATTTCAGGTTTGCCGGAATTGATATCACAAACAGCGATAATGGTTACAAACTTCAGCAGACCAAGTTTGCCTCTCGAATCGAACTCCTTGAAGCTACTGCCACGTTCCCTCAGTTCCGCTCGAAACGTCAAGAACTTGCTTGGTTAGTTCATACGAGGCCTGACATTGCTGCAACCGTTAACCTCCTCGCCCAAGTAACTGAAGCCCAATTCGGAAAGCCCTACATTGATCAGATTAACATTTTGATCCGCCGCATACACGCCTCTGCAGACCGCGGTATCTTACAAAGGCGTTTGGATTTGAAGACGTTGCATATTAGGGTGTACAGTGATAGTTATTTTGCGAATACGCCCTCGCAACACTCACAACTCGGTTATTTAATCGCACTTTGTGATCACACTGGTCACCACAACATCGTACATTATACCAGCTACAAGAGCCGCCGCCGAGTTCGTTCAGTAATGGGAGCTGAACTATACGCTTTTTCAGACGCATTTGATCTCGCCTATCTTTTCAAACGAGAACTGCAGTCTATGCTCAAGCAACATATTCCTCTTGTAATGCTGACTGATAGCGATTCGGTCTTCAAAACAATCATCAAGAGCACAACTACATCTGAGAAACGTTTAATGCTGGACATACAAGCCGCGCGTGAGGCGTACAGCTGCTTCGAAATCGACGACATTGGCTGGATTCGCGGCTCTGACAACCCAGCAGATGGTTTGACGAAATTGACTCGCTGTCATCCGCTAGAAGAATTACTGGAAACTGGAAAGGTCACAGTTCCTGTCCAGCAGTGGATAATAAGGTCAAGTGAGAACCTTCGACAGTCGTAATGTCGACGTCTTGAAAAATGCCGACTGTTGATCCTACAAGTCCGTGACTACTTGCGTCGACATTACATCTTCTTTGTCGATACTCTTCGAACACTATGGTATCGATATTAGTCCATCGCACTGTGCGGATAACTTGCGTAGCTACTTAGCAGTCCAGGCTAGGCTCGTTGTCACCTTCTAGCCCGGACAGGAATCTAGTCGCAACAGTAAAGCATACTGCAAGAGCAAGCAGACCTGTGTCGTTGCTCGCGTTTTCCTCCGCTCAGAGTCCTCGTGGACAGACAGGATAGCCAGCGCTCCCTGTCCGAGCACAACAACATCTCAGTGTTGTTTGTCGACATCTGACGCTGCGTGCTCTTAAGTTGTGATTGGCATGACCGATCTTGCCAGTGAAGTGCAGTGCTAGTCAAGTTGCTATTCTCTAGACGGCCTGTCGTTCGAACGAGCTGGAACACGCATGCGATCGACAGCGACGGTTGTGTGAACATCGCGGATGGCGATCATCGCAAGGATCGCGTTCTGTTCGCATGCTGTGTCCATTTTGGAACCGGTTTTGGAACGCGGTGCTGTTGGTCGTTGCTGATCTGCACACGTGGGAAACAGGCCGGAGAAGGAGCAGCTGTGGCTTCCTGGGCATGGATTGCTCGTCGCACGTAGATCATGATGATGTGTACCAGCCTGGTACTACCAGGGGTACGAATGCATTCGTCACGCGCACGTTACAATGTTTTTTTTTTTGTTTACACGTCTGTTCACTCGTGAATGTCGTTGTTTTGTGGAATGAGTCTCCTTTGGTGAATAGCTCAGACATGATCTCCCAGGAGGCCTTTCTCTGTTTCATTGGTGAGCAGGATAGTTTGGCTCGTTCTCTCTAACGTTGTTTCACCCCGCGAGCGCGCACAGATTTCGGTACACACAAGTATCTTATTAGAAGGCTACCCGAGCGCAATCACAGCTGGCTCTACCGCCGGTCCGTCATGGACATGTCGCAGCCGAACGCAACTCTGCTGGGCTGTAGCTTTCCACCGTGCGTGGCATCACTTTGGTCCGCTCACAGTCGCGAAAACTGCGGTCACGAGGTCACCAAACCAACTCAAGCTTCTGCTCACAGTTTCCTTTACCTCAAGAGTGCTACGCCAAGTTTCTAGCCAAAAGCAACACTTCGTCATTCCTCCATGGTCGAAGGCGCTTTCTCTTCAGATGTACCACCGGTTCGAATCTTTCTCAGCCATGCCGGTGAAGACAAGGAAACAATCGCCAGGCCTTTGTATAAGCGCCTTCGCAAGCATGGTCTCTCCGTGTTTTTGGACAACGAATCATTCCGTGTCGGTGACGATTGCCCTAAGGTCATGGAACATGCGATGCAAACCGCGCCTGTGGGCGTATTCATCATGAGCCCCGAGTTTGTTGCAAAGCAATGGCCCATGCGTGAGCTTTTGGCATTTGTAGAGCGTTACGACGACGCAATTGCTGCCAAAGAGGCCCCACCGTTGCTAATTCCCGTGTTCTACCGTTTTACTACTCGCCAGTGCTGTGATCGGACCATTTTCGATACGTACAGTGAGCTCTTTTCTCGACACGGCCTTTTCAATCGTGCTCTGGAGGATGTTATTTCATTTAAAGACGTGAAGCATGCATTGCATACAGCCAAAAAGCTATGGAGCATCGAGAATAAATGCGGTGCATCTAATTCGGACAGTCCTGACATGGTGGAAACTAGAGAGAAGTTTATCGAAACTATTGAGAACATCATTTTGGAACGTCTTGGAATTGAGAAATCTTGTTTGAAAGACAGCAGTTATCGAATAGTTAGTAACCCAACTGTGCAGCAAGACGTGTACGGGTCATGCAACATGGTGCTCCCTAACCCACCGCGATTGACTTTGGACTATAATTCGCTAACCACATGCGAGGGAAGGTTGAAGGCAGCAGTTTTGGAAGACAGTGAGAGCCGAATTGTTGCTGTTGTGGCTAGTGGAAAAGGGGGAGTTGGTAAGACGTGCGCTTTGAGAGGACTTGCGGAAGACAGTGAAATCAAAAGTGTATTTGATGGGGGTATTCTTTACCTTCAACTTGGAAACGATTCTGGTGTATCGACTGTTATTGAAGAAATCGCGAATATCGTTCACTGTACAAGGGGGGTGAAGCTGTCAAGAGAGATAAGGACTTGCAAATCTGTTAGCGAGGCATCTCAGAAGGCTGCACAATGGTTTGGACCACATTCATGTTTGTTTCTTGTTGACGATATTTGGAATGTGGGCGGAATAGACTCTAACGTGTTGACAACTCTAGGGGTCATGTTGAACACAAAAAGTCGATTGGCATACACAACAAGAGACAACCATTTTCTGGTCCGGGCGAATAAGGTGATTGCGTTCAAGGAGAAGGAGGTGGCTGGGGAGTTGTCGCGACGAATGTTGATGACACACGCGGGGTTTGAGCGAAACACTGTACTTGATGGGAAGAACGAAAGAGCGTTCAACTATTTTCTGACATTGTGTCAAGGACTTCCACTTGGGTTCGGTATTGTGGGGGGCTCCGTACGGCGATATTCATTTTCGAGCACGCCAAAGGAAAACGCATGGTCAGATTTTTGCGAGGACGTTTGCTCGGAAGAAACGGACTTGATGGAAACTGAAGCGGAGACATATGGCGCAATACCAAAGATTGTGGATATCTCTCTTGAAGTACTTGAGAAACGGGATGGAGATGGAAAATATGGGTACTGGTTTCGTGCTCTGAGTGTGATTCAAAAACAGCAATCTGTGCCTGTACAGATGTTACAAAAGCTATGGAACTTGGATACATTGCAGGAAACGAAACGAGTAGTGAAATCATTTGCATATGTTTCAATCGTGGAAAGTACAAGAGCCTACGGTCGGGTGTATGTGCGCGTGCATGACTTGATTTTAGAAATTGCCACTCGCAAAGCCAAGGAATTGGGGGAGACGAGAGCTTTCTTCAAAACCCTTGTGAGGAATTACGTGCTGTCTGAGCAAAGCATTGAAAGAGATGAATCACTTTCGTACATAGGGAGACATCTGGAGGGTTGTACTGAAGCTGATGATACAGTCTACAATGCTATGAGTCGCAAAAGGCCGCATGGAACAAGAAACAGGGAGCAGCATCAAACTACAGCTGTCAAGCGCTTTCGATACGGCGAAGGTGAAGGAGATGAATTGTTGACTGGACGGCAACATTGGGAAATTTGCGGGGTAGGAATAGAGCCCGCGCCAAAGTCACAACTGGAATCTGAGAGGGAGATTGGAGAATCTGTCAGAGCGGGGGCCAGCAAGCAAGTTGTTTCAAGTTCTAGTTTGTGTCAGGCGTGGTGGAATGCTGAAGATGATGGTTACATACACAACAACGTTTGCAGGATTCTTCGGAATTCAGGATATGGAGAGCAGCTGCTTTGCCTGTTATCGCAACCACAGTGGATTGTGAAGCGACTTGTTGAGAGTGGAATCCTTAGTGTGGAAGACGACTTGGGTCATGGAAAAGAAGTATGCAGCGATCATTCTCCGCAACCGACCTACCACAGGGAACATCTTCACATGATTGGCCGAGCTGCTAGAAGAGGCGCATTTTTTGTAAGAGAGAACCCGTGTGTGGAGGAGGGTTGGTTCCAGGTTCACGGGCGGTTGCTGTGGCACGCGAAACGGAGCGCGTTGACGAAGAATTTCGTGGAGAGGATGGAAAGGTTTGCACCTAAGCCATGGCTGAAAGCGTCGGAAGGTCTGCTCGAACAGGCAGGTTGTGTTGCACTGCAAGTTATCAACGTTCACGATAGAGTGTTGTGCATTCGCATAGAGCGTGAAGCTGTCTGGATTTTGTCGTCCGACGTACGAGGCTATGACATGCATGTGGGAAGGTATGACACATGGAACGAATACTACAAAGAAGAGAAGCTCGAAATGTCGGGTGTGTCATGTGGAGAAGTCCGGTGCGCCTCGTTGTTGCCGGATCAAAGAATAGTTTTCACAGCCCACGAAGATGGACACATTCGTGTGTGGAACAGACACACAGGGGTTTGCGAGAACGTTTTAAAGCACATCTTTTACTCATCTATCGCCTTTTGCGCGGATGGAACTCTGCTTGCGCACGGTATAGATGGTATTTTGGTGTTTGACACACTGAGCGGAAAAGAGGTGGGGCAGTTGCTACAAGGTCACACAGCGGCGGTGAGGTGCGTGGCTGTAAGCGCGGATAGGAGTCGCATCGTATCCGGTTCATTGGACAGAACGGTGCGTGTGTGGGATGCCGAAAGCGGCAACGCCGTCGGGCAGCCACTCCGAGGACACACAGACTGGGTCGAGTGCGTAGCTGTAAACGCGGACGGCACTCGCATCGTGTCTGGCTCTTGGGACAAAATGGTGCGTGTTTGGGATGTTGAGAGCGGGAACGTCGTCGGGCAGCTGCTCGAAGGTCACACAAACTTGGTGAAGTGCGTGGCTATAAATGTGGACGGCACTCGCGTCGTGTCGGGCTCAGAAGACATGACTGTGCGTGTGTGGGACGCTGAGAACGGCAACGCTGTCTTGCAGACGCTCGAAGGTCACACAGGCGGGGTGAATTGCGTGGCGATGAGCGCGGATGGGACTCGCATTGTGTCTGGCTCATACGACGGAACGGTGCGTGTGTGGGACGCTGAGAGCGGCAACGCCGAAGGGCAGAGGCTCCAAGGTCACACAGAAAAAGTGAGGTGCGTAGCTATTAACGCGGACCGCACCCGCATCGTCTCTGGCTCAAATGACATGACTCTGCGTGTGTGGGATGCTGCAAGCGGCAACGCGGTCGGGCAGCCGCTCCGAGGTCATACGGGGGCAGTAATGTGCGTGGCTGCAAACGCAGACGGCACTCGCATCGTGTCCGGCTCGTACGACATGACTGTGCGTGTGTGGGATGCTGAAAGCGGCACTACCCTCGTTAAGCCGCTCGAAGGTCACACACACTGGGTGCAACGTGTTGCTTTAAACGCGGACGGCAGCCGTGTTGTGTCGGAAGACTTCGAAATGCAACGGCTGTGGACGTTGAACGGCGATGGCGCTGAGTGCGTACTAACGTCAAGTGACGCTGCGTGGCAGCGTACCATCGACGCGCTCGAGCTCACGTGGTCTGGGCAACGTGTTGTGTCGGAACTTCTGACACAACACGTCGCCCACTCGGAGTCCGACTCGGAAGTTTTCGACAGTTGCACGCTGCAACTGCTGTTGACGTTGGTCGGCGACGGCGCTGAGTGCGTACCAACGTCAAGTGACGCCGCGTGGCAGCGTACCATCGACGCGCCCGACCTCATGCGGTCTGGGCCCGACGGGTGGGAAGTTCCCTCCCGCTGCGATGGTGCCCACTGGGAACCATCGCAGCGGGAGGTGCGCGGCGTCGCAGAGAACGGCTCTGAGATTGTGCTAGGCACGTGCGAACGCGCGTTGGGCAACGTCGGCGGCGGTGATGTGTACTTTACACAAGACTTCCGATCGTGTCGTATTGTGCGCTGACGCCACAGAGAGCCATCTGTTCTCGCGCCGAGCATGTCAGTCATTGGCGCCAACAACCTGCTTTACGTCTTCTCGACAGTGAAAACATTTCTCTCGTCCACTGCTCTGATTTTCACTGCGATGAGTGTATGCTCCTGCTGCGCGTTGAACTCGCTCCGCTTCTCATGCTGCGTACTGGAGGTCGTGATCAATATGACTGCTGCCTTGATAAGAATCGCACTCTTTTCGGGCAGGGCTGAATGTGTAGCGTAAGCACGGGGCAACGCAAGTCGATGTACAGCAGACGGTGTGCAACTGAATTGTGACATCATGCGATCATCTGAGAAGATTGTGTGAACATTGCGGGTGAAGGCGCCGTTCTGTTTGCACGGGCTCATCATTTGCGCCCACAGAGCGAGTCGTTGCGGTGTGCAATGTCCCGGAAAACGGCTCGGAGATGAATATCTCGAACACTTGCGAATGCGCCGTGCCAAACATCAACGGCTATGACGTGCACCAGCCGAAACTAGGGAGAATGCCCCATGTCTTGCACATCTTTCTCAACGCCATTCCTCGAGACCCAGCTTAGACTGAACGGAACGAGCCTCGCGCCACGACAAGGTGCCCGTCGATTCGGCGGCGCCTAAGGATTCAGCTTGGAATGTGACTTTGTCCGGGCTCCGACGGTGGGGGCCATCGTGGCGAGGGGTGCACGACTTTGCAGAGATTGGATCGGAAATCGTGCTGAGCAGATGCGAACACGCCCCTGTGGAACTTCCGCGGTGGTGCTGCGCACTTCAAAACAGAGATGCGATCTTGCGGCATTCCACGCTGGCCCACGAGACACCTTCTCTTCGCTGGCGTCCCGCAGCAGTTTTCTCCGAGAGCACGTGTGAAGATCGGAGTAGTACGACGGCGCCGGATGGCGCGAAAGATGGACGGGAAGAAGAGCTGGAGGTCAAGGATCGGAAAGGGGCTGTAGTTTGCGAGCTGTTGGCCCTTTCAATGCCAGCAAGGCAAGAAAACTTTTGAGGTTTCAAACTTTGAAGGCGACTCCCAGTCAGAAGCAGATCAAGTTTTAATTGCGGGTGTACGTTTTTTCTATTCTTCAACTCCGATCGCCTGCAACCCGGCCTTGCACCCAGTGATACATCCAATGCTCGTCAGGAGCTGGCGGCTCATCAGTTTCTGTGTCTACCCAGAACCTGTCGTTTCGGATCTTCATCAGCCATGCTAATGAGCACAAGAAAGCTATAGCCTGTCCGTTGTGGAAGCGCTTTAGCAGGCATAGCATTTCAGCTTCTTCTCGACAACGACTCCTTCCGTTTTGGCGACGGTTGCCTTCAGGTCAAGACGCATTCCATGAACACCATCCCCGTCGGCATCTGTTCCGAGTTTGTGGCAAAGCAGTGGTCAATTCGTGAGGTTCTAGGCTTCACTCGTTACGAGTCGTAACTTACGACCGCGCCCTGGCAGCTAATGAGAATTTACCGTTTCTAATTCCCGTCTTTTTACCGCTTTTCTGCCCATCAGTGGCGTGATGGGACCATCGCCGATAGTCAGCAGTTCTTGAACTGAGCGTCAGCTTCGAATATGGAACATGTATGTTTACCTTAGGAGAGCCAGGCTTGCATCAGATCGCCATGTTCTGCCGAGTTCCTTTCTAACCAATCATTCAACACGAAATCCAACAGCAGTTGCTCTCCTGCCCCACCGTTTTCACACACTTTCATTGAGTGGGTTGGAAACAAGGGTTGAAATGGAACTGTTTTATTTGGAAGACAACAGCTTTGTACCACGATATCATCTCCACAACAACTGCACCGCAGCATAGATCCCCGTTGCTCACATGCACTCTATCAATCTCGGACCCGCTTTCGCTCAGCTTTCCTCGCTACATCGTTGCGTGGCTGTGTTACACCGAAACGCTTGAGCATTCGCGGTTTGAGCACTCATGATGGGCATCACGGTCACGGCTAGAGATGCCCGACGAATCTGACGACGGCTCCGAGATTGTGCTTGGCCGTTGTGAGCTCGTTGGCCAACTTCCTCGGTGGTGATGCGTACCGTCGGTACTTCACGGGAGAATTTCGGTCGCGCCGTGTTGTGCGATTCTAACAAAGGCCTTCTCGAGGCCTGGCCGTGAAAGAGTTTAGCAAGGGTAATCAGCGAGGAGAAGCATGGAAAGACACCAAACCGCGCGCAATACGCTTTCATCATGAGAGAATTCTTGAGCGTCACAATGCGCGCATTTTTCTATTCCGGGTGCTGCCTTGCCGGGCACGACGGCTGTGTGCTCAATTTTGCGGCTGGCTCATCATGCTTTGCTTCTCACGTTGCCTAGTGCGGGACGTGATGCGCCTGATTGCTGTTTCAAAGACCTTAGAACGCCGCTCTATTTTCTGGACGCCCAGCGACAGCGTGGAACTGAGCAAGCCGATATTTCGAAACGGATAAGCCACGCAAGCGAAGTCGGTTTTACAATGGGCGAGCGATAGTTTCCTTGTCTTCACCGGCATGGCTGAGAAAGATTCGACACCGTGGTGTCTGCGAAGAATGCGCGACTTGTGATATGAGGGAGAGAGATGCTGTTAGCTTTGGCCATGTAACGGATGTTTTGCTGGACATCCATCTCCTGGAACGATACTATGCACTGAGTCCTGTGTTAGTTGGCTAGTAGGAGCTAGCAGCTCATCTTTCTCCCATGACGCCAAGCAATTTTCTCTCCGAACACCACAGCTTCGGGTATTTCTGAGCCATGCCGGCGAGGACAAGGAAACTCTTGCCCGACCATTATATAAAGTCCTCGAAACCATGACATATCAGTTTTTATCGACAACGAGTCCTTTCGTCTCGGTGATGAATGCCTTCACGTCATGGAGTATGCCATGGAAACTGCCCCCCGTCAGCGCGTTTATTATGAGTCCCGAATTTGTGGCTAAACAGAAGCGAATGCGTGACCTTTTGACTTTAGTTCGCCGCTATGAGTGCGCTGTGTCTTCCAAAGGGACACCTCTATTGCTTACTCCTATTTCTACCGCTTTGGCACACACCAATGCCGTGATCCGACCATTTTCAAAGATCACACCGACTTCTTCCATAAATGGGGACTACGTGGACGTGCATGGATCGGTGCCATATCTCTCGGAAATGTCAAACATGCACGACATACGGTCGTCACTATGTGGAGCATCGAAAACAACTATGATGCTTCTAACTCTGACAGTTCTAGTATGCGTGCCACCAGAGGGGCGTTTCTCCGAATCATCGGGGACAGCATTCTGGAACGCCTTGGAGTTGAAATATGTCAGCTTCTGTTTTACAACCCACATGCAAAGCAAGATTTGTGCACTGCATGTCACGCGGTGCCACCGAACCCACTGAGGTTAACTCTGAACTTTACTGCGCCGACTATATGCGAAGGAAGGTTAAAGGCCTCGGCTTTACTGACAAGCAGAAGCCGAATTGTCGCTGTTGTGGCTACGATAGTACTGGCATCCCCATCGTCACCAGTTTTCGGCGCTTGTGAACGTTCCATCTATCAGGATAATTCTTGGGAGCTGCCTCTCGAAACCGTGAAATTGATATCAGCTTCGTTTAGAAGTCTTGGAACAAGCCCTTGAGAGGCTTGGTCATCAGCACCCCCCGGTCAGACAAAAGGCTTCCTTGCAGCGATAGTCATGCTGGCAGCGAAAAGTTTATCGCGGGGTTTGAAACCGGGTTTAAAGTCGGGGTCACGTGCAATTAAACGCAAAATAATTTTGCAATTATTGCTTTACGCTGTAACTTTACGTTGGCGCATGACGACACGTCGCCGCTGACGAAAGGCGCAGCCTTTTGCGCCTTCCGTCAACGGCAGCGCTGTCTCAAAAATATTACGTGGAATCACATTTTGATCCCACGACGTGTCGTGCGGTGTAAACATGTGCTAAACATAGACAGCTTTCCGCTAACCTCAACCCAACCTGAGCCACATCGCCACTACGAAGGTACTGTAGCTCTTGAGCTCGCAACACCGGCGCATTCCCAGAACCCTCTCCATCTTCTGACCGTCTCCTAACCACGTCGAAGGTTTTCAAATTGTTCTTCTCAATTCGTGTCGTTCTGTTCGCACCAACAACTGCGAGCTCGCTTCCTGGACGTGTCACGTCCCATGTCCTGGCTCTCATGATCCACCGACGCATCAGAACGCAATTAAGATCAGTAAAGTCGTCACGGAAGCTACTCCAATCGTCAGCCTTCCGATGAACACTCGAATTAACTGACAATGATAGTGAGATACCGCAAGCAAACAAGCAAAGGGTACGCCGTAATCACATTTTGCTTTACATTCTCTTCAATACCTACAGAAACTTTTGATCAAGTTCGAATCTACAAATCTACAATGCAGTCACACGGGTCCGTGGTAACACTCCCGCTTTACAACTCGTTCAGATTCGCTTTGAATTGGAAATGGCTGAAAATCCATGCGGATGAAACAATGTTCGTTGCTCTCCGGGGAGATTGTCAGTCCTCTTGAACTCGAGAATCAGCACTACTTAAGCCCACCAGTTGCAGCTTCTTCGCTCTTAATCGCTTTCTCTTCCCCACCACCCGCATTGCTAAGAACGACCCTAACGCTTCAAAACTGGCTTCATCCAACTCCGCTCATCCGTTTTACCCCGCTCACCCCACGACAAACTCGCCACGCTTCATCGCTTCAACCCCCCAATCACCTTCTCACCTAAGACGCTTCGCTAACGGAACCCCTACAACGAAACCGCGAACCAAGGACTAACGAAATGACTCCAGAAGACTTCGTTTTCGTTGACAAATGCGGGGACGTATTCATGCCCGATATATTGATGTCCCTGCAGATCATCTTTGCGCTGGCCGGTAGCATGGGCTATACCGGCATAAGATACGCCGATTGGCTTAAAAGGAATCATTCTTCGCAAGATGTTTCCACCATGTCCCCACTACCGGCCAGCGTGAACTTGAGGGTGGCAGCGAAACCACTCCACAGGCGAAGCCCTTCCCCACGGGGCTCGCCGCGGAGAAAGTCGCAAGGCGAACTCGGGGTAAGCGGTGGTGTCACGAAGGGGTTTGAGAAGCTACGGCTTCAACGCATTCCCAACCACAGGTTCTCACGGTCCAAGATTTTGGACATGGTGAAGGTAATGCCACCAGCCCCTGTGGTCAGCATGTCGATGATGGGGCGCCGCGAAGCTAGCGACGTTCCTTCAGCCGAGGTTTCGTTCGCGAGTCCTGAAGATTGCGAGAGGGTTTATGCGGAGGTGAAGAGGCCGTTAGAGCTGGATGGGATTTGGGTGTCCCCAGTTTAGAATGCGGGGTGGTAGTTTTTAGTTAGTTGTAAGATAAAGAGGACTTATTGAAAACCATTTGACGAGCCTACCCTACAAGAACACGAATTCGATAATGCGACAATGATGAAGATGTAGAAAGCGAGACTGCTTGTGGTGTACCGAGAGCCCCTGGGTGCACCACAAGCTGTCTCGCTTTCGTCATTGACGACACGTCACCGTTGACGGAAGGCGCCTTCCGTCAACGGCAGCGCGGTGGTAACGATATTACCTTTGTATGTGGAATCACATTTTGATCCAGAGACGTGTCTTCAAGACGCTGTCTTGTGGTAAACACGTGCTAAACATAGACAGTTGCCGCGCAAACCTCAACCCAACCTGAGACAGATTCCGAGGGATGTATGCCACGAGCTCTTGAGCTTGCAAAACCGGCGCAATCTTGATCTCAGTCCATCTCCTGGCTGTCTCCTAACCACGTCGTAAGATTTCAAATTGTCATTCTCAATTCATCCCGTTCTGTATGCGGTAAGAACTACGAGCTCTGTTCCTGGACGTGTCACATCCCATTCTCGCGCTCATGACCGAGCAGAGCAACAGAATGCAATTAAGAGCAGCAAAGTCGTCACCGAAGCTTAACCAATCGTCAGCCTTCCCACGCACACTCGAATTTACTGACAATGATACTGCAGTATCGCAGGCAAACGAGCAAAAAGTACCTCGCCATAACAATGTTCATGCTCTCCGCTATCTTATTCAATCCCTCATATTCACTTTCAACTTCGTTTCTCATCTCTTTTACTAGTGTCGAAGACTGCTGCTGCTAAGCCACTGCTCGAATCATACTCTTTATTTTTGCATGTCAGTTCCTTCGCACGCTCTATGTCTCGAATACCGACTGGAAGTTGGAATACGTTCGAATCTAGATTTTCGTCATACCGTTCCGTGGTCACACTCTGACGCTGCAATTCGTTCGCTTCCGCTTCGAATTGGAGATGACTGACAATCTTTGCCGGAGAAACAATGGTAGACCCTCGGCGGGGTGATTGTCAGTCCTCTCCAACTCAAAACTCAGCACTACTTAAGCCGACCAGTTCCGGCTTCTTCGCTCATTGTCGCTTCCTTCTTCCTCATCATCCGCACTGACAAATAACTATCCCGCAGGCTTCAGAACTGGTATTGTCTTGCCTTGCTCATCCGCTTCATCTGGCCCTTCTCGCGCCTTACATCATCTTCACCCCCGAACTCTTTCAACGTCACCAGCGCGACCTCCTACCGCCTTTTCAGCCTCGATACCCAATCCGAACGCCAGTCATTGACAAAATGAACCCGGGAGATTTTATTTTCGTTGACAAATGCGGGGACGTATTCATGCCCGATATATTGATGTCCCTGCAGATCATCTTTGCGCTGGCCGGTAGCATGGGCTATACCGGCATAAGATACGCCGATTGGCTTAAAAGGAATCATTCTTCGCAGGATGTTTCCACCATGTCCCCACTACCGGCCAGCGTGAACTTGAGGGTGGCAGCGAAACCACTCCACAGGCGAAGCCCTTCCCCACGGGGCTCGCCGCGGAGAAAGTCGCAAGGCGAACTCGGGGTAAGCGGTGGTGTCACGAAGGGGTTTGAGAAGCTACGGCTTCAACGCATTCCCAGCCACAGGTTCTCACGGTCCGAGATTTTGGACATGGTGAAGGTAATGCCACCAGCCCCTGTGGTCAGCATGTCGATGATGGGGCGCCGCGAAGCTAGCGACGTTCCTTCAGCTGAGGTATCGTTCGCGAGTCCCGAAGACTGCGAACGGGTTTATGCGGAGGTGAAGAGGCCTCTAGAGTTAGATGGGATTTGGGTATCCCCAGTTTAGAACGCGGGATAGTATATTGTTGCTTAATGATAAAAAGAAGTTATTTAAAACCATTTGCCGAACCTACCCCACAACAACACGAGTTCGATAATGCGATAATGATGAAGATGTAGAAAGCGAGACTGCCATAGAACCCCAATAAAAATCATTGACGGTCTTTTTGGGATGTGGTTAACGTAGCTTATAAAAGAAGACTGCAGAAGAATGAGCGCAGAAAACTTGTAGTAAAAGAAGCAGGAAGAGAGTGGACGAATTGCATGATGATTTATTGGAGCCAATGGGAGCGGGACGCATTTGCAAAGACGTATGTGATGACATGGATATCGGGCAGCCATGTTCTGGAAATTCATCATCTGTACAGACCTTGCTGGACTCTACGTTTTCTGCGGCTAGCATTTGCGTGAAGCTCGTGAACGTGTGGTGCAACCACGTGGGACGGGAACTGCGTAGGTTGCACTTTTGCGGAGCAGTTGAGCATGGGAACTCCGCTCCTGGGTGACAACCGAGGTCAGGAGCGAGATCAGTCCCGTAGAGTCACACAGCTTGGTCTCAACGGTCATGCTTGGGGTCCCAAGCTCTGGAAGGTGAGTCAAGCCGAGAGTTCTCAGCAAACTGCTGTTGTTTGCCACACCCCCGTTGTGCCTTCCAAGTCGTCGTAACTCTCCTTCCTGCTGTCTCTCTTGACCTTGCCCTTCTTGTGCTTCCACATTATATAGTGATGACAGACTCAGTTTTCCGCCTCGCGTTTGCTTTTACATGGGACTTGGATACGCTTGCAGAAACCAAAACGTTTCGCAGGGGCTTAAAACCTACGTTTTCCAAGCTGATCCGCTCTCGAAACAATCATGAAGAAGTTCTAAACCCCTTTCGAAGGCGAACTGGAAAACTATGCTTGTGAAGAGAGAGTGGCCTACGTTTACAACTAAGTTCTGCGGACGATGTCATTAATGGTGTACAACCGATGCGGAGAAATTACCCTCCAAGGGTACACACGTTCAGCGCAGTGCGTATCAATCAGCACGGATGGCTTTCGAATTCTTGCAGGTCCAGAAGAAAATAATATGCGCTTGTGGGACACCCATAGCGGAACGTAAAGCATCTTAAAGATTACAAGGATTGGGTACGGTGCGTCGCCTTGAACGCCGATGGCACTGTTGGAAAGTTCGTTTGACTAGACAGTGCGCTTGTAGGACATTCGAAGCATTAGCGCCGTCAGACTGCGGTGCTGTGCTTGTATGGGACGCCGATAGTCTCATCATCATCGGGAAGCTACTTCAAGGTCACATCAGCTCGGTGCGGTGCGTAGTGGTGAATGCGAGTGGCACGCGTAAAGTGTCAGGCTCGTACGACAACACCGTAGGTGTGTGGGACGCCCAGAGCCGCGACACCCTGGGGCAGCCGCTCGAAGGCCACACAGGCAAGGCGCGGTGCGTCATCGTGAGCGCGGACGGCGATCGCGTTGTGTCAGTAGATGAAACGCAACTGCTGTGGGTTTTAACGTCAGCGACTGTGAATGTCTTCTCACGTCAAATGATGATGCGTGGAAGCGCACTATCGACGGCGTCAAGCTCACGTGGTCGGACGATGGCCAACAGTGGGCATCATCGCATCAAGAGGTGTGCGACTCGCATGAAGGCGGTTCTGCGATTGTGCTGGACACCTCCGAACACGCGATGCGTAGCATCGGCAGCGATGACGTGTACTTCACGCAACATTTTAGATCTTGCAGAATCGTGCGGTGATAACATTTCTTACTTACAGCAACGTGTTGAAAGGTGTTTGTGCTGGCGGTTTCCAATTGCACGACATTTGCTATGGCACGCTACCCAAAACAACTTGAATAAGGATTTCGTGGAGAATGCAAAACTGGGCACCGAAGCCGTGGCTGCAAGCCTCTGAGGGTCTCTTGCAACAAGCCGGTGTTCGTGGAGTACAGGTAATGAACATCAAAGGTGTAGTATTGTTAGTCAACGAAAAGAACGCGGCCCTGCAAAGAAAGGCAAGAGTGGCGGATCAACAGATTAGTTGTTCAGAGGACCTGAAATGAGCGGGGCTGTGTTGTAGTCGAATGTTGTCGAATGAAAGAGGAAGTTTGTTGGAGTGATAGATGAAGTGCGGCTGAGCTGTGTCGTAAATTTCAAGGAAAAGATAGAGGCAGAGCAAGGCAGAGGGCTAATAATCGTAAGTTACGATTCGTAACGCTCTTTCGCATAGTATGAGAACGCGTGTTTCGACTCGCTCTCGTCAAACGACAAAAGGATTATGCAACAGTGCTGGGCTACGAACGGTTGCTAAGATGCAGAAGCTTAGATTCTAAGTTGATCGAGGTTCAGTTTTGATAGATTCCAAGTTGGTAAAGATCGAGATCAAAAGTTGTCTAGTTGAAAACATATCCAGGTTAAAGCCATTCTTCTTCTAACGATGATGACGTTGAAACAGTCAACATCGCGCTCCTACCCTCGTCATTAATCTGGAATATCGGAGTTTCGACTGAAAGTCCAAAATTCCAGGTTGATGACAAGGATGAGAGCGAAATGCTGACAGTCTTCCAAATTGATGAGTTTCAAAGACCGAAGTGATTCCAAGAAAGCTGAGAGTAAGAGAGAGAGAGAGAAAGAGACGGAAATAGTCCAAGTTGAAAGACCTGGAAAGCCAAGGTGAAAGAACGAGAAATTTAAGAAGCCAAAAAGGGAAACATAGAGTGAGAAAGCCAGGGAAGGATGAAAGGGGCAAGCGGGTTGGGATGTTAGAGTGCCTAAGCGCCGAGAGAGTCAGAGGGTGAAAGACATAATGATAGAGTAAGAGAGAGCAAATATGAGAATGTAGGGTGAGAGAGAAATCGCAGAGACCTTCTCAAGAGAGTTCGAATGAGCCAGAACACGGGACCCGGATAGCGAGCGAGAACAACAGAGCCATATAGTTGTAGATAGAGCCAAAGAAGAGGAGATCCTGACAATCAGGATCAGAGAGCAGGGAGGCAGGAGCGAACTAATGAACAATGCAGCCATTGAGAGCGAAAGTCAGAGGGTCAGAACGAAGGAAGCGATTCCAATGTGTCAGACACTCGAAACCGAACCAGTAAAACGAGAGCCAGATAAAAGGAGATATGGAGTGGGAGATAGAGTGAGAGACAGAGGCGGAAGGAAAAGAGGGAAGAGCTAGAGAACCAAGAAACGAATGATTGGGAGAGCAAGTGGAAGAAGAAGAATGCCAAAAAGCAAAAGTTAGAGATAAACCGAAAAAGCGGGAAAGACAGATAGCGTATGAGAGCGAGTGCGAGCGAGTGAGAGCGAGTGAAGGAGCGAGTGAAGGAGCGAGCCAGAAGGCCGTGGATAGCCAGAGAGAAAGAGAGAGAGAAAGAGAGAGAGAAAGGGCGCGTATGAGATAGTGTTAGAGAAAGAAAATGTGAGAAGTAGTGACGGAGAAAGAAAGGGAGAGCAAAGCGCAAGCCAGAAGAGAAACCAAGAGTTATAGAGAGTGTGTAACTGAGAAAGCACTAGAGAGAAGCAGAGCAAGAAAAGAGAACCGAATCAGAGCTAGCGAGAAAGGAAGAGAGCAAGGGATACAGAGAGCGAAAATCCAGAGACCAAATAATTGAGAGGAAAGGAGAGCAAGAGAGGGATGAAAAGGAAAGAGCCATTGAGAGAAAGACCCAGACAGGGAACGAGTCGCAGCAAGAAAGAACCATAGAAAGAAGCACCAATGGGAGAAAGAGCAATAGTGGGAAAAAGCAGAGAGAAAGAGAGGGATTAGAACGATGGAGCCATGTAGAGAAAGAGCCAGACTGAGAACGAGCCACAGAAAAGAACCGTAGAGAAGAAGACCAATGAGAGGAAGAGCAATAGTGAGAAAAGAAGCAGAGAGAAAGAGAGTTAGAGAGAGAAAGAGCCAGAGAAAAAACAACCAAGGAGAAGAAGAACAGTAGGACGAAAGAGAGCCAGAGAGAGAGAAACCAAGGAGAGGAAGAGCAATAGGAAGAAAGAGAGCCAGGGAGAGAGAGAGTCAAAGAGAGAGTGTGTGTGGTGTACCGAGAGGGGGGCAGAGCAGAGTTGGGGCTCGAACCCAGGACCCCGAGCTCACCCAAAAATCTCGTGACCGTCTGTGACTGCCATCTGCAGCTGACAGCACTACAGAGAGCCAGAGAGAGGTGAGCACGGGAGCGAGAACAAGAGTGGAGGAGGGATGAGAGCCAGGTATAGAGGCAGAAAAAGAAAGAGAGCCATAGAAAACCGCACTGAGAGAACGAGCAAAAAGAAGAAAGACCAAGAGAGTGGAAGAGCACGAGAAACACATAGCGAGAGTGAAAAAAGATGAGAGCCGGAGCCAAAGACACGGAGACAGAGCGAAAGTAAGAATTAGAGGGAGAAGAAGGGAGAACGGGACAGTGAGAGAGGGCAAGAACAAGATAGATCGAGAATTAGAAAGAGCCAGAGCGAGAGAGCAAGCGAGTGACATATCAAGGATAAGAGATAAAAGAAGAAAGAGCCAGAAGGAGACATAATGCCAGAAAAACAACCAGAGAAGAGAGAAATGGAAAGATTGGAAAGAGTCCGAAAGAGGGAGAGAGCCAGAAGGGGACAGAGAGCGAGAAAAAAGCCAGAGAAGAGAGATTGTGGGAAATTAGAAGGAGCCAGAGCGAGAGGGCAAGCGAGTGAAATGTTAAGAATTGTAAGTAAGGATAGAAACAGCCAGAAAGAGGCAGAGAGCAAGAGAAGAAGCCAAAGAAGAGAGAAGAAGCTCGAGCTAGCTCGCCAAAGAGAAAGAGAAAAAGTGAGCCAGATAGAAAGAGAAAGAAAGGGACAGAAAAGCAGAGTCAGAGGATATGAGAGCCAGAGGATATGAGAGCCAGAGAGAGGAAGAACCACAGAAAAGAAAAAGTGTGAAAGCGAGCCAGAAGGAGGGAGGAAGAGCTGAAAAGAAGTACAGCGAGCGAGAGGGCAAGAGCGAGAGACCGAGTGAAAGAGAGATTAAGAGAGATCGAGCAAAAGAGGTATCAAGTTTCAGAGAGAAAGAAAGAGAGACAAAAGAAGGGTGACACAGGGATGAAGAGAGAACGAGCAAAAGAGGCATCAAGTTCGGGAGAGAACGAAGAGACGAAAGAAGGGTGACAGAGAAACGACACAGAGAGAGAGCCAGAGAGCTGAGAAGGGAATAAAAAAGAGAGCAGATATGAAGAGTCAGCGAAGAAAGCCAGAGAGACCCACGGAGCGTAGAAAGAGCAGAGAGGAACGAAGAACGGGAGCTAGAGAAATCGAAAGCGTCACAAAGCCAGAGCAAAAGCCAATAGAAAGAGAGCGAGAGAAACCAGAGAGCAAAGGGGAGCAAGAAAGCAAAAGGTAGCCAGAGGGCAAGAGGAGCCAGAGAGCAAGAGAATTCAGAAAACAAAAGAAGCCAAAAACCAAGAGGAGCAGGAAACCGGGCGAAAGAGAGGGAGAACACGAAAGAGAGAGCGAATGCGTCACAAAACCAGAGCGAGAGTCAGGAAAAAGAGAGCGAAAGAAGTCAGAGAGCAGAGGGGGAGTGAGAAAGAAGAGGAGCCAGAAATCAAGAGGAGTCGGAAGGTGAGCGAAAGAGAGGAAGAACAAGAAAGAGAGAGCATGAGAAAAAATGGAAGAGGGAGCGAAAACGTCTCAAAGCCAGAGCAATAGCCAGAGGGAGAGAGAGAAAGAGAAGCCAGAGAGCAAGGGAAACCCAGAGAGCGAGAAAAGCTAGAGGGCGAGTGCAAGAGAGGGAGAACACGAAAGAGTGAGTACGAAAGAAGAGCGATTGAAAGAGAAAGCCAAGCGAAATCAAGAGAAAAAGTTGTTTGGAGAGGAATTATTTCTAGGAGAACAAGTGAGGAAAAGGAGAGTGCCAGCGATAGTCAAACGAAAGCAAGAACCAGATACAGAGACAAATAGAGCATAAGATAAGTTGCGATAAGTAAAGTGAGCCAAAGAGAGGGCAGAGCAAAGGAGGGCCATTTGAGAGAGCACGATCCAGAGCGAAAACGAGAGCCAGAAAAGCCAAGTGCCAGAAAGGGCAGGAAAATGCTAGTGTGTGAAAGAAAGAGATGAGAAAGTAAGAGAAAATGTGAGAACCAGAGAGAAAAAGAGCAAGACAGTGGCATAGAGTAGGAGCCAATCAGTAAAAGCCAGTTGAGAACAAAGGACAGTTGAGAGAGTGAGATCCAGAGAGGGAACGAGAGCCAGCAAATGCGTGTGTAGAAGGAGGAAAAGAGATGGGAGGGAGAGAGTCAGAGTAAGAACTAAAGAGAAGAAGATCCAGAGAGTGAGAGCTAGTTGAGAGCAAGAGCCAGAGAAGGAACTACAGCCAAGGAATTTGTCTGTGCAAGCAAGAGAAAGGGAGAGGAAGAGAGAGAAGTAGAGAAAGAAAGCCAGAGGATAGCAAGGGAGAGTAAGAAACAAAGAGAAGAAAGTCCGGAGAGTGAGTGAAAGTGATAGCCTGTTGAGAGCAAGAGCCAGTTGAGAGAGCAAGCGAGTGCTCCATGAAGGGGGACATAAATTGCGTCATTCAAGAGTCAGAGCATAAGAACCAGAGGGAACGAGGAAAAAACGAGCCAGAAAGGGAGAATCAGAGCGAGTAAGGAAAGAGAGGAAGAACCAAAAGAAGTAGCAGTGAGGAAGCAATCCAGAAAGAGGGAAATGAGCCAAAGAAAAGAAGAGCGCGAGCGGGAAGGAGAAAAAGAGAAGACAAGAGAGGGAAAAAATTCAGCAGAAGTGCACCCGAGAAGAGAGAAAGAAACAAGAAGTAAATGTAGAGAGCACCGAAGAAGAAGCGCAAAAGAGAGAGGAAGAGAGAGAGAACGAGCCAGAGAGGGAACCAGAGAGGAGAAAACGAAAGAAAGCGATGGGGGAGAGAGCGAGACCAAGAGTAAAACCAATGGGGAGAGGGTGAGGCAGGAAATGAGAGAGTTGAGGATTTGTCGAGAACCAGATCCGGAAAAGAAATAAGTAGAGAAAGCTAGCTAGAGATGGCGAGGAAAGAAGTGAGATGGGAAGAAGGTAAGTGAGATGGTAAGACTGTGAGAGAGAACGAGTGGAACTGAGAATGGGAGCGACTGAGTTGGACTGGAACTCAAGGGGGAGGAAAAAGACAAAGAAAGAAAGGGAGAGAGAACCAGATAGGGCAATAGAGAGCAGAGGATGAACGAGACGGACGGAGAGACGGAGGGAGAGACGGAAGGAAAGAGGGAGGGAAAGAGGGGGGGAAAGAGGGAGGGAGGGAGAGTGGGAGAGAGGGTGGGAGAGAGTGGGAGAAAGGGAAAGGGATGGTAAGCTGGAAAGGGCCGAAGAGAGAACGGAGGTAGAAAGAGCCAGAGGGAAGAGGAGAAGAAAAAAAATGAAGACCAAAGCAGCGATAATGCGAACGAAAATGTAAGACAGAAAGACAGAAAGCCACAGAGCCACAGAGAAGGAGAACCAGAGAAAGTAAGAGCAAGACAGCGAGCCACAGAGCGATAACCAGAGTTAATAGAAGAGAGACACCTAGAGAGAACATGAATTAAAAATAAAGGAAGCAAAGCAGTGAGAGAGTGAAGGAAATCGAGTAAGAAGATGAGGCAGAGAAAAGACGAGAGAAGCAGCGACAGAAGGAAAAAGACAGAGTAAATAGAAGGGGGAGCGAGTCAGACACAAGATTAGCCAGTAGTCAGAATAACGAAACAGCGAGAGAGAGAGACAAAACAAAGGCCAGAGCTAGAAGGGGAGGAAAAGCCAGAGGTAGGATGAGCTAGAGAAGGAAAGAGAGAATCAGCGGTAGAGACAACAAAAACCAGAGTTAAAAGAATAGAGAGCTAGCGAGAAGATGAGCCAGGAAGCAGACCAGAGAAGCAGCGTGAGAGACGAAAAAACCGAAGGAGCCAGGAACAAGAGAGGCGAAGGGGGAAGAGAGCGAAAGCCAGAGTTCGAAAGACAGAGAGAGCCAGATAGATGATGAGCCAGTGTGGTGTACCGAGAGGGGAGCAGTGACTGCCATCTGCAGCTGACAGCACTACCGCCAGAGAGTAGACCGGAGGAGCGACAGAGAGAACGAAAGCCGTACTGAGAGAAAGAGAGACGGAAGAAGAAAGAAAAAGCGCAAGGTTGGAAGAAGAGTAGAATAGAGGGCGTGAGAAACCAATGGAGATGAACAAAGACCTGGAGGAGAGCAGAGACTAAGGGAGAGCAGCCTTTAGGTTCAATGCTGGCCAAATATAAAGAGTTTGCGCCGCTCTGAAAGAGAAGAAGATGAGCGAGGGCTTTTTGAATTGCAAGGTTGCGTCACAAGAAACGAAAAGTACCAATGGTACCGAAGTGCATTGTTGATTCATCAAAAAATGGCACAGATCAGGAACATAGAACAGATTAGGAAACAAGAGTACGTGAATAGGACCATCTAATTTGAACTGATGTTCCAATTTAAATTGGTATTCTATTCAAGAGGAAACATTCTTTCTGCGCCAAGCGCTAGCAGAGATTTGAGCCCCAGTGTGCGACGGCTCAGCATAAACCAGAGAAGGTTGGATTTCTTGAGAACGCTCCGATCTATTCTTTCTTTAAAGACCTCTGCACTCGACTGTTGCACAGATGGTATTTGAAAACCACTGTGATCCGAGCCGTTTAGCCTTTTGCACTTTCCGGACATTACTCAGTTGAGGGTGACTTGAAACAGGGCATTGCGGGAAAGTTTAGAAGAGAGTCAAACGCCGTCATGTGACCTCTATGTGACCACGTTTGCGTGCCAGATGGTACCTTGTCCTTACCGATAAAAATTTGGAGAACTTTGCACTTCCGGTTGACAGTGGGTCTATGCATCATGGTCAGAAGATCTAGGAGCACAAACGTACGCCGTACAGAGGAATGGTGTCTTGGCTCACCTAGAACATTGTGGACTGCTCAATGCATCCTGAAGCATCCGTCAGTTTCAATGGTGAACGCATATGCGCAGTGGTGAATCACGGCGCGAAAATCGAATTTGAAAATCGAAGCCGGCCGGTTCAAAATTTGATCGCAACAATGGTGCTTGCAGCATCCTGATCGTGTCAAGATCAAGCTGGTTAACGCGTCGATGGCGGCGGCGCCTGATGGTGCCACACGAGCCGTGTGACACGACACGGAAGAAATGGCCATCGACAGCGAGCTGCTTGAGGCTATCCAAAACGGTCGTTTGCAGCTACTAACGGCGTTGCTCATGTGCGGGGCTGATGCGAACAGTACGGACGAAGATGGCAACAGTCCGTTGCATGTTGCCACTTTGAAAGGAAGCGTTTCCATCGTCCAAGAACTGCTAGTGCGAGGCGCTGACGTCGACCGAGCAGACAGCAGTGGCTTCACGGCGTTGCACTATGCCGCTGATGCAGACCACCTATATGTCGCACAAGTGTTGCTGGAGCACGGCGCCAGCGTGAACCGCGCAAACAATAGGGAGGAACTACCGCTGCATATCGCTGCAGGTAGAGGACACTTGGATATTGTGAGAGCGTTACTGGCCTATGGTACTGACATCCACGCCACGGACGTGCTAGGAAACACGCCACTTCTAGACGCTGTGAAGCACGACCAACTAACCACAGCACTTACTCTGTGGCGCGCCGGTTCCGATCCGCTCAAGCAGAACAATAATGGTGAGACTGCGTTATCGCTGCTGCCTGAAGACAGCGCTGCCGCCAGTCGCATGCGCACCGCTCCACGCTCAGAACGCACTCTGTCTCGCTTGCCACCCGATATTCGTCAAGTTCTCACTATTCTGGCGTCGAGGTCTCTCTGTACAGTCACGGCGCAGGATGCTATACCGGAACTGCAGCAACTGGCTGAGGCCCATTTCACTCAATTTAGCCACAAATTAACTGTTGCAGAGGATGACGTCGAAGATGTTGTCATGAAACACATGGATCCTAGGACGTGTTCGCTTGGCGTGGATGGACTCATCAGATCGTTTTACGAGCTGCGGAGGAAGTACGAAATCGTAAGACGCCAAAGGGAGCCCTCAGAACTGCGTGCAGCTTTCAAGAGGGCCACACGCTCAAAAAGTGTTTTGAGAACAAAGCTCGCCAGGCAGCTTTTGCGGGTACTGTTTGAGGAATCCGGCGGAGAAACAGCTTCTTCGCGGGCATCGTTCACAGGGAGTTGTAACATTTGGAACGAATCTATGGTGGATGCACTGTTGACTAGGCACAAAAGGGATGAGAATGGAATTGATGAGGACGGTTTTGTGAAGGTGGCGATGAAAGCTTTGTTCGCGTAGCCACCAAACGAAGCGTGAATGAACTCGGTCATACCAACGGCGATACTGCAGTTGAAGTACACCATTTCGATAGCGGTGGACGCGTTTGAGTATGGGGACGACAACCACATCGAAACGTCTCAAGTTGAGACTCTCAACCGAAAAACGCTTGTGTCGCACGGTTTTGCTGATCGATTTCTTGTTTTCTCGGCGCCGCATTTACCTGCGGTAGACTGGCGATGATTGTCCATTGGCACCATTTGGGTTGTAAAGCAACTGCTTCCTGGTGAGCAAATCTGGTATCATATCCTTGGCAGAATCCGAGCGCGGCGACGGAGATGAGTCAATCCCGAATAGATCGTGTTGGTTGGTGGGTTTTCTAGTTTGTTATCCATTGTGTTCTCACGAAGGATCACGTTTTGCTGGACCCTTTTGACGGTGGATCGACTCTGAAACGATATCTGAACCGTGAGGCTCCTCGGAATGATTTCGTTTTGGCCTTCTGGTCTCCTGCAAAGACTCGTCCTTTCCCCTGGAAAACTGTACCGACTCTCGCAACCATTGCATGCTGGGATCGTCGAGCATTTTGCCAAGCGTCTTCAACGTGTTTCGAAATTGTTTCGGATCGGACGCCTACGCTTGGTATTTCGATTTCACTCTCACTTTTCATGTGCTGCAGGCCGCAGGCGTTGATTGCGCAGGGATGAGCTTGTGGACAAGGCGTAAATGATGGACATGTCTGCAAGAGCGTCGAGGCTGGTCAGGGAATAGGTGTAGTACAGGCACGCAAAATGAATATACAGTATCTACATGTCACTGTACATGCGTGAGTTCTCACGGATAGTTTTATTGCACAGGCAGCGGCAAAGACAGCTTGCGGAAATGACTGAGGCCGGGCCAGCCCGGCTTTCCAAGCCCGGTGGAGCAATGAATACGCAGGTACGACAGGCCGCATATGGGGCTCTGCACGCTGCGAGCAAACTGGCCCACCAGCGTCCACGAGTCGGAGAACACGTCGTAGTAATACACATTGGGCGACTGCTTGCGGCCGTTGGCCACGCCGCCAACCACAGTGAGCCCGTTCCAGTAGGCAAACGTGCTCGCCACAATGTGCCCCAACGGCTGCGGGATGGGCGCCTTTGACAGCCACTGGTCATCCGAGTAGAGGTACTCGTTCACCGTGTGCTGATTTCCCGTCTCCTCGTCGGCCGAGTGCTGGCCGCCCAGGAAGAAGTAGCGCGAGGACGCCACGGCGGCGGCCATGTGGTTGCGCGGGTTGGGCATGTTTGCCTTGCGTTTCCAGCCGTGCTCCGGCTTGTCCAGCGACAGCATGAAGGTGTGCGGCAAATCAGTGCCGTCGAAACGGCCCTTCTCTCGGGTCATGCCGCCGGCGTAGAACAGCGCGTTGATCGGCTTGATGTGCACCATGGCGCCGCCGCCGACGGAGACGGGCAGATTGGGCAGCGACGTCCAGCTATTGTCGTTGAACGAGAACTGGTAGCAGTCTGACACGGACTCGCCCGGAGCGTCGCCCAGGAAGCCGCCGCACAGGTAGAGCACATCGTCCACGATGGCCTGCGCGCAGTGCGTGAGCGGGCGCGGCATGTCGGCCAGGCGTTTCCAGTCGGCGCCGTTCTGCGTGACGTTGAGCGCGTACATTTCGGACGTGGCCTCGAGCGCGGAGTTGGCGAGATAGCCGCCCGCGACGAGCAGGTGGTGGTTGGACGCCGAGAGACGGAGCACGCCGCCCGACGCCTCGAACACCGGGAGCGGATACGACGGGTGCGCGAGCCATTTGGTTCCGAGCAGCTGCGGCAAGCGAGAGGGGTGGGGAGTGTCAGAGCGATACATGACGCGAGCAGCGCGACGGAAGGGCGGGCGACGTACGTTGGGGGCGCGTTTGGCGGCGGCGCGCACAAGCGCAAGCGGCGCGAGCAGCAGGGCGAGCACGGGGAGGCGACGCATGACGGGGGCAAGGCGGCGCGAGCGTGGTGGTGGTGGCGGTGGCGGCGGGCGCGCGCGCCGTCGCGCGCAGCCGGCGCGGCGGCGCACTGATATATGTAGCGGCGGCGCTGCGACGCTGCGCCGCTGCGCCGCTGCGCCGCTGCGCCGCTGCGACGGCGCGGGGGGCGCGCGCGATGGCGGCGGCGCGCGCCCAACGTAGGCGGCGCGCGCCATGCGGCGGGCACGGCGCATCCAACGTGACGACGTCGACAGCGCGGCGCGCGGCGCGCGGCGCGCCGTGCGTGCGCGCAGCCACTGGCGCGCGCGCACGTGCGCCACGCCGCGCGCGTGGCGCGGTGGCGCTGGGCGCCGCGCGCCGAACGCACGCGGCGCCGACCGCGCGCACTGGCGCGGCGGCGCGGCGCGGCGCGGCGCGCCATGTATCTAGCGCGGCGCGCGGCGCGGCGCGCGGCCGACGGCGACGTTGCGACGCTGCTGGGCATGGCGGGCGGCGCGGCGCGGCTCGGCGCGGCGGCGCTGTGGCTGTGCGGCGGCGCGCTGTGCGCGCTGGCGGCGCGCGTGTGGTGGCTGCTGGCGGCGATTCGCGCGCGGCGGCGGCGGCTAGTGGCGCGCGGCGACGCGCGCGGCGGCGGCGACGCGCGCGGCGGCGACGTGCGTGCGCGGCGCGCGTTCGTGGTGCTGGCGGTGCTGGGGTCGGGCGGGCACACGTCCGAGATGCTGACGCTGCTGGCGGAGGTGCTGCCGCTGCAGCCGCGCGCGCGCGTGGTGTTCGTGCTGGGCGCCACCGACCGCCACTCGCTGCACAAGGCGGCGCAGCTGCACCGCGAGCGGCACGCGGCGGGCGCGGCGGCGGCGCGCTTCCGCGTGATGCCGCGCGCGCGCGAGGTGGGCGAGGGCGCGGCCAGCAGCGCGCTGAGCTGCGCGCGCGCGCTGGGCGCGGCGCTGCGGCTGGTGGCGGCCGAGCGCCCCACGCTGGTGCTGTGCAACGGGCCGGCCAACGGCGCGGTGGTGGCGGCGGCGGCGTTCGCGCTGCGCGTGCTGGCGCTGCTGGACTGCCGCATCGTGTACGTGGAGAGCTTTGCGCGCGTGCGGCGGCTGAGCGTGTCGGGGCGGCTGCTGCTGCCGTTTGTGGACCGCTTTATTGTGCAGTGGGCGCCGCTGCGCGAGCGCCACGCGCTGGCCGAGTTCTACGGGCGGCTGTGCTAGCGAGCGAGCGCGCGAGCGCGCTAGCCGAGAAAGTTGAGCACGGCCGTGTGCAGGATGAGGTTGCAGAACAGCCAGTCCAGGTACGCGCGGCGCTTGGAGAGCGCGCGCCAGCGGTTGGCGCCGTCGCGCCGGTTGTGCGCGTCCAGCTGCATGCGCAGCGACACGGTGAGCACGAACACGCCCACGGCGGACAGGAACGCGGCCAGGAACGAGTTGTACGGGAACGAGCCCACGGCGGCCATGTACGCGAGCTGCGCCACGCCCACGGCCAGCACGTGCGCCAGGAACGCGTCGATCGGCTTGAGCTCGCGCGCCGTCTTGGCGCCGTACGCGCGGAGCACCTCGCGCACCACCGAGCCGGACGCCGCCACGGGCGACATGCGCGCCATGCGCGAGTTGGGCGAGTGGGACGACGCCATCGTGCGCGCGGGCGGGCGGCGGCGATCGCCAATCGAGAGTCTGCCATCCGCTGTTGACTGGAGCGGCCGAACGGCCGCGCCGCGCGTGGCCACGCCGCCGCGTGCGCCAGCTGTCGCGCCGTGCTCGCGCGTTCGATCGATCATCAATGATCATATTCTCTGAGAGCCCTGGTCCATGACCGCAGTCGCCCCCCCCCCCCACCCCCCACTCTGCCCGATCGCCGCGCGCGCGCCCTCCGCTCCACTGCCCGCCCCAGAATGCCGCGGCTGCCTGCGCTCTCCCGCGCGCTGAGCGCGCAAGCGCCGCCGCGCGCGCGCCCCACCGTGGCCGGCGTGCGCGTCGACGCGTCGCACTACACCGACACGGGCGGCAGCGGCGCCGACGCCACCGCGCTCTCCGCCTCGCTCGAGCACGCGTCGCAGAACGCCGTGCGCCTCTACCGCCACGCGCTGCGCGACGTGCCGGACATGCGCAAGAACTTCAACATCGTCGAGGACGCCGCGTTTGTGCGCCACGCCGTGCGCGACCTGTTCGAGCGCCACGCCGCCGTCGCCGACCCGGCCATCGTCGACATGCTTGTCTTCAAGGGCTGGCAGGAGCTGCGCGAGATCCGCGAGCAGTGGAAGAGCCGCCACCACATCTACGCCTACATCCAGAGCTACGCCGACAAGCTGGTGCGCGAGGAGGCCGAGCGCAGCGCGCAGCACGCCGGCGCGCGCGCCAACGACGACATGCTGGCGCTGTGGCGCGCGCGCGGCCTCGTGCCGCAGGAGCTCGTCACCTGGCCCATGTTCCTCAAGTGGAAGCAGGACGAGCACGCAAAGTTCCGCGCCTTTGCGCTCGACCACAAGCTGTTTACGTCCGAGCAGCTGCACCGCAACGCCAACGCGTCCTCGCAGTGCACCATCATGTAACATGCAGCGTTGCAAAACTGTTTTAGATAGCGCACAATTCGAGCGCTTCCTGTCGCTCGGCAAACAACTCTTCGGTTGTGGCCGAAACGTACTTTCGAGAAAACTCGTTCAGTTCAATGCCCTGCACAATCTCGTACTCCCCACCGCCGCCACATCGCACGGGGAACGAGAAGTAAACACCCGGCTTCACGTCGTAGCTCCCATCACTCGCCACAGCCATACTCACCACTTTCGAATCGCCCAGTATCCAGCTTCTCAGATGGTCCCCAATCGCGCTCGCGGCCGACATGGCCGACGACAGCCCCCTTGCCTTCAAGATAGCCGCCCCTCTCTTCTGAATGCACGGGATGAATTCTTCTGCCACAGCCCGGTGCCCGCCGAGCATGCCCATCACCGCCTCGCCGTTCACCGTTGCGTGCGTCACGTCGGGGTACTGCGTGGCAGAGTGATTTCCCCAGATAGCCACGCCCTCCACTTGGTCCGCCCGTACGCCGGCGCGCATTGCGATTTGTCCGACTGCCCGATTTTGGTCCAGTCTTGTCAACGCCGTAATGTTTTGCTTGGGTATCGATGGCGCAAAGTGACTCAGAACTAGCGCATTGGTGTTTGACGGGTTTCCCACCACCACCACTTTCACATTCTTGGATGCCACGCGGTCGAGTGCCTGTCCTTGCGCCTTGAAGATGTTCACGTTTTTGGCAATCAAGTCCCTGCGCTCCATGCCGGGGCGACGGGGAAATGAGCCTCCAAGAATGGTCACATCGGCATGTTGGAATGCCACCATAGCGTCATCTGTCTCGACAATGTTGCGCACCAGCGGGAACGCACAGTCGTGCAGTTCCATCACTACCCCATGGAGCGCGTCGAGCGCGGGCTTAATTTCCAGTAGACGCAGTTCAATTGGCTGGTCGCGTCCAAACACATCTCCCCTGGCTATGAGTGGAAGAAGGCTGTACGCAATCTGACCGGCGGCGCCAGAAACGCACACAGTGAGAGTTCCTTTTGACATTTGCGGATGGCACATGGCGAAGAAATGCGTTCCGAGTACGGAATACAGACAAGGTAAATACTGATGTATGAGGCGCAAGATTTCACCCGTCTGCGTTGCAGCAAGAGTCACGATATCGGCGCTGCGTGTTCCGAGGCTTTTATATGGGCGAGAGGATGGGCCGGGTGAATGCTGGTGAGCGAGGGGTAAATGGACCGTGTGGAATATCAATCAGACAGGTGACGAAGACGAAGATGCTTGGCAACGCTTCAAGCTGGGCTTTTAAGTGTTGTACTGGAGGTGGCGCGAGGTGAGACGTGGAGCACACGCAGAGTGTCAAAAACAGCACAAAATGCGTTGCACCCCAGGCTGACCAATTGCGGCTAACCATGTACAACTGGTGGCGTGGACGATGTCGCACGCTTCTCGCACAGCCTGTCATGTGCAGAGAACGATACGGCAGCACTCTGGAGGCGGAACGCTTCGCGCACTCGAGAGTCGCCACAATCACGAAGTGTTTCAATAAGCAGGCGGAAAAGGAGCACGCGAGTATCTGTCAAAACAGCCGCGATGGCGTGAGAGAAGCAACGTTGCATGTATGAGATGCAGCGAGGACGGGAATCGAAAGCATGCCAAGGACACAACCCCCGCAATTGCCTTGACACCCAGACGCCTCCTCACATGGGTGGGGGCGGAGGCGGCGGCGGCGGAGGAGGAGGAGGCGGCGGTGGTGGTGGAGGCGGTGGCGGTGGAGGCGGGGCCATTGCATCTGGTCGGGCATCAAGCGGGGTCGGAACATTCATTGCTGTGGAAACGTCCTCGGGCCGGTGCGACATGGGCGGTGGCGGGGGCGCGTCATGCAAGGCCGGCTTCGCGGCGGCCGAAAGCACGCCCGGTGGAGGCGGCGGTTCATTGTCGGGATGCGGCGCATATCGGGCACCTGTCAACCACGTCCCCGTTCCATGCGGCAGCTGCTGCGTTGGAGGCGGCGGCGACGTCAAATGGGGCCGCGAGGCGGTGCGACGATGAGGCGGCGCGACGGCGTAGTAGCGATGTCGGTATTCGTCGTACACGCGCTGCACGGTGCGCACGAGAGAAAGTGAGAGAGTTTTCGCGCGTTGCGCGGCTGGTGGGTTGGGGGCGCGGATTGACAGGTGCAGGTTTTCGCGACCGACGTAATCGGATGAGGAGTGGCGGCCCGATAAGGTGACGGTGCAGCCCGATTGCTGCTCGACGTAGCGAAGGTATTGATGGTCGGGCCCGCGGAGGCGCGCGAGAAGGTCGAGGGAAGGGACGGCGGCGGGATCCATGTCTGCCCAGACGCGATGCACGTCGGGGCGATCACGTTCACCGTGCGCCATGATGGCGAGCAGGTGCTGCACGGCGGCGTCGATGTGCGCCGGTTGCGAGCCGCGGATCTTGAGGAAGAGCTTTCGTTGGTGGTCGGGCGCGTCGGAAGGCGGCGGTGGTTCGGACGGCGGGATGTACCGCCCCTTGGAGACTATGACGACGTTGTGACGCGCCTCGACGGTCTTGATGTTGGCGGACATCATGGCGAAGCGACGGCCGGGGTGGTCGTTGATCTCGAACTCGCGGAAGGGCGGGTCGGTGGCGGACGCGGCGCGGCGCGGCGCGTCGGGCGGCGGGGAGGGCGGCGCGTCCCATTTGCGCTTGCGGTCGAGGCGCTCTGCTTCAACCGGCATAGTGGCATGGAGCGCGCGGCTTTGCGGCGGCGCGGCGGTCGTTCGTTTGCCTTCGTAGTGCGAAGCATTCGTTACCTATGGTATCAGATACCAGGTAGCCCTCTTAACCCTTATCTGCAGTTACAGTACAGCGAAATAAATCCGTGATCGGTGGGTGAGCCATCACAGCGCGCTTGTTGCCGTTGGTAGACAAAGTTACCAGGACTCCTGGTCCAGGAGTGCTCATCCTTGCACAGCTCTTCTCGCCGCCCACCTTCGCAGTGCTTGCCCTCCAGCGCTTCCTCTCGTCATGTCTGAACTCCATAGCCATCCCCGATAGCGTTGCTTGGTGCAACCTGCCTGAATCTTCATCATTGCCACCTTCACTGTATAAGCGCTGCAAGCACCACACTCCCCGTCCGTACTCGCGTATGGCTCAACCTCTGTAATAGGGAGTCTGTATCCGTCACGCCGACCCGCCGTCACAAAGTTGCGCACCTTCACCAGCGTGCGATCACCCTTCCCATCCCATCCCCCTCGCCCCTCAAGGAGCTGCCCTCAACTTTTCTGTTCCTTGTGCAACAGATGCGTTGAAACCGAAACAACTCTTTAATGTGGCGCTCTAACTCTGGCGGCGTGTGCTGCCTTCGTGCGCACTGTTGAACCGCGCGCCACGCTCTGCATGTGCTGAGAGGAAAGGTGTTGCAAAGTGCATCCCGCCTGATTCCTGTATGAGCTGTCTGGAAACGTTCTATTCGCCGGAGACTGTGGTCGTTGGGTCGCCCCTGATAATTCTTTGGGGAGACTTGAACGTGAACTGTTCGTTTCAATCGGTTTCAATCAAAACTCCGTCGCGTTGGGACATTACTTTTGCATGGATACCATGATGAAAGCGAGATACAGAGTGAACAGAAGGATTGAAAATAAGAAACTGGCCCGCATCATCTTCAAAGGCTACACCGTCCCGCACCTGAGTTATCTTTGGCAGTTTAGAGCTCGTATATCGTATCTGAAGCCTCTCCCTGCGTATTTCTGGGCTTTGGTTTCCTGTTTGCTACCGTGAACAGAGAAACCCAGCTGACGAGAAAGTGCAGCGCCTTGTCAGCTATGAAGCTGCCCAGATGCGGAGAGCCTTCCGGAGGACGCAAGCGATCGCAATCTACCGTTGGCACCTCTGTTACAAACGCTATCTTCAAAAGGGTGATAGGCAAACAGCAAAGATGCGAAAGATCATCTACTTCACAGAGATGACCATTTCTGGCAGCTTCTTGCACGGTCAGAATCTCACTACTCTTCTAAAGCAAGTTTGCCGACGGTATGCTCATCACCAATGGTATTGCGTTGAAAGTAGATGATCATATCATCGACTCGCGCATCAAGCAAAAGGCCATCCACAAAGTCTGAAGAAAGAGATGCCATATCATGTGAAGCTTTGTGGACCGTTTGCTTTGCAGTTTCTCTTGGTCATGTCACAGCTGCTTAGAAATGGTTTAGTTACAGCGGAGACTCCCTGTGTCTTGGAGCATTCTCCTTATCTCTAACATTGGGTTGAACAAGACATTGTCTTCGGTACCCTTGGCAGATACCGTATCCCCGAGTTCAACTCACAGTCTCTAAGGTGCAGTCACGTCATGACGATGACAATATCATAAAGATGATCTTCATCAGTTATCACCTATATGTGAGATAAAGATGATATCATGAGTTTCGCACAATTTGTTCTCTTGGAGAGTATTTGATCCCCGCCCCAGACGCCTCACATACGAAGGTACATGGTGTGGAGTCCACACCATGTAATGCGCCTTGCTGTGGAGTACCGGACAACGTTTGTCCGAGCAAAGGCTGTATCTTTTGCCACCAATGACCCATTACCCTTGTACACCGCTATCTACACGTACCAAACAGGGGCAGGTCGTTTCTTCAAAGGAGCCAGATGCGCCCGATGTCCAACCGGCAACCTCGCCGCTCACCTTCGTTGTTTCCGCTGCCGAAACGCTACTCCAACCGCCACAAAGCACTGCATCCGCAACCGCTCCCGGTCAAGCTCCACACCGGCGCGGCGTGCAACGAAACCGCAACGCTAGTCAGGTTAAGCGCATCCAAGGGCAAACGCTCGCATCGTTGCCGCGCCGCGAATTCACGCACCGCCCTTCCGTAACTCCTATTAAAGTTGTTACGGAGCGCCCGCGCTTGTTCCCTTCGCGCGCGTGCTGCCTCCGGCAGTCTATAAAGTTAATCGACCCGTCGACAAGCGCTATGGTGCATAACTTACAGATATGCCTACACAACTAGACATATCTGGATAGCGTTCTACGAGGGTAGGAGGGCTATCCTTCCATCATGAAAAGCATATGTTTGAGCTCGATCGCTCCAATGGTGCATCTCGACAAGCGTGTTTGAAATGGGCGCTTTCTTCATTGCTGCCACCAGCCCGAAACACCCCATCAGCCTGGGTTGCACCACCCGTATGCAAGATGCAATGTTGCCGTCAATTCAAACCTTCCGCAAGAAACCCGCACCTGCCTCCTTTATCAACGCCGCAACCACCTGGGAGGAGGAGTCTCCCTGCACTCCCATCACTTCTCACCCTAACCCGCCGTCATGAAGTCCCCCTTCTTCATCATCGTGCCCTTTGCCGCCCTCATCTCTCTCACCCTCGCCACCACTGCCTTCCCGATCTCCCCCTTCCCCATTGGCTGCGCTGTCATTCTCTGCCCCTCCGACACCCAATGCGTTGAAACGGACAGCGGTCCTCAATGTGTCCCAGTCCCCGTCTTGCCACCCCCGAATCCCATATCATGTGCCGTAATTCTCTGTATCGAAGGCACTCGTTGCGTAGAAGGTCCAAACGGCGCTGAATGTGTACCGGTCACTCCAACCCCACCAACTAATCCACAACCGCCATCCGACTGTTCGACGCTCGACTGCCCCGACGGCGACATCTGCATCGAGACGCCGGGCGGCCCGGAGTGCACATTGGACACTGGCTGCGCCGCCGTCACCTGTCCTGTTGGCTCGCCCTGCGTAGAAACTCCAGAGGGACCCAGATGCGAACCGATTACGTTACCTCCGGACTGCGCCTGCATTCAAATCTTCGACCCAGTATGTTGTCGCTTCAGAAATGGCGACGTGAGGACTGTTGGAAATAGCTGTGAATGTTCCGGATGTAACTCTGGGAATCAGGTCGTTGCACCTAGTCTCTGTGCTCCGTCTTCGTGTGCGTTGGTGGATTGTGCACCTGGTTTCAAATGTGTTGAAATGGATGGTGCGGCTCAGTGCGTCGAGATAGATTCTTGTGTGTGCCCGGAGATCTTCGACCCGGTCTGCTGTAAGACTGCGTCTGGTATTGAGACGAAGAGCAACGAATGCTTCTGTACGTGCGAGCCTTCTGGGAGAGTTCTGTTCAACCGGAAGTGCCGGGGTCGCCCTTTCTAAAGGTCTTGGTCGGTATTGGAAGAATCGTGGTTCTTACGCCATGAGTATGTTCGAGTTTTTATTGATGTAGGGTAATTGAACGAACGAACGCAATTGAGCTTCGACCTATTTGTCGTGATCAACCCCTGCCGGTAAGGATTCGCATATGCAATCCCGAAGCACTTACCACATAAAACAAGTTTTAATGCTACATTTCGCCTTTTCCTTCCTCCCCGCATACCCTTCCGCTCAAGATACTTGATGTCAGAGCGACTTTCGTCCGGCCGTTTTCAGTCACAGTGCACCGAGGTAGCTCTGTTGAATGCCATCGGCTCTACGTCTCTCCAAAAGCACAATAGATTGCGTGCTGTTCATTAAACCACATATCTAGACTACCAGGGTAGTCGAGATTTCTTGAACTCATTGAAAACAACTGACGATTCTCTGTAGAAGGCGCCTCATGCTGAACATTGTGCTCGTTGTCAATTCTGAGAGTCGAGCGCTCATCCGTTCTCCATTTCTCCAGATCAGTTGCACACAATTCTTGCCATCATCCGTAGGACAGAATTGCGAACGTAAGCCACTCTTTCTTCACAAGCCATTGTTTTACTCTTCGCCTTCAAGAAAGTTTCGGAACTTCTTCATGAATGTTTCGAGAACGGGGTCAGTTTGGTTGAATTATGATCAGAGTAATATCATGCCAATTTCTTCGAAGCTTTCTCACCTCTCTTTCTCTGCGGCTCTCTTCTTCTTTCTTCTTCTGTTGCTTCGATTTTAACTCTGCGAAAAGTTTTTGTTTCTGGAAGCGTATCCAAGTCCCCTGGAAACGCGAAGGCAAGGCAAAGAAAACCAAGTCTGTGATCACCAAAACGTCGTTCTTTCTTCCTGCTTCCTCTTTTACTTCGAATTTTCTACGCGCATTCTACTTCTGTTCTCTTTAAAAAACGACATCTACACAAACTACATCATGAAAAACCGTCATTGGTTTTTGTTGGGGTTCTTTAGCAGATTTGACCTCTGCAGCTTTCATCATTGCTGCATTATCGAACTCGTGTTGTCGTGGAGTAGGCTCGGCAAACATAAAGGTTTCCAATAAGTCCTCTTTATCTTACAATTAACTAAAAACCACCCCGCATTCTAAACTGGGGACACCCAAATCCCATCTAACTCTAACGGCCTCTTCACCTCCGCATAAACCCTCTCGCAGTCTTCGGGACTCGCGAACGATACCTCAGCTGAAGGAACGTCGCTGGCTTCTCGGCGCCCCATCATCGACATACAGACCACAGGGGCTGGCGGCATTACCTTTACCATGTCCAAAATCTTGGACCGGGAGAACCTGTGGCTGGGAATGCGTTGAAGCCGAAGCTTCTGAAACCCCTTCGTGACACCACCGCTTACCCCGAGTTCTCCTTGCGACTTTCTCCGCGGCGAGCCCCGTGGGGAAAGGCTTCGCCTGTGGAGCGTTTTCGTCGCCACCCTCAAGTTCACGTTGGCCGGTAGTGGGGACATGGTGGAAACATCTTGCGAAGAATGATTCCTTTTAAGCCACTCGGCGTATCGTATGCCGGTATAGCCCATGCTACCGGCCAACGCAAAAATGATCTGCAGGGACATCAATATATCGGGCATGAATACGTCCCCGCATTGGTCAACGAAAATGAAATCTCCTGGGTTCATTTCGTGAATGATTGGCGTTTCGATTGGGTGTCGGGGTTGAGATAGCGGTATGAGGTTGCGCTGATGAAGTAGGAAGAGTTTGCGGATGAGGATGATGAAATGCGTGGGAAGGGCCAGATGAAGCAGATGAGCAAAGCAAGATGATAGCAGTTCTGAAGCCTATGGGATAGTTCTTTTGTCAATGCGGATGATGAGGAAGAAGGAAGCGACAATGAGCGAAGAAGCCGGAATTGGTGGGCTTAAGTAGTGCTGATTTTTGAGTTGCAGAGGACTGACAATCTCCCCGCAGAGGAACTACCATTGTCTCTCCGACAAGGGTTGTCAGTCATCTCCAATTCAAAGCGGAAACGAACGAATTGCAATGCCAGAGTGTGACCACGGAACGGTGTGACGACATTCTAGATTCGAACTTCTCCAAAACTTCCGGTTGGTATTCGAGACAAAGAGCGTGCGAACGATGACATGCAAAAGTAAAGAGTATGATTCGAGCCGTGGCTAAGCAGCAGCTGTCTTCGACACTAGTAAAAGAGATGAGAAACGAAGTTGAAAGTGAATATGAGGGATTGAATAAGATAGCGGAGAGCATGAACATTGTTATGGCGAGGTACTTTTTGCTCGTTTGCCTGCGATACTGCGGTATCATTGTCAGTAAATTCGAGTGTGCGTGGGAAGGCTGACGATTACTAAAGCTTCGGTGACGACTTTGCTGCTCTCAATTGCATTCTGTTGCTCTGCTCGGTCATGAGCGCGAGAATATGGGACGTGACAGGTCCAGGAAACGAGCTCGCAGTTCTTGGCGCAAACAGAACGGGACGAATTGAGAATGGCAATTTGAAAACTTTCGACGTGGTTAGGAGACAACCAGAAGATGAAGAGGGATCAAGATTGCGCCGGTTTTGAGAGCTCAAGACTCTTGGAGTCAAGAGCTCGTGGCGTATATCACTCGAAATGTGTCTCCGGTTGGGTTGACGTTTTCGCGGAAAGCTGTCTATGTTTAGCACATGTTTTCCACAAGACACGTCTCGGGATCAAAATGTGATTCCACATACGAAGGTAATAATTTTACCACGCGCTGCCGTTGACACAGCGCTGCCGTTGACGGAAGGCGTCAAACGGCGACATCATGTACGTTAGCTCACGACGACATGATGTCGTCGTGAGCTAACGTACCCTTGGGTACAGCGTAATGCAATTCTGCGTGCAATGGCACGTCGCGGAAGTGTGACCTCGACTCGGCCCGGTTTCGAACGCGATAGAAAGCCTCTTGTCTTACCGCGGGGTGCATTAAAGCGTTATCACGGCAAAGGCGGATACTTTTGAGGCCTATTCAACTATCGTGCCGCCCTTTGGATACTGGTCTTGATACATGGTTTAATGCGTAACACATCACACCCACACAATGTAATGTGCTTTTCGAGAGACGTGGAGCCGATGGCAGTCAGCAGACCTAGCTCAGTGCACTGCCAATAAGAATGGCTCAACCAAAGTCAATCTAGCATCAAGTGTCTGGAGCGGAAGAGTATACGCGGAGGAAGGAAAAGGCAAATTGCAGCATTAAGGACTTGTTTCACGAGTGAAGTGCTTCGACATTTCATATGCTACTCCTTACTGGGCAGGGATGGATCATAACAAATAGTCTGCTGCTGGACTACCCTGCATCAATAAGACTTCAAACATACTCACGGCGTGAAGACCACGATTCTACAAGACCGGACAAGATCATCAGCAAGGCCGACCCGGGCACTTCCCGTTGAACAGAACCATTCTAGAAGGCTCGCACGTACAGAAGCATTCGTTGTTCTTCATTTCAATACTAGAGAGTCTTATAGCAAATCGGGTCAAAGATCTCCGGACACGCACAAGAATCCGTCTCGACGCACCGAGCCGCAGCATCCATTTCAACACACTTGAAGCCAGGTGCACAATCCACCAACGCACACGAGGGGGGTGCACAACGATTAGGTGCAACAACCAGATTCCCAGAGTTACATCCCGTACATTCACAGCTATTTCCAACAGACCTCACGTCGCCATTTCTGAGGCAGCAGCACACGAGATCGTAGATTTGTATGTGGAGATGGGCAGCCCGACAGGTGACGGCGACGCAGCCAGTGTCTAATGTCCATTCCAAGCCACCTGACGTCTCGATGCAGATCTCATCGTCGGAGCAGTTGAGCGTCGAACGATCGGACGGTGGTTGTTGATCAGTTGGTAAGGGTGGAGTAATCGGAAAACATTCAGCGCCGTTTGGACCTTTTACGCATCGAGCGCCTTCGATACAGAGAGATACGGCGAGTGATGTTGGACTCGGGGGTGGCAAGGCGGGGGCTGGGAGACATTGAGGGCCTCTTTCCGTTTCAATGCATCGAGTGTAGGAGGGGCAGAGAAAGACGAAGCAGCCGACGGAGACTGGAGCAATTGGGAAGGCAGCGCTAGCGGGATTGCCGAAAAAGAGAGCGAAAAAGCAGCGCGATGAGGAAGATGTTATGGTGACGTTGTGCGGTGTACGTCCATCATAATGATGGGGGCTCGAACGGACTTCCGAATGTAAACCGCTGTGCCAAGACTCTTGTGTGGAGCTGCCGCGCACGGGGTTGTGTATCATCTGGATCATCATCCAGCATCATCAATGACTCACCATGATGATACTTGTGTAGACACAATGCATCTTCTACAGCAACACTGTACATTTCGCTGATGCACAGTTAACTTCACTACTGCTGATTACGGGCTCCTCATTCATCGGGCTGGCCGTATCTACTGGCGTTCCATGGACCCCATGCGACCGTAAATCAATGATGGTGGCTTTTGTAGAGCAACGCATTTTGCGTGGTTATCAGGATGATGCGCCTCATATACTCAGGGGAGTGATACGAGGATGCACTCGAAGAGTTATGAGTTGGACCCAATTTTGGCGGTTACTTTTAGAATGGCTTTCCCACAGTTACCTGTAATCAGGGTTGCCATTGCTGGCCAATACCGCTAGGTGGACGCGTGTACTACACCACCGTGTGTGTGCATATTACGGGACAATAGGTAGTGCACCTGAGGTGCCTGACACTGGGCTAGCCACGTGTACGGACCCCTGCGGGTGTGCACCACGTGTACATAGTTAGTTTAGACCTACTTAGGTGAGCTCGACCTCGTCGTCGCGAGCACCTTTGTAAAGTCAACCCGAGCACTTCTAAGTGAACTCTTTGTCGAGTAGCGCTCTCCCGAGTGGACTCTACACGAGTGAGGCTCTGGCGCCAACCGCCTACGTGGGTTATCACTCTCGCGAGTATAGCCACGTCTGGTTACGGTGGTCCTACCCTCTCGGTACCTTTGAGGAACATCTGTCGTTGATGTCGGGACCTGAGGGTCGTACCGAGGATACGGAGCGTGATCGACTCTGTATAGAGTTTTGCCGTGTTTACGGAAACCCATGCATTACCGTTGGAGGATCTCGCCCCGCTCCGGGCACAGTGCCGAGGAGGCCCTACCCGTCGCGTGTGGGTGTTGTTTGGTTGTTTTTTTCTGTTGCTTTCCCTCTCGGGGCTACACCTGTCGTTGGTCGTGTTTCATCGTTGCCGATACCACCCCATCTCTGGAGTTTCTCATCGTTTCCTCACCACGTGGCCTATCACCTCTGTAGGTATAGCCAGTTGCCACTTCGGCCTTACAACCGAGTTACGGTGGTACAGAGGGCTCTGTCACTGGTCTGCCATCTCTCACGAGAGCGGACCTTCGGACAGTCTGGTGGGTTTCACTCTTCCGAGTTTGCCCCACAAAGTGGTCTCCCGACTTAGAACCGTTTTAGGTCACTGTCGTGGAATTGACTTGATTGTTGACGGATCACCGTTTTCTGACAACGATCAGGGGACTCTTTAGAGTTTTGGAGGTTGACAACTTTTGAACGTGAACCGCTGACGTGGTGGTTTACCGAGAAGGTTTATTGAGTTTTCTTGTTCTTTGGGGACTCGTGTACGAGTTTAACTGGATCATCTGGATCAGATTGCCTACTGGTTTCCAGTATGCCGCAACCGCCTCGAGGTTCTCGAGCTGGTTCAGCGCGGTCGTCAGCTGCGGTTCCACCCGTTGCACCGACGTCCCGGTCTATCCCAGATGAGGCGCAACCTCTTGAGGTCGTACCCCGCCCCCGGAGAACGCGCTCAGTTACGGAAGCACCTAAGGAAAACGTGGGTTCTGCTCAACCCGTCGTTGAGACACCATCCATGGTTAACCCTAACGCTGCTACCGTAGCCGAGTTGGCTAGGTTGGAATCCCGCTTGGATATTAATCACGCTGCTCACGTGGAACTCCTACAGGATGTTACCTCGTTGAGGACGCAGGTTGATAATGCCCAGGTGAGGGATGTCTCAGGAGACTTACGTCTTCTGAGAAGGGACGTGAATTCCATTATGGAAAATCTGGGTACCCCAGACGTCTTCGTCACGGAGTACCGGGCATTTGTCGAGGAAATGCGCACCGATATCGGTCGAATTCGTTCGCGCTTGGAAACGCTGGAGGATACAATCCGTATGGATGAAGCTGTGGACGCACAGGTTCCTCAAGGAAATCCATCTGCGGATGAAGACCATCGTTCGGTGAAGCAGAAACGTCGACACCCAAAACGAGTTCACTATGATTCGGATTCATCGCGCTCTGACTCGAGCGGCATGACTGAAGACAGTTCGTCAGATTCATCTGATAGTGATGACAACCGTCATAGGTCACGTTCGACACGGTCGAAAGCGACGCAGTCTACTCAGGCAGTGATGAGATCACGCGTGAAAGGACGGCGCCACTTGGGACTCAAAGAGTTAAAGCCGACGGACCCGCTCTACACAAAGCTGTTGTCGTACCGCTATTATCGGTTGGAGGATGTTACTTCGAATCGCTCCTCGCGAGGAACCGGTAAGGTGAAGGACTACATTCGAAGGTTGAATGTTACCCTTGAAACAAGGAAGTTCTCGGGGACAGATCCTATCCTTGTCTTGGATTTCCTTGCCAGGTTCGTCCAGGAGGCCGATATACTCGGTATGAGTGAAGCACAGGCATATGTGGCACTGCCGTACTTCCTAACAGGGACTGCGGAAGATCAGTACAACTCAGTTCGAGGAACCTCGAGAGCCTCGGAAGGAGGAGTCACGTGTTGGCCGGAAGCCGTGAACTACCTTCTCAGGTCGTACGCGACTTCCAACGCGATTTACAGCGCTACTCTTGCTGTTCGCGACACTAGACAGAAGAGTGGAGAATCTGAAACGGTTTATTCAACGCGGTTGAACAAAGCGTTTCACCGATGTGGTAATGTGTATTCCGCACAGGAGCGGTGTACCATGTTTGTTGATGGTTTGGACCCCACCATTCGGTCGTTGGTCGCTCGCCGACGCGAGGAAAAACGCCGAATGACGTACCTAGAGTTGGTTAATTACGCCCAGGCAGAAGGAGAGACGTATCGAGCCCGCAACCCGGGGCAGCGCCGCTCGAAAGCGCTACTCGCGGAGAGTTCGTCACCATCGATGTCGGTTTTGCGACGTGAAACCGCTGTCGGTGACGCTGATAACGTCCACTTCATCGGAAGTAACCCCGATTCTTACGGATCTACGGACCTGCCGTCAACCTCGATTCCGAGCACGGAAGAAGACCCCGCATTGTATGCCCAAGGTGTCCGGGTGCCTGCAGCCCCGCTGCCTTACGCTAACAATTCGTCGCGTCTGAACCGTCCAGGGTGGAAGGACACAGCACCACAACGTCGAGTGGACAATCGCCCTCGCGACAAACCGGCCTCGGTCATATGTTACCAGTGCTACCTTCCAGGTCACGTATCGACGCAGTGCGTATTTCCGCCGTCGCACAGGCCGAAAATTATTGCGTATTACGACGCCCTCACGCCCGAGGAAAAGGAATCTGTTCCACGAAAGGAATATGATAAGGCCAGAGCTGAACTTGGATTACCGGTTCCGGTCTATGCTCAGCCCTCCGTTCCGGCACAGGCACCTTCGAACCAGGTTCAAGGCGAAGTACCCACGCATGGGGTTCAGTTAGGCCCCCCGAACGGAGTTCACGCACCGAATTCGGTGAGCCCCGTTCAGAAAAACTGACTTCGGGAGTTTCCCCTACGGGAGGGGCGCCTTCCGAGCCGAAGTTGAAGGCGCCCGAGGCGTCACAGCTTCGCTCCCCAGCTGTTAGAATCCTTTCAAGGATAGCGGCTAAAACTGACGTGAGCTCAGAACACCTTTCGGTTCTACGTCGTCCGTGGATACGGTCCCGTAATCCCCGTATTCCGGAAAGAGTTCTTGTGATGGCCAAGAGAAACTACAAAGTTTATGCCGATCTTGGCTTGTCTAACCAGTTCATGGTTCGACAGTTGTCTGTGTTGGATACAGGAGCTGCACCGAACCTGATTCACCTTGAGTTGGTGCCACCCGCGCTACGGGATGAAATTCGTCATGGTCCAGGTTTGGATATCGCGGATGCCAACAATAACCCGTTGCGTACTCTTGGGTACATACCTCTCATGGTACGATTAGGAACCTGTATGGTTAAAGTGGATTTCATGGTTTGCAAAAGCATTGCCGCACCGGTGATACTCGGTTGTGACTTTTGTGATCGTTTTGTTGAAACGATTCGACCTCGAGCTCGAGTTGTTACCATGGATGATGGTTCCGAAATACCGATTGTAAGGAAACCGCTAAAGAGAGCTACACGCAAGCGCGTCCCGCTCCCTGCTGCACAGGAAGTTCCAACCGTCGACCCGGTATCATCTAAGCTCCATGTGGCTCATGCCATCGCAATCCCTGCGCAATCCCAAGTTTGGGTCACCATAACTACTAAGCAGTCTGGCCTACGTGTGGTACAACCATTGCCATCATTGTATGATCAGAAGCAACTCGCTTTGGCGAACGGAGTAATCTCGGTGGAACCCGACAAACCATTCAGAGTTTTGGTCGCCAACTTTGGCACAACCCGACAGTGGTTAGCTAAAAACCAAATCCTTGGTACCACTCTTCCACACCCTGCTGCTATCGTACCGACGAAGATACCCGTTGCGGATGTTCTCGGTATAACCGATGCTAAGGAGGGGGAGGGATCAGCGGAAACCGCGTTTACCGCATCGGTTACCCCGGCGAGCGAAGTTACCGAATCGCTGGCACCCACCGAGGGTAAAGCGTTGCCACCAGGAACGGAAGATACAGACCCTGTCAAGGAACTGGAACAGTTGAATTTTAATCATGTACCTGAATCTCATAGAGGTAAGCTAAGAGAAATGTTGAGGGAGTTCACACCCATGTGGGATGGATCCCTCGGGACAATTGGAATCACGGAACACCGTATTGACCTACTTCCAGGTACTAGCCCCATTTCCCAACACCCATACCGGGCTGGTCCCAAAGCTAGGGAAGAAGAGCAATCTCAGGTTGAGAAGATGTTACGCGCTGGCGTCATAGAGGCGGCTCAATCCGCTTGGGCCTCACCCGTGGTGCTAGTTCCAAAAGCGGACGGATCGTGGCGATTCTGTATTGATTACCGTCGTCTAAATTCGGTCACCGTCAAAGACGTTTATCCCATACCCAGGATGGACGAATACATTGACTCGCTTGGGAGTGCTACAGTGTTCACCGCCTTGGATGCCAATTGGGGATACTGGCAAGTTCCGATCCGTGAAAAGGATAAGGACAAAACTGCTTTTGTGTGCCACCAAGGTTTGTACCGGTTTAAACGAATGCCGTTCGGATTAACCAACGCGCCGGCTACGTTTCAACGTGCTATCGATATCCTCTTGGCTCGATTCAAGTGGAAGACCTGCTTGGTGTATCTTGACGATATCATCGTGTTCTCCGATAACCTTGATGACCACCTAACACACGTCCGGGACGTCATGAGAGTCCTCAGGGACGCGGGCATTACGCTGAAACTCAAGAAGTGCGAGTTCTTCACAGATTCTGTCAAATACCTAGGGCATATCATTCGACCTGGACAGCTCTCAGTTGACGCAGTTCGCGTGAAGTCGCTGAAGGAAGCGAAACACCCTACGACACAAACGGAACTCCGCAGTTTTCTGGGTCTTTGTAATGTATATCGGCGTTTTGTCCCGAACTTCGCAGATATTGCGACCCCCCTTAACCACCTTTTGAGAAAAGGTCAACCAGTTCAACTGGAACCCCTAGGCGACGCGGAAGCGTCTGCTTTTTCGGCATTAATTGACGCAGTAACGTCACCGCCAATCTTGGCTTTGCCTAAGCTAGGACTTCCATTCGAAGTAGACACTGACGCCAGTGCACACCAGGTTGGTTGCGCCCTGTTTCAGGTCACGGAAGACGGCGTGAGACATCCAATTGGATACTGGTCGCGATCCTTGAACGTACACGAACGTAACTACTCAGTTTCGGAGAAAGAGTGCTTAGCCGTTGTATGGGCTCTAACTACACTGAGACCATATCTTATGGGCAACCATTTTACGGTACATACGGACCACTCATCTCTCCGATGGCTCATGGAAATCTCGGAACCATCAGGACGCTTGATGCGTTGGCGCTTGAGGTTATCGGAGTTCGATTTCACAGTTACGTACAAAAAAGGAACGTTGAATCTGCAGGCAGATGCACTCTCCCGCTTGGGACAGATGCAGAAGCGGCACCAGTTGACGATCTGGACATACCATGCTTTATGGTGGAAGAACAAGCAGGTTGGGTCGAATCTTTGTCGGATGACATCTGTGACGACATCCTGCTCACTTCTGAGAAGTTGGATCCCTTGACCGGATCTTTTGTACCCATCACTCTCGAGGAGATGATCCGAGAACAGCAAACGGATGAGTTTTGTACGCGAATTCGCGCTCGTCTCAATGGAGGAGATCGTATACCTTTTCAGGTTAACGATCAGGGGTACCTGGTTAGGTTGGTCGAAGCGTATACCCAAATTGTGGTCCCATACTCGCTGCAAAACCGTGTGTTGGTAATGACACACTATGTGAAGGTAGGAGCCCACCCAGGAGGTCGAAAACTATACTTGACCCTGCGTAGGGATTTTTACTGGCCGTCAATGGCATTGGACTGCTACGCAGTACGACGCTCTTGCACCGAGTGCGCTAAGAATAACGTGAAACTTCGTAAGTACTCGAAGAAGTTAACGCTGTTCCCAGCACGGTCTCCTTTGGAGTTTATCGCTATCGATATCTTAGGTGAATTGATCAGAACCGCAAGAGGTAATCGATACCTTCTGGTTATCACCGATCGGTTCTCTAAGTTGGTACGGACAGTCCCGCTGAAACGGATTACGGCCACCGTGGTTGCACAAGCTTTTGTCACCCACTGGTCTTTGTGTACGGTCCACCGGTTCATCTATTATCAGATAACGGTTCACAGTTCACGTCGAAGTTTTTCCAGGACGTCTGTCGGATCTTGAGTGTCAAGAATCTATTTACGACCACCTACCACCCCCAAACAAATGGTCAGGTAGAACGATTTAACCGTACCATGCTGAATGCATTAAGATCTTATGTGGCAGATCATCCTAAGGATTGGGATTTGTATACGGACGCTATTACGTATGCGTACAACACCCAAGTCCACCGGGTAACGAAGCTAGCACCTTTTGAGTTGGTATTGTCAAGAGTACCGCCACCGGTTGCAATCGAGGCTCAAGAAACGCTTTCTACGTACCCGTCTGTTGGGTTATACAGGAACGCTTGGAAGGATTGGTTAACCAAAATGGTACCGGTCGCTCGCACAGCGATGGATAAGGCGCAGGCCGCTTATAAGCGCAACTTCGATGCGAAGGTTAAGACCCCATTACCAAAGGTCAAACCAGACGATATGGTATTTCTCCGCAAAGAATACTATAATCCGGAGAAGGAACGCCGCCACAAGCTCTCGCCTATCGCGGAAGGACCCTACAAGGTTATTTCCGTCACGGACGATACCGTAGTATTGGATATCAATAATCTCCACGAACGGATCTCGTTAGACCGTGTCGCGCTGGCACCACCACCCTACGTTCACGTTAACACCCAACTGGGTGAAGCTACAGGGGACGAACAGGTCGTATCTTCGCGCCCTGCGACTCTCCGCCCTGATCGCGGCTTATCGGATCTACCGAAGTCAGAATCACCCACGCGGTAGCACAACCCGTTGCGGAGACGAAGAGGAAAACTCAACTAGAGTTGACCCCCCACCGGACGTCGTGGCTCCCGTGCCACCGCCTAAGGAGGGGGAGGAAAGTACGGAACCCGTTACACCGGCGTCGCACGGTCACACTGTGTCGCAAGGTACCGCCACCAATCTCGCGGTCTCTACCGATAGCGTTGTGGTGCGCCGAGGCGCTGTACCTCGTGGTGATACTCCGTCGAGTTCGTTGAGCAATGCGCTGGAAACGACACGACCCACCCAAGGGGTACACACCGCTGTGGATAACGTAACCCCGTCGGGAACACCACAACTGAGTGAGGTCACCACCCGCAGAGCGGAGAAGACAGTATCTGTAGACCCGGGCTTCCCGAGAACGCAGAGCCGCAAGCGGTAGATCAGCTCAATGTTACCGACCGGTGTTAACCACGCCGTGGTTGAGGAAACGAGAAGTCGTACTTACCCGCGTATTATTTGGGAAAACAACCTTGGAAAGGTGAAGTACGAAGTACGAGTTTGGAAACCGTCGATGGTGCACCCACGCCGCGTGGCAGAAGACTCATGACACACCCAAGTGGAGAGTAACACGTTGTGTGACGTGTGACGTACGGAGAGCACCGCCGACGCGGGGAACTGCTGACAGTAAGTCGCGTGCGCGAGTACCACACGTGCACGGTGCGCGATGTACGGTCGCCAACCGTAGGCGAACGGACACCTGTTAGGGTAACGCGTGGCTCACACGTGCCACCGCCTGGCCAACCAGAAGGCCGCGATATGCACCGTGATTGGTCAATCCGCCTCCATGGCGCACGAGCGAAACCCTGCCGTTCTCCGTCGCACGGACATCCTTCTGGATAGCAAGAGGGAGCTCAGAATCCCGAAGCTACCGTTAGACGGTCGGAAGCTCAACCAAACGAGCCGAAGCTCGTCAGACTCAAGAAGGAGAGTATTTCAAGAAGAACCTTTCAGGTTGAAGATTGGACGCTCCTGGCGTAAGTTGTAGTTGTCGTGCAGCGAGGAACTCCTAGTGAGTCGTGACTGGTTAAGTCCAAGAGGAACCCCTCTAGAGGTTAGCCGGCCACCACCTCGCCACCCTCGAAGGTACGGAACCACAATGGGTGAAGGAGAGCAGTCAAACACCGAGGTGTACCCGCAGGAATACGTGATCGAACGTATCGTACGTCATGTTGTAGACCCCGATGGGACGGTACTGTACCAAGTGCGATGGTATGGCTACTCCGCCGAGGAGGACACCATGGAGCCGGTCGAGCACCTACCTAGGTCGAAGATCGTTCATACCACCGTCGCACTCGGTCAGCCTTGCCGTCCAACCTGGACCAAGCCCAGGTGGGATAAGAACCGTTCCCGGTGAGGAGCTTCAACTATACCGCGATGCGGAAGACTCAGAATGGAGAGTTGACCCCTTCTGTGTGGGGATGAAGAAGGAAGAAGACCAACGAAGCGTGAAGACTTAACTAGAGGAAGTGAGAAGAAGAAAGAAGAGCATACCGAAATGCCGGTTGTACCGATTTAAAACGGTTAGAGTAGAAGAAGCACCAAAGAAGTGAAGTACACTTGAACACAGTGTGAGTGAAGAAGTAATCGAAGATCGATCAAGTTCGTGGAGAACAGGCAAAAGGGTGAAGGGAAAGTTACCACTAGATGGTTTTACTGTTTCTATCTTATACTAAGGACCAAGTCCTCCAGCCCTGCTGGTCATCTTACACCCCCGATGAGGACCGCACCGCCGCTACCGGAGGGACCCTGCGAAGGGTGCGGAACGGCGTAAGCCAGTATCCCTGCCATAGTGGTGAGATGATCGGGCACGATAATTCCAGCGTTCTGGAGACTGGCGCGCAACATCGCGATGTTCGCCGGAGAATCTCCCGGAGCGACCGGAGCTGTCGGGCCGGAAGGACCGAAGGAACGGTAGCCGCTACAGGGCCGGACCCACCACCGGAACACTCGCTTGAGTCGGAACATTCCAACCCACAGGAGCCTGGGGTACCCCGCGCTGGCGTGCAACACCTGATTCGCCGCCGGTAGGTCGTTCACCAACTCCTGGTCCATCTCGACGAGTGCTCCCGCCGCCTCTCCACCGGTATCCATGTTCGGATCATCCAGATCTACTGGGGCGACCCAGTTGTCACTGAACATGAACCCAACGGGGTGACTGTCTGGAATCGACCGTGGCTGGTTCGCTGCCCACTCGGCATACGCGCTAGTCGTCATCGTACCCTCCCATGGGTCGTAATACACGAAATCTCCTGCGTGGGATGTCTCCTACCGGGTGAGCGGTAGTAGTGACGACGAGACCTTTCCCACGCTGCGAACGGGGCACCGTTCCCAATCGACTCCATCGATAACATCCAAGATGTAATGGATCTCATCCACGTTCTCTTCGACCCAAGGAGTGTGCAAATCCAGCGAGCGGATAATGTGCGAAGCATCGCGGAATATACCAAACACGTAGTTGTCGTAAGCCTCCCAGAGGAGAACGCTGCTACGCGTGCCGCCCACTCGCCGGCTACCAGACCCCACCATCCTGAACGCGGATCGCTGATCAATCGGGAGCCGATGTAACTCAAGCACGGAGCATTCTGCAAAACACCCTTTGGGTACCTCCACATCACGCCACCAATCGGTAGAGGAGGGAACCGTCCAACAAAGGCCTGCGGTCTGTACCTCTCGGTCTCGATATTCGGGTACGGAATCAGATACCCATGACGGAACGAGCTTTCCGCTCAAACCGAATGCGGTTGACAACCCACCCTGGGAAGCGTTCTTGCGAAGATAACGGAACTCCGCTCGGAGTATGGCCGATTCCAGCACAACATCAACCTCGATGTGGTCGGGCCATCGCCAGCGTACCGCGCATGGTCGAACGTCGCCAAGTTGTCTCCATATCGGACTTCACCGAAAGTACGGTAGAACGGAGTATCGAACCCATATGACGGTGGAACCAGTGCTCGAGGTGCACTCGACTGAGTCTCTTGTACGCCAACTTCGCGTGTTCCGCGCGCGCGGTGTCAGATTCTCACCCTCGCGGGTATCGTACCGGAGGAGCATCGGGTCGATCGCTATACGAACTTTCCATTCTGGGGATTGCACTACCGCTAACGGCAGACCGCCGTAGAAGCCGTTTTCGGCATACGACTCCAGGAGAGTGTCATCGTTAACAGCTACCGGATGAAACCACGGTGCACGGCTGAACGCAAACCCATCACGAGTGGATCGCGTACTGCGAGAGATTCCTTCGATATCCAGCCAGCTTGGTTCGCCATCAGCGGCATCGCTTGCGCTGAATTCCATAACGGAACGTTCACCGGGACCATCGGTTGAGACTGAGGCAGTGGAGCCGTCGCAGAACCCGGCTGAGGGTAGTTCGACGCGCTCGCCTGACCCGTCGGGTGATGAGAAACTGATTCGGGTTCATCGGAACGACAGATGATGTACTGTGATCGAGTTCGGATACTGAATACTCTGTTCGCTTGAGTGTGTATCGCGCTTGCGAGGTATAGAAACCGAGGAGTTGGTACCGCTCATGATTGTGACGTATTTACGTACTTGCGTTTCGCACAAAACTTCAGCCTCGAAGTCGTCCTCGGCTCTAAGGAGGGAGATGTAGAGCAACGCATTTTGCGTGGTTATCAGATGATGCGCCTCATATACTCAGGGAGTGATACGAGATGCACTCGAAGAGTTATGAGTTGGACCCAATTTGGCGGTTACTTTTGGAATGCTTTCCCACAGTTACCTGTAATCAGGGTTGCCATGCTGGCCAATACCGCTAGTGGACGCGTGTACTACACCACCGTGTGTGTGCATATTACGGGACAATAGGTAGTGCACCTGAGGTGCCTGACACTGGGCTAGCCACGTGTACGGAGCACGTGTCGGACCCCCTGCGGGTGTGCACCACGTGGTACATAGTTAGTTTTAGACGCTACTTAGGTTTGATGCTCGACCTCGTCGTCGCGCAGCACCTTATTGTTTTTTTGTTAAAGTCAACCGAGGCACCTTCTAAGTGAACTCTTTGTCGAGTAGCGCTCTCGCGCATGTGGGACTGCTAACAATCAACCGGAGTTGATTGGCTTGCTGGCGGCGCAACCGGTCTACAGAGTGGTGTGTAGTTGCATCTGCGACTGCAGGTAATAGGCCGTTCTGGTTACGGTTGGTCCTACCTTCTCGGTACCTTTGAGGAAACAATCTGGTCGTTGATGGTCGGGCCTGAGGCGTCGTACCGAGGAGGTATAGATAAGATTACGAAGTGAATCGCGACTCTGTAATAGAGTTTTTGCCGTTTTCGGAAACCCAATGGCATTACGTTGGAGGATTCGCCCCGCTCCGGGCACAGTGCCGAGGAGGCCCTACCCGTCGCGTGTGGGTGTTGTTTGGTTGTTGTTTTCTGTTGCTTTCCCTCTCGGGGCTACACCTGTCGTTGGTCGTGTTTCATCGTTGCCGATACCACCCCATCTCTTGGAGTTTCTCATCGTTTCCTCACCACGTGGCCTATCACCTCTGTAGGTATAGCCAGTTGCCACTTCGGCCTTACAACCGAGTTACGGTGGTACAGAGGGCTCTGTCACTGGTCTGCCATCTCTCACGAGAGCGGACCTTCGGACAGTCTGGTGGGTTTCACTCTTCCGAGTTTGCCCCCACAGCTTTCGCTAACTTTCTGTTCCAAGATCATCTTGGATCTTTAAGTCTTGAATGCGTAAGATTCGCACGTTGCGCAGGGAATGTGTTAGAGTATATTCGCTTCCGATAAGGGTGGAGCTAGAGCGCCAGGAAGCAAGTACTGGTTTCCCGCTTTCTACCAGTATACTG